>JAWRVZ010000001.1:5395000-5635000 GCA_037043235.1 Rhodeus uyekii | reverse complement strand
GTTGAGATACTTGCTTGAGTTTCTTTGTGTATTTAAAGTCCCCCTGCAGCAGTACCGGTTCTGGCTTATTGAATCCCCTGGGCTTAATCAGACATTCTGATTGGTTGATAACTTCTGGCAACACTAAATCGATTCAAGTGTCTGTATCCATCTTATTTTGCAATGCGAAATTAACCCATTTTATTTGAATGTGCAAGACGTGAGATACATTAACTGCTACAGATAAATAAGAACAGCAAAAAATTATTTGAGCTACAAACCAGTGCATTTAAAATTATGATAATATTGAAATATCAGTTTGCAATATTAAACAGCATTACGAAATGTTTTTGAACATCTAAATGAACATAAAAGTTGGTACCGCCATTAGAAAAATGTGTTCCTATAAATAGGATAGAGATCCAAGAGTGCACAGGAAAGCTTATGCGCGACACAATATTCAGTATATGCTGACAAATGAATATGCAAACTAGTCCCGGTCTGCACTCAATCACAGTTGGACTACACCAGAGGTTTTCAAAGTCTGAGACAGTGGGCCTCCCTTTTGACAACTCACCCAATGCCGTTGGTGGACGCGATGCCCGATCGTTGACAGGGGGCGAGGGTTGAACGACGCTTGCAGCCGCGACAGAATGACATCACAGGGAAATGTAAAATGAAGGAGGTTTAATACAAGTTCGGCGAGTTATTATTAGACTATCTTTTTTTTTACAACTCTCCACGCCTCCCCTGCCATGCTCTGGCGCCCCCCAGGTGAGGCACGCCCCACACTTTGAAAACCACGGGACTACACAATCCACTCTGTAAACTGTGGTAAACGCAAGGCCTGGCAAGTGGAAATTTTAATTCAGGTATATATATACTTTTTAACTAGAAATGAGAAGTGAGATGAAACATCTATGTATCAGAATGGTAAATTTCTTTAATGTATCGCTCTTTCGTATCGTAACATTCGACATTACGGTGAATTGATATGATTAACCTTTGGCTTGACTACATTCTCAAACGGCTAATAATGTGTTGCTAATGTTACACAAACTACGTTTCAGTTCACCATCTAAAATTCAGCATCTTTGAACATCATATTAGAAAGTCAGTGGATAAAAACCGCGCCCTGCTCTCTGACAGGACTGGTTACATGTTTGTGACGGTAGTGAACAGGCCATTTCAAACCATGTTTTTGAGAGACACTTTGGTGCAGCAATGGGGTTGACTGATGAATCTGCACATGGTTTGTCTTAAAGCATATTAAAATATCACAAACACACATCAACAACATTCAAATGTTGATTTTCACCACAGGGTTGTCATTAAATAACACTCTTATTCAGAAGCATTTAGGATAAATCAGGATGGATGTACTAAAATCGCCCACAGTCACTCACCTTTATCATAAAGAAAAAAAAAAGTTTCATATATTCAACTGCTACAATATCCGCATCATTATTATACACTGATCTCACCCTCCTGATGCTATGCAAATAAAGGGGGGAAATGACCTAATTAACTGTATGCTACTAACAGCTCAAATGAGTGTTGAAAAGGTCTGTGAAGAAAACTTGCTGTAAAAATTAACAACCATAATATGTCATAGATAAATATGTTTTTGCTTTAATGCAAATTCATTGCACTAAATTAAACTCTGCAAGAACTACAATCGGTCGCTCACATGAAATCAAGCAAAAATATCTCTTTTTGCATGAGTTAAACATTTTATAACCATTTCTTAGTCTAGAAACTGCCTGCATCTGCATCAACTACCTTATATCTGATCACATTGATGATTTCAACATTGCGTAAATGTCCAGAGAGAATAACAGGAAAGCTGAACAAATAGATAATGATAAAATAATAATCTGATGGCATATTCAGCCTACATACATTTTCAACCCCGAAGAATGTGGCATATGCTCAGTTACATTTAAATTATATACTATCCCTTTTAATTATGTTGGTTTTCAACCTGAAAAGAAAAGAGCTCATTACGTACTAATTAAAAACGGGATAATTGCGATCATAATTGGGTTGAGCAGTAACAAGTAATAACTAGTCACCTAATTTATTTTAAAATGATGTAAGTGGATTGTTTTCCTGGAGGACATCCAATGCAAGCTCCATGTGATCTGCTGACAGAAACTGACATTCATTTTCAGGTTGGTTAAGACGAGGAGGATTTAAAACGGCATTGAATAGGTGTTTGTGAAATATTCTGTGGTGCAACGAATGCTATTTCAAGGACCTGCTTCAGTTCAAGGTCCTCCAATAAAACAAAAGTGATTTTATTTTGTATTCAGCAGCATCCTTCACACGAATGTGCATGAACGAGTCTAAAAACACCATTCAACAAGACCTTCGAATTTGAAAACTGAGCTTTTCAAATGATGAGCTTAAACATTCAAGGGTATAACACAAATGCATCATTTTTTTTAACGTTGCTCATGAATAATATGAAAGCATAGATGTCATTATTAAAATATCCATAAGTACCGGTAGTATTACCGTATATTCTGCACTATAAGGCACACCTAAAGACGTAAAGTATCTCAAAAACCGACTGTGCACCTTATAACCCAGTGCGCCTTATGGTGCAGAAAGTATGGTAAATCTATATTTCTATTTAGCTTCATTTTCAGTTGTGCTTTAACAACTTTAGTGCTGTAACAAATTTATTTGATCTCTGTTAGGTGCCAAGGCAGCCTTTCATAAACCAAAATTTTTATTTTAGCTTTATTTCATACAACAAAAGATTTGTAATAGTTTTACCCTTTATGTGCATTCTTTATCTAAAGCGCAAGTATGGTCTCAGCCTTGCTCGACATGTGCTTGTGTGTGTGGGCTGTGTTCAGACAGGTAACAATACACTAGCTTTCCTTCAAGCACAGAATGTTCAAACTGCGAGTCGTCATAATCATAGAAACCTTGACGAGCACAGACATGGATAAAGAAGAGAAAATGACAAAGGAGCTCACTCAAAAAGCTACTTTGCCATCAATCAGCCACTCAAATAGTAAAAGCAAACGGAATATGAAGAATCTAGAAAGTCCAATTCCTAAAAACACAGAATTCAAAGCACACAAATAAAGAAACAACACTAGGTTTTTTGTCCCCAACATTTTTTGTATTTCATTTTACTTTCATTTTTAAATGGAGCGATACATCAACATAATTCGAGATTTATAGAGGCCTCGCAATACAAGTACTTGACACAAACTCCGCCTCGCCCCTTTTATATTAGCTATTAAGAAAAAAAAAAAGTTCTTAAACATTTTTAGTAGAATCTGCAAGATATGTTTGGAATTTGAAACAGAAGCCCTCCTAAAACGGGGTCAATGGTCCAAACGCCCCAATTCCTCTCCCATATGAAACAAAATCCTCTCCACCCGAAACACCACACACCCCCTTTTAAATTAAACATGAAGGAAACTAAACAAAATAATAGCTTGCAGAGGCTCATTACATAAAACAAAGACTTAATGAGACAAACACTTAAAAAGAGGACACAAAAAGGTGGTCATGGGATCATGATGATTTGCTCATCCACTTTTGGTACCTGTTTAAGGATGTAGGCCTCCCTCATGTCTGTTTTATATCGCAAAGAGTAAAGCGTTAACAGGTGTTTTTTTTGTTTTTCTTAAAAGAGTGTCTACATGACTGCATTGCCGATTTGAGCACTCGCCTCTTAAGCGAATGGAGAGGCAACGATCATATACAATCAGCTGTTGTTTTTTGTCAATGATCAAAAGCCATATATTACATTAAAACACTGATTTTTCTTTGGATGAAAGAGTTACTTTAAATACAGTTATGACAATGTTCACCCTCGCCAAGTCTCATATTAAGATGTGCACCATGAAAACAGTATTGCGCAAGACACACACAACCTGAACTGCTTGCGGCGTTAAATTAAGCAAAAACAAAAGTGTGAACGACTGTCTCAATGCCAACACACAGAACTCTTGCTATAATTATTAGCATGGCACATGACCTCAAACGTGTAACGTACAGGAAGTCAGTCTGCGCAGCGAAATCAGATTTTTTACGTAAAGGTAACAGTACAGCGTAGAAAACAAAAAGGTCTGAAAAGACGATTTGGTAAACAGTTCTTGCAAATCCTGTCCTTCTCAAAACACTCAGTATAGCAAAAAGCAATCAAAATAACATTGTTTTACTTGGATAAAAGCAAAGATGAGGCTTTAGTCATCATAAGCATGGACAATGTCCACTCTAGAGAATATAGGCGTTTAGAAGAGCGTACTGCTCAGCTATAGAAATACTAGCGCTGAAGATACTTACAAGTTTGTTGATACAAAAATTAGACAAATTGAAAAAATTAAATGGGTTTTTAATGTTAAAAACATCCAACTGGTGGGCTACAACCGTTTTGTAGAAACACAAAATAAAAAAAGGCAAGCAGAAATATTCTTTTTAACTAATTTCAGTTTGCCGAGATGAGACACGATGTAAGGCATGTATGCTCATTTTCTGAGATGTTTAACGTTCACCTCGTCCAATCACATTTAACATGTATATGAAAAATGTCTGTGTAAAATCATGGCAGTTAAACCATGCCTTTTTAGTCAAATGCATCTTTAAGTGTGGGAAATTACGGAAGAGAAAAAAAACAAAAGGAGGAAGTAAACAAAAACAAGCAGACACGATCTCTCCTCCAACCCTCTTGCGGGATGGCTTTTGCGTTTTTCGCCTTTGTAGTTTGAGTTACGAACAGGAAAAAGAAAACAAATGAAACAAAGTAAACATCACATTTGGTTGAGGGAACACTTGAAAATGTACATGTACATATAAATGTGTCAACACTTGTTATTAATGCACTCCCCATAGCTATAATTGGCATTATGAAAGTTTTTTTTTTCTCCACATAGTTTCAATAAAACTTTTTCTTGTTTTGCGTCAACAATTATCATACTTGCTTTGGGCATTCACAAATAAGCATTCTATATAATTATGTCGGCCAAAAAACTTCTTTGCAAAGCTCACAAACATCGATAAAGTAATTCTGCCGAGCAAGTCTTGGTTGTTAAAAAAAAGGAAAGAAAATGTCAGAAATAACTAATTTATAAACGTAAATTTACAAAATGGATTGTTTTTTTGTTTTGTGTTTTTAAACTACTCAATCTAAGATGACCATACACCACCCCAATGCTATGTCTATATATATATATTCTGTATTTTATGTACACATGTAATATTCATCATGTATGTATTCATTCATCTCAATTTTTCCACCATTACAGATCTTAAATTTCTTATCTATATCAATAAATAAATAAGAACCATGGTTTGTTTTTCACTACGCCCTCTTCATGGTATTGTGCGATTCTCCCCGAAATGGTCCAGGAGAGTTTAGCATGTAGGGGGCATCACCTCTACCAAAAAGAGAGAGAATGAGAGGAAAACAGAAGGAGAGAGAGAGAGAAATAAAAGAGACAGAAAGGAAAGGATGAGGGAGAGCGCTAGGTAGCTGCTGGGTTACTACGCCTGTGCGTTGGTGCCGTTCTTGTCGGGGGAATTGGCTGCGTTGATGGAGTTGGCAGTGCCGTCTGGCTGCACGCTGTCTCTGCGCGGAGGCATTCGCTCGTTTATCCGGTCCAGTCCACGCGCTTCTTCGAAGCTTTGGATCTTGTGTTGAGGGTTGAAGCCTTGGATGGCTGAAAGTGTGGGAGCAGGAAGTTAGATAATGCTGATGACGTGACATACAACAATGACAAAGTTTGCTTTCATCATGGTGCATATTAACCATGTCGATGCAGACATGTACATATTACACTAGCCTTAACATGAAATAAGCTGCATTTACGTCATGTATTTAGAGCAGTGGTCCAGCAGTCATGTGGCACAAGTCGAACCTCACAAAAACTTGATTACGAGACACGAATTTCTTTTCAAATTTCGTTATAATGGGAATTACAACATGGGATGAATGCACCGTTAGATTTCAGATTATATTTCCAAAGCATTCCCTTATGTTTTAAACTGAAAAAAATCATTGGAAATTAAACTAAAACTGTGACTTAAATGTGTGCACTAAGTGTTTCAGAGAGAAGGGTGTCTTTTACATGCAAACAGCTCAGTTCACAGGAAATGCCACACAAATTCGTCTCTGTATGTGCTATGAGTTTGGGTTGCATATAATGTGCGTTTGAGATTAAACATGCGCCAACCATCTCCCCAAATTTTTAAAAAGAAGCGCTTATAAACTAGCCGTTGCTAACAAAAGATGGGTTTCCTATGGTTTTCCACCAATAGAAAAGCTTGATGGTTTAAGAAGTTGAGGGATAAATACTATTACTTTACAGTGAAGTTTTACACATTTTAAAGAGTAACATTTAATATTTTTTATTTAGTAATCATGCATTTTTACCATTAACTTGTCACTAAAGTAGCATGACTACTAAGAGAGGGCAGTTCTTCCACAAACAGACCCCAAAAAAAGATTCAAGAGAAAGCTAAACAAACCAAGCGGAGAGAATTAGAGGATATACAGTAAGGCAACTAGTTAACCATAAACGCTGGCGAACCCACGTCAAGCCTGACATTAAAAGGCAAAAACGGGTCTAGATTTGAATTTAATAACTCATGCTCTTTGGTCAGGAAGTGAAACTGATAAAAACAAAGATTCCATCTCATGCTGTGGTCTGCTCACACCCCAGTCTCTGGCTTCCCCCTTTAAACAGCTGCGACTGAAGCGCTTGCGTTATTGATTGTGAGACTTTTTGAAATGTTCTCTCTGAGCGGCCAGATCTATTAAAGTTTATCCTGGGTTCAAGAGTGGAGATACAGTCATTCCAAACTTGTGTGACTTACTTTTAGTAGAAAGCTAACGTTTTTAATGTTAAAGAGCCTCCCATTTTCCTCAATACCTTTGAAAGTAAAGGGGGGCCAAAACTTTTTTCTTATTGTATGGAGAGAAAAGATTAAACCTTTCCACAGAAGAAAGTCATACAGGCTTAAAATGGCAGGTATGGTGTCTTCATTTAGGTGAACAATTATCTTAAATCACAGTCAAAACATTTACTTTAACACATTGCGCCACATTATGAAAGTAAAATGTATTGTGAATGTTATACGTTTAGTGATGCAGTAATTACATGACACCTTTAAATGCAAATAGACGAAAAGAAAAAACACAAATTAGCAAACAATTAAATCTCATCGTGCAAATCAAACTAAATTGCAAACTTTAAGTAACAAGCATGTGAACTACACAAACGCACATAAATGACATCGGCGACTACAAAAGGACAGACAGTAAATCACAGGGGGAGGGTAACAGACAGACAACACTGAGAAGGTTTCACAGATGTCTTGCATACCTTGTGCTTCCTCTGCTTCTATGGTGGCTGTGTAAGCATGAGTAGTAGTGCCATGCCCAAAACGAACGGGGAAAGAAAGTGAGTCAAGTTATCAATGCAATCACAAGTACATTCAAACCCCCTCCCCGTTGCCCATTCATTCATCTTCCCCTCCCACCATCAGCCCAAATGTTTCACATGCCACACAGGAAGAAACGGAAGAGAGGTTAGTTTAGTTGCTTCATCCAGAATATAAACAGATCTCAAAATTAGTTTTTACTTAGAGAGGTTTGTTTTTGAGAAACCATGCTTTCGGAAGGCTGAAGGCCTTCTGAACAACTCTTGACTTGGACTGAGTCTATTTTTACAGCTGAAGGTATACAATAGCCAAACAAGGAGAGGCTTTCGCTGTAAAAAAAAAAGCCATGCAATGTACTGTAAATGCATGATGACAGTTTATTTGTGGCTTTCACAAGAAGATGAGATGCAAGACAGCTTTGAGTGACGTGTCGTTTTAATTCTATTTTCAGTTTCTGAAGAACCCTTTTATTTACATCCCCTCCCCCAGTTCGCCACCGACACGCTACAATCACAAGACGCTGTTGTATTTTATTGTGCCTTTATCATTTGACCCAAAGAGCAGGGCCTTTTAAAGTTTGAATGCTACAGACCCCCTAAAAAGGTCCCTTTGAAGTGTATTTTCCACTAATAAATACCCTTTTATACTACGGCTGTACAATATTGGGGGGGGGACTACCATTATTATGTTTTATTTTTCTTCAATGTATATTGTGATGTGAAAATTTATATATTTGGAAAGAATGAATCATTCAAGATTGATTGGGGTGATTTTGAAGGGGAGTGAATCTGCATTAAAAATAAATTAAAAGCATAGATAATACAACTGTGTTGTTTAGGTGAATCTAACAGAGGTTTAACATCAAAATAGTCTTTACTGTATAAATTAAATAATTAATCATTGTTAAACCACCAAAAGTGATTTTCTTGTTGCTTGATTAACATTAAATGACAGATTGCAGCAGGTTTATTCAGATGCTGTTCAATATAATGATGCGCATCCGTTTTCTTTCTCAATTACGCTTAAGACATAACCGACTAGGTTTACAAGGATCAACCACGATTTCTACTGTACAATTTAAGCTTTAGAAAACCAAACTATATCAAATTTAGCCATTTTGGTAGAAAGGTGGCCTAGGAGTTTCAAAGGAGTGCAGTGCTCAACCACATCAAGCCATTGTGCACGTTAAACAAAAGTGTTTTGAGCATGCGTCACTGTGAAACCAGAGTTTTTCCAAGCGGATACCAAGATGTTCTGAGAGATTAAGTTCCTAGGATGTCTGTTTCCTGGCTCAAGTCAAAAAAGTCCACCCCTAAAGTCTACATGATACCCTAGATATAGCTTGAAAACCTTAAGCCTGGCCACTCGGAAAAATAATAGAATTTTATTTAATAATAGTCTTTCATAAAAAAGTAGGACGTTACAGACCTCGAGTTTTGAGGTCACACTTACCATTGTTTAATGAAATCTCAGAGGCAAATTCCAGTCATTTCAACAGGAATCTACATGCCCAGGAGTTCCATGTAAGGGCGAAAAAGTTCCTCATGCAGATTTTTCTCATGTTTACGTTCACATGAATTCGCTATGTTGACCAACAGAATGCTGCTTGGTTTGAACGGAGCTATGCTTATTGCATTGCTATACTATTTTCTCACAAAATTTCACTGAAATGTTACCAACATGATCTTTAGGGGTAGATACTTCTTTGAACCCTTAGTATGCTCAAACTATAAGTGACACTTTTTTTTTAAATTTAGCATTACGAAAAAATCTGAATCATACCAATTGAAGGCCAACTAGTTTTGTCAAAAACAAACCTGACCATGTTAATGTGGCTGTTAGTAGGGGGGTGGCAGGATGCAGTAGGTTGGTGAGATTTTACATTGAAGGCCAGGAGAGGAAGCATGGCACACCGACAGGCGCTGGCTAAATTGGGTCATATTGCGTCATAGTCATAAGCTCACAGAAGCCCCTCTCACTGTGACAGCATCACCCACAGCAGCTCCTTGGCACTTGCTATGATCTCAGCAGCGCTTGGAAGTTTTTCAGGTCCCTGTCGGGGCAGGAAATCTGAAGTGTGCTGATTGAAATCCCTTTCATGACCAAACCCTTCTAAAATCTTCCCCCTCTCTAAACGATATCACTTTCAATGATGGGTGTGTGCTGCACCGTGAGAGAGGCAGAGCTGCAGGGCAAGGCGGTGACAGAAACAGGCCGAGAGAGAGGGATAGACAGAAAGAGTGAGAAGGAAAGAGTGTAACAGGAGCAGGGGGGTTGGTGGAGAGCCGGTAACACCCTCCACACCACCGCAGAGACAGCTCAATAAAGCCGTCTGCAAAACTTACCGCTCTGTAGGGTCTGTCTGCCTCCTGACAGGACACCTAGAGGCAACGTCCCAGTGGGGGTCAAGCCCTTTAACTGCAACACACTCTCATTCTCCTCTCTGAAAATACAAATTTCCTGCATTTACATCAGTGACAAAAAAATATTTTTAAAAGTTATTTTTATTCACCATGCTTTCATGTGAACTTGAATTCTTAATACCATTTTTTTTTTTAAAGATAAAAACAATAAAACAACCTATTGACTAACATGTCATGTGGTGCAACCAGGTTTTTTTATTCATTCATTCATATATATATATATATATATATATATAAAATAAATACACACACACATATATATTTTTGTTTTAAATGTTTTTTTTGTTTCTTTTTTTACAAATATCATCATTAGGAAGTTGTACCGCGTGACAAATTGAACTAAGCTTACCTTGTCAAAGAAAGTTAAAATTATCTGACATTTTAAAAGACTTGTTGACCTTGATACAGCCATACGATTTTCCAAATACATTTTTAAATAAATTGTCCAACCTTAAATTCATTATTCATATATTATAAGCCACTCTTAGTGTCTTCTGATACTGCTAGAATCAAACGCTTAAAAAAAAAAAAAACTGTACAAATGTTTGTAATTTTGTAAGAAAATACTGTAAAAAAGGTACAGTAAAAACACATTCATTGGTGAAATGCAAGTTACTTTACAATATATATGGTGAAAAACTGTAAATGGTTTAATATCACATGTAATTTTTGTGTAAAATACTGTCAAATTTATGACTTGTGCAAGTACCATAAAGTTAGTTACCAAATAATTTGGTAACATCAGAAAATATAAGAGAACATTCCCAGAAGTCTACTTTACACATTATGATTAAACTATTATTTTGTTGTCAGTAATGTACAATTACTGTGCTGTGTTTCGTTAAATGTACATTGTATTACTTTATCTTATTGTTTTACCCTGATGTGTTTTGTCTTTGTGTGTGTGACCCTGTACACCATCTATATATTGTACTGACCATGTTTTATGGACAGGTCACAATGATCTGATTCACTGTGTGGCTTTCAATTGTGTCACCTGTATTATAGTGGTGGTAATCAGTACTTTTTAAGGAAAATGTTTAGGTTAAAGTAGGTCTATTATCATTAAATAACTTAATGAAATATATAGTTTAAAAGCAAAAATATATAGGCAAGTTTTTTACTGCAAGTATAACAGGACTTTTTCTTTTTTTTTTTACAGTGGTCAACATGTGTTGTGCAGAAAAAAGTGTGTGTGTGTCAAATCCTTGAGGGATTTGTATGAAAAGTGTGTCTATTTACCTAAGAACAGAGAAAACTCTGGCCATCTTGCCAATGGCACGAATCTTATTTCGGATCACCTCCTTGCGGACTGCTGGAGTGCCACCTGCCACAAACAGGCACAAATGGGAAAGGACAGAGAGAGAGAAAAAAAGAAAAGGGACAGAGATAGAGAGAGAGACAGAGAGGTTAGGGTCTAGTTTCATTGATGGTAATAGGAACAACTTTACTAGGTTTCAAGTAGACAGATATATTGCAAAGTTTATGAACTACTTTTATTCAGAAAAAAACAAAAGCATAGAGATAATCAACATCATGAACACCATAATCTGATGGCTAGTCATAAATACTGCAGATCAAATGAGGCATTACATCCTGAACTCCCATAAGGAATAAATAAGCCCATTTCAAAACTCAAAGCTCTCAGACACACAGAGGAAGTGTGTCAGGCCAAGTTAAAATTATGCACCATTCAAAAAAAAGAAGGACAAATCAAATGGGCATCAAGAACAGTAAATGGGACACTGTATTCCTTCATGACAGCTCCTCAGATGTGGGGTGGGGGCGCTCGGAACGGGTTCATCTGGTTTCATTACAGCAAGAGAAGCATAACTGTACTTTTAGGTTCTTGCTTTAAAAGCAGTAATTGACTTTGAATCACTGAAGAGACTGAATGGAGACCCAGTTTGTCTTTGCTTAGGCTAACCGTTAAGGGCAAAGCAAGTTTGGCTAGAAAGTTTGTTATCATTTACAAAAAGAAAAGGCTTTGAAGGCATTAATGAAGAACAAACTAAGCGCTGACTATTTACTTCCTGTCTCTGCAGTGTTAAATGCATCAAACAGATAAAACAAAGCAGGATGCCCATTTAATCACACGTCGCTGAAGACTTAACGCCCAAGTTCATAAAGACACTTGCACACAAGAATCTAACGTCCTAAATAGAAATTTATGGGTTATTCACTGAGGACTAACATACACTAATCAGAGAACTATTATTTGATGAGAAGAGGGGCAAGCTGGTATATATTTAACAGAGCTGAAATCCATTTGAGAAGAAAAAAAGATAAGGAAGAAAGGAGACATTTAGGCGAGAAGGCTAATGGAGCACACGTTGTTGTTACATTTAAACATAAGTAAATGTTGATTACTTATTCCTGAGCAGGAGTTTTAAAAAAAAAAACGTACCAAATATTTTATGATATACAGAAATGTTTCAAAATTTTGAATGAGAAGTTAGAACTTTTATTTAGTAAGGATGCATTAAATTGATCAAAACAAGAATGTACATGTGTACAATCATCACTACACAATCATACCAATGGCCATTTACTGATGAGCCTTAAAAGAGCTGTCCCTTAAAAACAGATAAAAAAAAAAAGGTTATTAACATAAGGTTACCTCAAAGAAAATATGATGGATCTTCTACATTTATTATTATTTTAATAACTTCTTTACTCTGCGTTTTATTTATAGACTTTGTATTTATAGACCCGTAGGCAACAAGTCACCCGCAAGGACCACGAGTTGCCCGCAGGCCTGTTCTAAAATAGCTGACCATAGCGCCCCTTACCAGTGAGCTGCATCTATTATTATTTTTTTAAATCACACACGCAAATTAACTCCTCCCCTTCACATAATTTTTGAAACCTTATAGGATAACGGCAGTTGACAACTGGCTAACTGTCGCACGATGCAGCTCCGGCTGGCGGACAGTATAAACAGCATAATTGCAGCAATTGCGTCAGAATCATGACTGAACACTGAACATCTTGTACACCGGCGAACATGGTGGTTAATGCAATGTCTCGTTCCCATCTCTCAGGGAACCAAGTTTACGATAGTAACCGGAAACGTTCCCTTTCGAGAGCAGGAAAGAGATACTGCATTGAAATGCATTTGAGAACAGTGTTCAATCCTGCCATGAGAAAGACGCAGATCAGCCTGAAAACACAGGGAATCATACGCCAATCACAGCCAAGAGCTACGCCACTAAGTGTGCTCACTGTTGATAGGTGCATGATTAGTTAAAAATTGTCAGTGGCTAGTGAAAATGTAGTAGAAGTGATTATTTGAAAATGTAGATACTTATAGAAATAAAGTAGAGATTTATAGAAATAAATATAGAGATTTATATAAATAAAGTGTTGCATATAGATATTGATCTGTTTCCTACCTTGTTAAATTATTGTGAGAAATCATTAACATGATCAGTGACTTCACATAGATAAATATCATTCATTATTAATAATGACATATAATTAAAGGTAAATTGAGCAAATTTGTTATTTCAGAAGTGTGTACCAATCTGGTAGCCCTTTGCATTAACTGGTACCCAAGAAGTAGCTCTCAGTTACAAAAAGGTAGGTGATCTCTGATGTAATTTTACAGTGGATTCCCTTTAATAAATTTCCATTTCTGTCCTTGAACACTAATGTTGGATCTGAAAACCTTAAAGCTCTGTTTATTTCAATTGTATCTCTGTTCTATAGGTTTCTTATTCAAATTTGTATTGCTTGTAACTTGTTTATAAGTTTGTTTGGACTTTATATTAGTTAGTTTACTAGTTTTTGCTGTGGTATCAATGTAACAATTCGCTGGTACTTAAATAACCATTTATTTATGAGTTGAACTTTTTATAAAAATCTGAACTACTGACCCAAAAAAACCAGTGTTAAATTTTTTTTAGCATTGAACCTCTTAAAAAAAGAACAGTTGTCTCAACTAAGACTAACTGAACATATCATGTTCTTACCTTCACATGTGTCGTCTCCCTCTGACATAAGCTCATCATCTGAGCAGATGTTTAACACGTTGACCAGCATCTCTGTTACTGAGAGCACATGAGAGAAGACCGGCTTACATAGACTGCCAAAATTTGCTCTCTGAACCAAAAATTGGTCTACTTCTACCATTTATAACACTCTTAGGCTTTAACACTACATAAATGACATGCTTCATAGCATTTAACATGAGGTCTACAGTCACTTTGTACAGATATGCATTTGCTAATCCCAACTCATTGTTAGCAGATGTTTTATCTGAATGTTTCCTTAAGGATCAAGTAAGCCATCAGAACTGAAATAGCAAAACTCATTTTTAAAACTAGATCTCATAAACTAAGCTGTTCCCATTTGCTCTTTACCTTTCTCCCCAACAAAGGGCAGTGACCACGTGAACACATCCATGAAGTTGGGCAGCCAATACGGGTGAGGGGAGCAATTGAACTGCCGGATGTTCATGACGTTGTTTTCGTATTTCAACACAGCAGCTTGAGGGGTGATAAGACAAACAAATAATCAGAAAGTATGTTCTGATTTTGTGAGACTTAATATTAATTAATTTTGAGAAAAGGAACAAAATATATCATTTCAGAAAAACTGGCTTATGTTGAGAAATTCCATAAGACTAGAAATTAAACTGCACAGCATGATAGCAACAGGCTCAAAATCTTTTGGGGAGCGCTTACCTTTATTGTTATACACATCTAAGTAGTTTGGTGCAGAGAAGATTGTGATTAATGAGGGGAAGCCTGTCGTCTGACTTTTTCTGTACATTCGATATCTAAGGGGGTCAGTGAAATGGGACAGAAATTGTTAGCAGTTCATTTAAAAAGAGCTGTAAAAATGTATTTGAAGCACTTGCTGCACGTTGCCTGGCTTAAGAGTGTGCTGTGCAGTGGACTCACCCTGCATCTTGGGCTTCATGTGCTCTTATAACTGACAACAAGTTATTATTCATCAAAAAGTCACATACTGCAGGGTAGCTGTTAGAGACGGAGAGAGGTGTAATTAGCGATTCCAGCAGTCCATCAGTCAAAACGTCATGACTAACACTGAGAGGTGCGATTGTGAACAGGGACTGAGTAGGCAGCTATCAAACAAATGTGCATGTGGGCAGTGTGTCAGCTGGAGTACCTGTAGAAATAGGAACATCCTCTCACACTGTTGTGACAAAAGTGCTCTGAGCTTTTTTCGCTGCCGTATTCCTCACCAGGGTCTGACCACAGCAGGTCACACATCGGCCCGAAAGCTGGCGGCTCTTTAAACCTGTCTAACTGTAGAGCAAAGCAGACAATCAAACCATCTTAACCATCCCTGCAATCTCAATCTGTTTGAAAATGTACATTATCAATGACTGATTTTTTAATAACATTGTAAAACGATCAGTGAAGAATTACTAAATACCTAAAGGATTACTGGATTACAGAAAAAGTTATTTTATGGCCTGGTGCTGAAAAAAATAAACCCAAAAGTGTTTTAATTAAATATCTGTACTTGTACATCTCTGTAATTATTTAGTACTAGTTTTATGATTAGTATTAGTAGTGGTAGTTGTAGCGGTAGTTGTATTAGTAGTAGAAACAGTGCTAGTTGTAGTAGTAGCAGTATAATTAGTATTAGTGGTGTGGTAGTAGTAGTTTAATTAGTATTACTGGTTGTGGTACTGTAGTAGTAGGAGTACAATTAGTAGTGGCGGTGATAATAGTAGTAGGATAATTAGTATTAGTGGTGGTGGTACTGTAGTAGTAGCAGTACAATTAGTATTACTGGTAGTAGTTGTAGTTTAATTAGTATTACTGGTGGTGGTACTGTAGTAGTAGCTACTGGTAGTAGTAGCAGTAATTAGTAGTGGTGGAAGCAGTATAATTACTATTACTGATGGTGATAGTAGTACCAGTATAATTAGTAGTGGTGGTAACGGTATTATTAGTATTAATGGTGGTGGTGGTAGAAGTATAATTAATATTTGTGGTGGTGGTGGTAGTATAATTAGTATTACTGGTGGTGGTAGTAATAGCAGTATAATTATTATTAGTGGTGGTGGTAGTAGTAGTACAAAATTAATGTTATATTATATAATTTGTATTACTTCTAAAAACATTTCAATTTAACATTATTATTCTGAAATAATTATATTTTCAATAAATACTACAAATAATAATAATAATAACATCAAATGTAATTATTTTGTGATAAGTGTCATTTAATTAATAGAAAATAAACAATTATAATAAATTTGAAGTGTTTAAATATTTAGAAAATATTATCATCATTATTAATAATAAATCCAACAACAGATCATTTAAATAATGAGGTTTACCTAGACTTTCTTTTAGCTTGAACAGTCTTAGTGGAAGCTCTTTAAAGGCAATCCATTTAAAGATACAATTTCTCAGAGCGAGTTTCAGCATGTTGACATCTAGCTAAGATTTAACAGCGCAACTCCCTCTGAGAAAGTGCATGTCTAAATTCATCCACTTTAAAAGCATCACCATCACTGATCAAAGCATTGCATTCGTAACATACTAACTATCTTCTGGTACTGTCATGCCATGACTGTTGCATACACAACGGAACAGCACAGGACACAAAGCAACGCTCCACATCTCACTTACTTTCCGGATGTCATCAAGGCAGGTGACCTCAGGGGACAGGCCTCCGTGAACGCAGAGGAACTGCTGGTTGAGCAGAGCGGCCAGGGGAAGGCAGTCAAAGGCCTCCATGCAGGCATCATACACTTGCTCAGAGTACTTAATCTTGCCTGCAATGAGAAAACGACAATAAAGACACCGATGTATCTCTGAACAGGCGCAAGCGGACTGAATGAGCTTTTCAAGCCAAGGCTGTCACGCTGTCCTTCTGACATATCGCAGTGATGCTGGGTGGATGAGGGCAGACTGGGTCTTGCCAACTTTCCAAGGCAGGAAGAATAGATGAAGGAGGAGGAGGATGTCGCATGCCTTGTTAGGTGATGTTACAGCAGATCGGCGTGCTAATTGGGATGAACTGAAGAAACCAGTGTGGCGGGAGGCCGATTAAAGGAGGCTCAGGCCAGAGACAGGTTACACGTAGAACAAGGGCCGCATACCGCCGTTAAATCCTGACATTTTAGAATGGCCAACCATACAGCATATTGTAAACAGCAGCGCTGACAGATGAGAAACAGGCTGCCTCGTGATGAGCAAAGAACAACACTGCAACGCGCCGGCAATTGGTGAAGTAGCACATCATTATCAAAGGCTCTTTGATTAGCTGGACTGAGAAACAGCCGGCCTCGGTCTAGGCTGAAAGAACGCGTTAACAGCAAGGGTTCTGCGGATACAGATTTGGGATGTGCAGCATGACTTTATTTCCATAACATAAAAAAATTGGATATTATGTAACGACTAATAGACTGTATTAGCAATCCATCTGAAATTGCCTACAAACATTCAAACAAATCCCATACTGAATTTGGCAAAAAAAATGCTAACTTTGCATTATAATCCTTATGCCATTAAAGAGACTAAATCAATTAGCAGTGCTAGATTAGGAAGTACAGACTCAATACAGTGGAGTTCACTTATCTCGAGCTCGGTTAACTCACCAACCCTATTATGTCGACGTTTTTGAAGTGGAACCGACAAACTCCCTATATTTCTTAGCATTTTCTTATTGGTTATGTGGCTTCTTTTATGTCGCCGAACCCTAATATCTCAAGCACAAAAGAGGGACAAAGTCACCACTTAACATCGGTTAGCTCGATCCCCTTGACTAAAGATCATACCGAGTTCACTGCGCATGCGCAGAGTTCGCGTTGCACGTGCATCACGGTCTGTACGGTCGCTCACTCCAATGACGCTTCACTCACTCTTGTGGCACAGTGCCGTGCAGCCGCAGAACAACTCGCGCAAAAATCAAGCGTTACAGATGCCATCTGGGAAGAGGAGCCACAGGAGTTCACCTTTCATGGTCCAGGAATTCCCAGATTACACTGACATCGACAAAGACGTCATTACTGATAGCAGAACATTAAAGGCAACAAAGCATTTTAGAGTTTGTAAAGAAACCATAGTAACAGCGTGTGCAATACTTTCAGAACTGAGTGAATGTGTTTGCAATGTTGGAGAATATAATTAAAGATTTGTCTCGAAAATCGAAGGCGGTTTTATTGTATACTGGTAAATCTCTGCTGTTAGTTGGTGCACATATGCCTTTTGTTGTTAGCAAACATATACAGTGTATGTACATTTTTATAGCATGCCGATCGCTTCATCAAATAAATCGCCATTTGGTTCTCGATCCTCGGTTGTCTCAACGCATTTTTGCAACCTCCGAGGCCGTCGACATAACCGGGATCCACTGTACTATAAACAAAATTCCTCAAAAGTTAGAATACAAGTCAGATTATGTGAATTTTATTATTATTCGTGATGCTCCAATGGCATCAATGCTTGCCAATGGTTGTGATTGAATGTGCTTCTCGGGTATGTTAAGTACAGTAGGACCCCCGACTTATGAAACGCTCTACGTACGAAATGTCAGCATCACTCCCACCAGCCTCTGCGTAGCGGCGTTCCTCTCCCATTTCATTTCACAATGAAAGTGAAAGTGAAGAAGAGGACGCTCTCCATGGAGGCGAAAAAGGAGATAATTGAGAAGTATGAAGTTGGGATGTGCTTGTCATACCATACTGAACAAGCATAGCTTTATTATAAAATTAAATGTGGTGTTTTCATAGGGCTTGGAACGGATTAGGCAATTTACATGTAAAAGCCTGACCAATTTACGAAAAGATCGACTTACGAAGCCAACCTCGGAACGGATTAATTTCGTAAGTCAGGGTTCTACCGTATATGTACAAAAAAATAAATAAAGTAACACATGACTTGTACCAGCAATTATACATTCTATTTGTTGGGATATTGATAGAGGATCTTTCATCAAGTAAGTTTCAATAATAATGGTTTTGCTTTGAACAGGTATTAAATTTCATACTGGTATTGTCCATCATACCCCGTAGAAGAACTAGCCTATAAGCAAGTCTAATTGTAATATCCCAGTTTGACATACCCTATACAAAACATTTTCTTAAAGTCAAAATAGTCCATTATGCATAAATATCTGCTGAGTGGACATTTCTCAAAACCCTAAGATATAGACTGTCTAACAGTCTTTTAAAAAAAATTAAACGAAAAAAAGGTGGCGAAAGCTAAACAGCGGCAGCTGGTAGCATAATTATATTAGGTAAAATATCTAATGAACGCATACATGACTTAATAAAATTGCATAAATGACAGGTGTTACAATGTTGCACAGATTCTGTGTGGGCCTGCTTCTGATCGTCAGCTGCTGGTGGAGAGCAGGCAGCCGTTTCGCTGTGAGGGTTTCAGTTAGCTGTCAGAGACTGTCATGACTCGGATGATGGCTGATGTAAATCTAAGTGGGGAGGGAAGCGTTGAGGGACTGTGATTGAGCTCTGAGCCTGGGGCCAGTCATCCAATACTCTCAAGACACGATCTCTCTCGGGATGCCACGGAAAAAATTGCCATGACAGAGTTGAATGATAGGATGTGGTAAAATCTCATTTCGCTCTCTCGATAACATTCATACACACACAAACACGCTCAGAGTTTCTAAAGAGCCGAGCTTACATTCTTGTTTAAAGGTGAAGTACTCTGTGAGATGCCGACACTCGTGGTTGCCTCTGAGGAGGAAGAGGGTGGTCGGGTGGTTGATCTTCAGGGTCCAGAGATAGAGCACACACTGCAGATGCAAACAGAAGAAAAGAAAAAAACACTACGATTAACCACAAACACTAGCAATACTTTCACACATGGTATTGTGCTGCATCACAATTGCACTGACGCTTTTAATACTTAATGTTTTTGGTTACGTACATCATTTTCCACTGCTCAAACAATGAAAATCCAGGTCACTGAAACTTTGAAACTCTTATTTCTCAATGCGAGTCGTTTCTATGAGGCACCAAACTAGACATCCTGAAGACTGGCTCTCTCGTGCATTTGGTGCCATTTCAATAGAGATACAACTATTGAAATGTACCCAGCCCTCAACTTCAAGATGGACCATAATTTAAAGAGATTGATATAATAAGTTGGGATGGAAAAATACGTTCCATCAAATATGAACCAACAATACTGGTGAAAATCATTAGCAGGGATGCGCTGATGTATCGGCGTCGGCCGCTAAAAGCAATTATTTTCAGTCAGTCATCGACCAATCGTTTAAAAACAGCTAATGATCAGAGTTCATTACATCCTGTCAATCAAAAGGATGCGGAAAAACGTCGCACTGCAACTCATACTTTGTGTGAATTTAACGCACCAATAACGCATTAACAGTTAGCGTTGTGATTTGAGCCCATGAATTCCCCATAAAATGGCTTTTCCCTCACCTCCTTCCAATAAACGCAAAGAGCTTTGTCACTTTTAATAAGAAACAGAGTCTCAGCTTTCAAATTAAGTCTATTTTATCACAAAATTCAAACAATAAGTAAAATTGACACTCTTAAATATGTTGTGACAGATCAGTGAGGAGCACAAGTCATCTCTTCCTCTTTAATACATGTTTTACACAGAAAAAAAACATGCAAGAACTTCAAAAAGTATGTTAAAAGATACAACCTACAAAAATAAATCATGACTCATGTAATCGCTCAATCAGTTCTCAACCACCGAATGGCGTCAATAAAACAGTTTGTCACCTTATGTCACTTAATGTTGCATTAACCTCAGGAAAGTTATGTAATGCTCACACAGCTTTACAGCTAATCACTAGTTAGCTATATAAAAGCACTAGAGAGGAGCTTATTTACTGTTATGTATGCCGGTTTATATGCATTTGTCATGAAGACAAGTGTTTATGAAAACCATAAACATTTCAGTTTTTATTTGAATGCAATCATTATATCTGAAAATAAACAGAATTTGGGCTCTGTTGTTAATTTTAACCTCTAATATTACAGTAATGTACCAAATGAGAGGCATTATGGCATTAACAGAGGATAATTTTTTTTAGGTATCTGTATCTTTAATCATTAGCATTCTGATTTAGCTCGAACTAATATGCTGGTAGACAAAGCAGGTTCAGCGTTTAAGAGGATTATACTTCCATTACTCCTGATATTTTATTAGAATGATATTAATTTTTGAGTGATCTATTCTTTTATCATAACGCAACAATTCACAGCATGCAAATTCCCTTTAAGCACACAATACCGAGATGACCAACTTCAATTGCCACTAAGGCTAGTAGACTATGGAATACTATATCCCACAATGCAATGGGGTTGACATGTCCTTCCATTACAAATAGTTCCATCAAATTAAATGCAACATTTCTAAACTCATTTGACGCCATTTTTCCCCCATAAACTGATTAATTTTATACAGATTTCCAAGATGACAACTGAACTACTACTCATGTTACTTTTTTGTGAACTCAGTCACCTTGCCACCAATGAAAATGATCAAATATACAATATGGGTTGGTTAAAAAAATAAATAAAATAAAAACACTGTCTATGACATACACTACTGTTGTACTAAAGTTTGGAGCCAGTAAATTTTTTTTAAATCAGCAAAGACAAATTAAATTGATCAAAATAGACAATAAATGCATGTCTAACACCACAAATAATTTTTCAGAATTTCATTTCAGAAAAAATTAAAATGACTTTTCCACAAAAAAATATATATATCTAGCAGCACAAACATTTTTAACATTGATAATTACATTCTGAAGGATCTTGTGACACTAAAGCCTGGAGTAATGATGCTGAAAATTCAACTTCGATAACAGGAATAAAATACATTTAAAAATATGTATTAAAACAAAGTTATTTTAACTGTTTTTACTGTATTGTTGATTAAATAAATACGTTGGTAAGTATAACAAAAAAAATCTTACCTCAAACTATTGAACGGTTGTGTACTATTTTTTAGTAACTAATACAGTAAATAGTATGCTATCTTAAACTATCGCTAGCGGATAATTTTGGGAAACTGAAGCTCATGTACGCGCCAAACGCACTGAACCACTAACACATCTGAGCAGACTTAAGCAAGATTATGATTTCAGTCTTTCACAATTGCTTCTGATAACATCTGCACTGAAACATCTAAAGTTATCAATACAGACTTATACGGAAGAAGAAAAAAAAAACATGTGAGGCCTTTCGGTTCACACCTGGTTAGATGAACCACAGAACACCGCAGCATAATAGTGGACAGGATTGCAGAATACACAATTATCTCCATCTCAGGAAGGATACGGTGAGTTTAGGCTGTGGTAATCTTTAAAAAGGCTCAGTAGAAGTGGAAATTTCATCAAATTCAACACTGAAAGAAATACTGAAAATAAAGCGTTCTCCACACAGCTCTGGGTGTCGGGGTGGGGCGAAGTCTGGTGGCGTAACCTACCAAACGTTTGATGACTGCAGTGTCCCAGTCAGAGGGCATTAGCAGGTGGTGTGGCAGACGACTGAAGTTCGGTCCTTTGTGGTCTGTGATGTCCAGGGAGGGAGTAGGAACTTTGCGTGGCCTTTATTGTGAAACGCACATGCTCTCTTTCTATGCATCTTGGGTGGCCCGCGGCCCTGAACCCTCAGCTGCGTTTGATGGTATCGAGCAGCAGTGTGTCCGCTCGCTCACGCCGCCTCTTTTAACCATGACATTTCTCCCATCACTGAACTTTGCGACCAAAGCGTGAGTGCATGCAGAGGTGGAAGCTTTTTGAGGACTCGCGTTTGCCGGACTATTCAGAACGGCATCAGACATCAATGCCAACCATATAAAAGACTGCAGCTGATAAACGCGAGCAGAATTTCTCAACCACAAAAAAAACAATTCATACGTAACCGCTTTCTCTGGCCTGCAGGAGAGAAGAATCAATAATCCTTTAATACTATCTGCTTCATCACTGGTTGCTGTACAATGATGATACAGCGTTACACGCAGAGCCGAAATGCTGATTGCATCATCACAACACAACAGAAGCTGTTTGAGCTGCACAGACACATGGCATCTTCCGAGGAGCACGTCTCAAGTGTTTACAATGTGCAAGTTCTTTCAGCAAAGAGGTTTTCACAAAGCTTTCTTATAGTGAGTACAAAGTGGTTTAAAACACAAACTATCCTCGTTCAATTAAATATTCTGGATTTAAAATAGATTTGGATATTGACAACACTTGTGTTCATTTCTTTTTTATTGCAAAATTTCAAAAGCAGAAGAAAGTCTAAGGAACTTCTGCAATTACACTTTTCTCCAGATAGACCTCGTGTTATCTGTGTCAATTACCATATTTCCCAGGGTTACATGCTATAAGAGGAACAGGTATAAATATAATAGAAATGTAACAAATTTAAAAATATTTTCTTTCAATAATTCGTGCATATTTTAGCTTTTCTCCATTTATAATGCCTGGAGAATCTTGGTAAATAGCGTACCGTAGATGCACTTTTGCCAAACTGATGGGCACATATAAATGCTTTTCTATGGTTATCGCGGTATTCTTAATACGTACTGAACCCATGGCATACATTTGAGTATACTTATATACGCATATTTATAGAAGTTGTTGACCGCCACATTTTACATAACTTGAAAACATTACAGAGTCACACTCACCTCAATACTGAAATAGCCTCGATCCACATAGTCTCCCAAAAATAGGTAGCGCGTGTTTTGCGGGGAACCCCCCACCTCAAAAAGCTTCATCAGGTCGAAGAACTGCCCATGAACATCTCCACACACTGAAGATGGAGACAAAACACAATAAGACAAGCACTTGAAGTTAAAACAACAACAGAGTGACGTAATTGGAAAGACTGGAAAAAATTGTGGTAAGAAAAGAAAAAAATCAGATATTGTGAACATTAAAAATTGCTAGCAGAAAAGATTTGAATAACTGAGTGTCTTAAAAATACTAAACGGAAGTGTACAAATACTAATCCCACTAAAATAGAGTGAAAAATATCAATAGTGGTCACCCTAAACAGGATGTGGCCAAACCAAAATCATTTCCGCTTAAACCTCCACAAAGTACAACAAAATTAACTCCCTTTTCACTTACATGCCAATTATTACGCACATTGTGAGCGTTATAAAAAACCATGAGAGCGTTGCAAGGGGGCAGGGGGTGCAGTGGGATGGATGTGCCCATTTATATCCACACACCTGTTTGTGTGTTTGCTCGAGTGTATGGCGAGTGTTGGGGGTTTCCTGTGGCCTCCGCGGGGGAATTAAAGTGTAGGGGTGTGTGTGCGAGAGAGAGTCTAGGATGCAACTGTTCCTCTGACCTTTATAGAGCAACTACATTAGGTTGCTGTGGAAGACTAGCTCCATATGAAAATAATCACGCTCCTCTCGCTGGCTTGAGGATTATGTCGGGGTTAAGACTAAACCTTAAAGATTAAGCGTGATATCAGAGACGGCCCGGTCAAGTAACCGCAGAACCTTGAGGGTACCTTCATAACATCCAAATCACTGTGAACCAACAAACTAGTTCTCATCTTGCTTCTAAGGAAGTAGACATGTGGGCATCGTGCTCATCTTTGATATTACGGCATTAGGTTTAGCAAAGATCCTGAGAGAACCACATCCTGGATGTGAATCACGATGGGTCTGCAGTGAGTCATCACATGGCTGAGTGTGCAGTTGCCTACCTGTGATGGGGGCCTCCACTTCCAGCATGCACTTCTCGTGGCGGAGGATGTTGGCGCCGTCGTTGATGATGCGCAGGGCCAAGTCCTCGTCCAGGCGGCCCTCTTTCACCAGGTGGCTCTTCAAAAGCTCCACCTTGGGCTTGCCGTCCTCGTACAGCTCTTTCATGGTGAGCCGCGTCGTCGGAGGGTACGGCACCGCTGCGGGAAAGAGGAGGAAGACTCAATTCTTCACTCTTGTTAGTCATAGGGAAATCCTGCTGGCAAGCGTTTGATACTTTAGGGAAATACTAAGCAACTACAAGACCACGTTATGCGTGTTTTTTAGCCATTTTGACTGTACAAAATGAATTACAGCTTTGTGCTGGAGCGATTCAGACCGCATATTGATTTGAAGCTACCTGTTAGAACATCTAAATTTAAAGCAGCATGTTTACGGTCACGACCATGCCGAGTTGATAACAGTGTGGTGAAGACTGAGTCTCTCACTGCATCTGCTGAGAGATATGTCTCCAAGTTAAGGAAGTGCAGCTCCTCCACAAATTCAAAGCCAGATGGTGTGCGATAAAAGCGCTGAACCATAAACAGAAAGGTGTTACTCCAAATAAAAATATCTCAGCCCAAGATTTTCTGAACCACTTTCAGGCTTCCATCAAAAGTCACTCAAAGCATATATTTTTCAAACTAGAATTTGATATGTTCTGAACATGAACCTGCCTCATTATTCAAGATTGAGGTTAATTATTGGGGAAAATATGCAGTTTTGCACATCACTAGCGCTTGCCTCCGCAAGAATTCGCTGCAGTGATGCTGGGGTGTTCTGGGTGGTTGCCATGGCATTGCTATGGTTTCTGCTCTGAGAAGCTGCTAAGGTGTTCTGAAAAAGTCAGCATGATTTGTTTCCTTACGTTTTATCGTTCACCAACCAAGAATGCACAATAAGCCATATGATTTGAAGTATCATTACCTCAGCACAAAGGGTGAGGTATGGGTAACATGCTACGGTTTGATACGAAGCATTACGGATTCTTAAAACACCAAACCCCAAAGCTTTCTTTTTTCCTACATAAACGCCATGCTGGGTAGTTGCCATGCCATTCCTTTGCTAAGCTGTTCTGAGTTCCTTCAAGGTAGTTGCTAAATAAAGCCCACTCTAAAGTTACTTTTTAGCACCTTGCATTTTTTCCTTCCATTTTACCGTCCACCAGCCAAAAATTGTACAACAAGCAGCACAATTTGACGTATCATTCGTGCCCGTAGCACAAATGGTGTGGGATGAGTTTAATACTATGGATCGTAGATTTTGAAAAAGGTAAGTGTAAACCATGGCATTCACAGTACTGACTGCCTACATAATGCCGAAACAAACACGGACCCCTAACCCTAGCTTAAGCGCTAACTTTAACCCTCAGAGTAGTGTTGGTAACACATTATGAGAGTTAGCAATATGGTTTGTGACTTTCAGATCAATTTGTGATCGTTCTGAACTCTGATAATGAAGTCTGATGTTTTCTTGGTAGGTGACTGTGAATATGTAGGTCACTGATCCAACATTGGCTGCGGGGTATAATTTGCACTTCAATGCTTTATGAGAAGAAAAAAAAGCCCCTGCAAAAATGTTATGTAGACATGACGCAACAACGCTAATTATCATTGCTTCACTTTAACTTCTTTCCCTGAATGCAAGCAAAATAAACTGATGTGTGAAACTTCACGGTTGCAAGACATCCCATTACTCAATTCGTGACGATAACTGAAAACATACAGTTTGCAATGAGGTTGTCTGTAAAACGCGACGCCAAGCTGCCTGCCAGAAACTAAAAGTGAAACACATGGACGGTGATAACGGTTACCGTTGCTGGTCAAAATTTGGGACTCTCCCACAAAGCTATGTGGGTTATCAGAACACATACGGCCACAGCTGGTCCCATCCCTTCCCCCAACCAAAGCACACAGGACTTGTTACGGAGAAGACAGCTTAAACAAACCCTCGACAACCTGGGGGCTGGGATTTCACATTCAGACACCGTGTGCATAGGCGAGCGCAGAGGCGGCGGCATGCAAACAAATGCCTGCTGGAATTGCTCTGCAACCCCCGAGCCTTGATCTATTTTCAGTTGCAGGAATTCCACAGCATTCAAAACAGTTTAAGAGGAGTGGGGAAGTTACGTCCTGACATTAGGGTGGGGTAGAAGACCAGCTGTTGGCATCGATACGGAATCCTCTCCGCTAGGGTCACAGGCCAGGCTGGCACGACTCGCTCTCCAGAAGAATGTGGGTCTGGCCGACAGCCATGGCTTTCAGCGCTGGGACCACAGGCATGATAGACCACAATAAAGAGTCAAGCTCTGATGACTAGGAACCTTCCAGGGACTCCAATAGCTGAATTAGGAGCAAACGATCACTTTGGGTTTACAAAAATCTACTTTTTCATAGTCTGCTCAGTTAGAAACCATCAGGGGGTGTAGGTCTGGTTTCATGCCAGTATGAGGAAGAGAAAGAAAGTGAATCTTTCATGCTTATCAGAATTAAGGAAGGGCACCTGCTCATTTGCTTGTATTAACTAAAGCTGTAACAGAGCGATTATCTGGCTCGAAGTTTGAGTTCACCCTTCGGCAACGACTGCAGCGAAAATGCGTAACCTCTCAGTGTTGTGATTTGCATGTGAAATTGAAGCCCTCGGGATGGACGGGCGGGGGATTTTACTATCAAAGTAGCAAAATACTGTGTACATGATCTCAAAACCCAACCCAGTGAAGGCCCGCTTTGAAAGAGCTCCGTTTTCAAGAGCTAAACCCTAGCTAACTTCATAGCCGTCCAACCATGTTCAAATAATAGTGTAAATGCATTTGAAACTAAATTAATTTGGATTCTTAAAGGGATAGTTCAAACAAAAGTGAAAATCCTGTCATCATTTACTCACCCTCATGTCGCTCTATATTTGTATGGCTAACTTTTTTCCGCAGAAAATACCATTTTGAAAAATATCTCCAAGCTTTTTCAAGGTTGCTATTGTATAGACAAAAAGAATTATAACTTTCTTGAAAATATCTTCTTTTTTTCATGCAGAAGCAAGGATTGACTATCCCTTTAAGAGTCATTTAGACCAGACCACATGTATATTAATAAGGAAGCTAGAAAAGGCGTAACTTCCTGTGTCGGCCTGATCTGTGGTTTTATCACACTAACCGTTTTTCTTTTTTTTTTTTACTGATATTAGAGAACATTTTAGGTAAGAAATCTCATGGACTTGTTCTGGGCAAGGATGACGAGAGCTATCTTGGGCGGTGCAGGCGAACCTAAAGAGAGGCCGTGGTGAGAGACGGGCCTGAGGTCCGTTAATCATGCATGAGGACAGAATAATTACACAAGCAGGGTGACGCTGACCCTGACAGCTCTAGTTTCAATCTGTAAATAAGCCAAAAGGTCAAAACATCAAATTCACCAGCAGCCCGACAGGGGTCCAAAACTTTATAGCATCAGCTGCAAAACTCATTTCAAGACAAACATGCATTAGATGGTGATTTGATTTTAGGGTGTTGACCCACAACCATCAATCGGGAACAACCAGGTGCTGATCAGGGGTTTGAAAAAAAAAAGAAAAGAAGAAAAATAGTTCTGATTGATAACCATTTTTTGGTTTATTTTGGCTGATCTCTGTTCCAGACTTGTTCACAAACTGTATCATTCCCCAAAATGTCATTTGTGTGGAAAAATTACAAATTCTGTAGCCATGACGTTAACACAGGCCAGAGACGGGACATGCTGAAGACAAATGAAAAGAGAAAATATGCATTTCAAAATATAGAAATACTGATTTGGGGTATTATATTTGGGGTAAATACTTATATGAGCGCATCTCTGGAGGGAACTGACTGTCTTCAGAGAAGTTTTGATGGGACTTTCTTTTACCTCCATATAATGCCTATTAAAGTGAACAGCAGTAACCAAGGAAACGCTATATCACTTCTGTTCCATAAGCGCTGCTGCCAGAGAGGCAATTAGCATTTTCATTGAATCTGTGTTTTTGTGTTTGGTGCTGGTTCGTTTCATGTAGTATAATTTTAAATAGCTAACGTTATACCATTCTGTTTGTGCGGATCATGTACATTATATAGCATATTTGTTTGGATCATGCATTGTTTGACTCTTTCAAATGGCCACAGAGATTTTTAAGATCAGTTTGGCCTGTCTAAAAGAAAATGCAAATACATTTGCTTAAAAAAAAAAGCAGCAAATGATTTTCGGCCGTGAAAACCTTGATCGGTGCAACCCAAAAAAACCTGCAATAACAGCAACTCAACTTGAATTCCTCTTTCCTGCTAACCTTTCAAGCGACTGCAGGTCCATATTTAAGTACACAGCACAACAACTGCAGCACTGTCTGCCGTTCTCAGCAGGGAAAAATGAGAAAAGAGTTTGCGTGGAAACATCTAGCAACTAATCAAAGCTTTTAAAGGCACTTAACCTCATCTTTCCTCCGCCTCCGTCGTATTGTTCCAAGCAAGGCTCGGCTGATGAGTGCGGAGTAGAAGAGAGCCGCTGCGATCCTTGATTCCCCACGCTCCGTGCTTTAGCTGTGGGAGGACTCATCAAGACACGGCCTTGGCGAGAACCTCAACTCCCACTCAGCACTTCAATCATGCTGGAGTTCATTCTCGCAGAGATTATAGTCCTTTTAAACACAAGCTCTAGTCATAGCCATACCTTTCAAACACAATTTTTCTAGACGATACAACAGGTGAGCATGCAATCAACAAGTTTTGCTTTTATTCTTATTCTTACACTCGAGTCGACAATTCAACGTTCATCGGCAAAGAAAAAAAACGAGCTTCCTCAGAAGATCTTAAGGTGGCGTGAGAATAATAGTGTGCGACAGCGCTCAACACTGACTGGGTAGCAGTGGTCTCAAGGTGCGAACAATTAACAACAGAGCGCAACAATCGGGTTCGGGAAGAAAAAAAATAATTCTCCACTGGGAAATTGAGTTTTACTTCTAAAAGGCAGACCTACTAAGAGTTCAGAGGCTGATAAAAGATGGTATAGAGATTTGTTGAAGTGATCACCGTTTGCATCATTTCAATTCAATCTTAAATTGATTTAAATGAGTTTAAAAGCTGAATTTGTGGTGAGCAAATGCATCGCGCCGAGAGAGCTCCCACAAAGCATTGCAAATGACAAATATGCTGTCAATAAACTTAAATGCTTGTGTGTAGAGGTCACAGGCTGATCACTTTTTCCCCGATTAATCGGCATTGATAACGGATTGCTGGAACGTGTTGAACAGCAGTATGAGCTGAGAGGACACTAACATTAGTAATACCTCGAACAGTTAAAACAGAGTAACAAAAACACATTTATTGTCATAATTGTTAGCATCTATTTGCATTAGTTTATATGCAGCTAGTCGCTTTTCTGCACTTGTTATGCAGTGAAGTTGCATATTTAAAGCTAGCGACATAAAAAAATATATATATCATCCAGAAGACAGAAAAAAAAATTCAGAAAGACATTGAATTTCAGTTCTTTTTTTACCATCAATGTAAAAGCTACATATTTTGATAATCATTCAGTGTTGCAATAAGCAGCAAATAAAACGTGAACGCATACACAACATTCATTTTTTATATTTAAAAATTACAGTACATTTTCATGGTTCAGAATTGTTTTTTTCATTTTCTGTAATACATTTCAGCACTATTGTGTGTATTATGATTTATTTATTTAGTATATAACTGTTATCAGCCAGTGCGATCCAACCTACTTACAGGCAAAATCCAACACCTGTCGACCTCTAGCATATTTTGCAATAACCAATAAATAGAGTTTCTATAGATTTAAACCAACAACATTTTATTTAATGTCCACCATTTTAATTTGATAATGCCATTCCCAATGTAGTTCTTCCCCTCACTAAACTCTTGTATCTCTGTTTTTTTTTTAATACTTTCTCACCTTGTAGCTGGTTGGTTTGGTTTATGGCTTATAAGAATTTAGCAAAGACTTTTTTTTAAATCCCAATGGGAAAAACGGCATTGAAAAAGCGGGCAGGCACTAACGCTCTCTATTAACACTTGCATCATCCCACAGAAAATGTTCTCTCTCCGCTGTCTTGTTTCATTGAATAACTCAAGTTTAAACCTTTCGCAACACAAAGGTCTGGTCACCGCGGCCTACAAATAAACATTTTTCAGACAGCCTGCAATTAAACATACATGTAGCATAAAAGCCAGGTGTTGGAGTGCTTAACCTGAAAGGAGGCATTCAGTGAAACCTGGAACCAATTTGGAGCTGAAATGCTCCCGTTCCTGCAAAACGAGGGAATCACAGATTCTAGACAGAAAGCGGCTTCGGCTCTTTTTAATGAGGATGGGTTTTTTTTGTCTGTAGCGATTTAGATCGCTGAATGGTCTGACTTGGGAGGGGAGATGCAAGTCATTACGGATCCAGAACTAGACTACTAAAAAGCCCAGTGCGATCAGCTCATTACAGAGGCAGTCTAATTGAGCCCGATCAGCCAAAACACATCGAGCTGACAGCAGCACATAAGAGACTGAGAGAAAAGCCCACTATAGGTGTCAGCGGACACACTCGTTTTTTAATCAAAAACAAGTCCAAGTTCCCCGGGTGCTTCTGTAACCATGAAGTCACAGACCGAATGATCCAATTAGTGAATTACTCGATTGTGCCCATCACACTCCTTTGACATTAGAAACGAGCCCTTGATAGTGAGCTGATGCTTAAATGAAATCCCCACCTAGCCAGGGGACACCCTTTCTTGAGTTTAAAGATTTGTATGGGGTTAATTGGATCACACAGATAACTTCAATTAGTTTAGTTCTCTCTCAGTCAATAGAGAAAGGTAAAGTGACCGTTTTAGAGTAGTGTTTTACCAACTCAACGGTCTCAAGATCACCAATACCACTTAAACCCCAAGGAAGGATGGAAGCAAATGCACTACAATAATGTGAATTAATGGGAGTTTAAGCTCGAAAAAAATCTGTTAACATTAAAAAAAAAGTTAGATCAATCTCTAACTTTAAGATTCAGATATTACATATAAAAGTAAAAGGTTCGGTTCTAATTTTAAGATTTAGAGTTAAGTGCAACTGGAAAGACCACCCAAATCTGTTTACATTTTAAAAAGTTAGATCAATCAATACATATAAAATTCAAAATTTTGCAGAGAATATGAATAGATCTTTTTTCAGTTTCATGAATCACAGGGGTTTTGCACATTTAGATGACTTTGGTTAGCACGCACTACCACTAACATCCCAACAATGGTCTAATTCACTAATAGGAGCTTTCCTTCTGCGTAATGTTTGCACATTGCAGCTTAAAACTTCAGTGATCTCATTTAATTCAGGCCAGCTCATCCCGTACAGCCTGAGCCAACCTGTCAAATTAGCCATCGACATGCGTGTCGTTAGACTTTCTAAGTTACCAAAAGTCAGTCAACACAACAGAGGTTTTCGCTTGCTTATATTTATTTTACACATAAACTGAATGCCACCCATCAGCTACCAGAGCGGGTTAGCTAACACAAAACCTGAAAAACTGAATAAAACGTACGGTTTCACATTAAACAATTACCTTTAACGAGCCGTTCGGTGGTGGATTGTTTATTCTGCTCCTTCCCCGACATCTTGCAGTGTTTCTCGGTGTAATAATTGTAATTCCTCCTTGTAGCTGAACCCAGCTAGTCGCGTTAGCCCGCTAGCTCGGCTAAGCTACTGACGTTTCAGTTCGCGAGGAAAGTCCTGACCGCTCCGCAGTAAGAGCGGGGAAACGGAGGCAGGGAGATCGTCCGGGTCGGTTTGTTGATATGTACGCTCAAACGGTGGGGGAAAGGGGAAGGGGGAGCCCACTGTAGCGGCAGAGTTTTATTTTCTGCCGTGTCTGTCCTTCGGGTTTGCTCACACAGGCGACCCAGCTGCTGTCAATTTCTCCGAGGGAGTAGCGATGTCCGATTCGTGCACGAATCGTTCGGTTGAATCGGATCTTTTCAGGGAGTCGTTTGAACCTGTTTGTAGATATTGTCTGAACGATTCTTTGACGAACAGGAGTGAATCGTTTCTTGAGTCAACAATTCGCCGATTTGTCGACAGAATACTTTTTTTATTATTACATATAAATTAGACAGAAATTAAGACAGAAACAAACGTGTTGCCAGGGTACTCATTTAATAAATGTACTCATAAATTCCTTTGCTTCAGGATTAACAGAGCTTTGGATAGTTTACACATACTTGTCTAAATCAATTTTGAAAAAAGAGGTTTAGAGCCAAACAAACTTTTTTATGTGGGCTTATTTGAAATTTAGCTAGCAGGAAACATAATTTAATTATGTAGTATTTCCCTGTATTCTCTTCTGAGTATTGGAAGGGCATTGAAAACAACACCATATTGATTAATGGTTATAGGAATTTTGTATTTCTGTAAATAAATAAATAAATAAATACATATTGTGGGGCACGATGTGGGGAAATACATCACCGCATATACATTTATTATTTTCTTTGTCTTATTTGTTCATATATTCTTTTCTTTTTCTTAAATGAGTGATTTGTAATGAGTGATTTAATAAAGTTAGGAATTTTTATTAGTTAAAGCCCTTCTCTGCTTTTCTGTATTTTTCCATAGAATAAGGATGAATTTTGTCTGAACTTCTCAACAGATAGAACATGTTATCAGAATCTTTCTGCTGATAGTTCCAAGCCGAGTTCAGTTCATATATATATATATATATATATATATATATATATATATATATATATATATATATATATATATAAAGCTGTTCAACTAAAATAAGCTTGTTTTTGAACCAGTTGTAAAAGAAAAGTGATGTTTGTTTGTTTTTGCTTATTGTTTCATAAGTTGTGTGAAAAGTTGTTTGGTTAGGAAAATAGCATCTGCTTATGGAAATCTGAAAGTTTAATACGGATCTTTTCAACATAATAAATACAAAATAGGAGAAAATCCAGCCCACCCAAGTAAGAAGAAATAATTTTATATTAAGGGATAATATTCCAAAATCAAGAGGGATTATTAAGAAAATTCCTAAACCGAATTAACAAAAAAAAAAAGACCTGATGAGTGAGTTGCTCTAATCAAGATACAAATAACATTACTATTAATAATACTATTAATATGGCTTAAGTGTAAGCATTTTACCAACCCCTTCATTAATTTGGACACGTAAATATTCTTTAGTTGAAACTTTAAACAAATTTTTTTGTCATTCTCAATTTGTGGCTAAATGGCTTAATTTTAATGTTAGGCAAAACATAAATGCCACGCCGGTGATGCACTAACGTCATGAGATAAAAGAATCGCAAAAAAAAAATTGCAGAACCGGCTCTTTGGAATTAACTCTTCAAAAGAACCGATTCGAGAAAATGGCTCTGACTTCATCTCTATGCGGGAAAGGAGGAGGGGAAAGTCTGAGGCTGAACGGCGCGCGACAATAAAAAGGCTGTGCGCGAGATACTGCCAGTTTTTGTCAAGCGACCACAGTGGCCTGTAAATAACAAATATGTGTTCGGTTTTGTGTTTATTGTAACGCTTAAATTCTGTGCCTCGCTGTTTTGTGTTTCTTCTTTCTTGTTTGATCCGCTGAGTCGTTCTGACTCCCTTCTTGTGGATTAAACTCTAATCCACAGTGCAAACGGATTTCCTACAACATGGCGACTTGTGCTGAGCAAACATATTTCTGGGTAGTGTAGTTTTTAACATACGTCTAGCGATATATGAAGTCACTTATATGCACCTATACAATGAAACTCCAGGATAATCCGATGATCTTGATGACACGAATATATTGTTATATATCCATTACAAATATAGAGAAACGCAGTGAGGAGGAAGATAGAATTATGAATGGGAGATAATTCATTAACAGTAATCCAGCATTGTCACCCAGTGGTCAAACAGAGAAAAATCGAAATGTTACATTGTTCAGTACTTTATAAACCTGACTTGAACGGTAGTTTATATGTAACCTGTTTATGTATGTTTCCCACTGATTTTCTACTTAATGTGTTCTCAATGATAGGCCTATACCACAGCAGATTTATAAAGCTCCAGACTTATAGTTTACCACATAATAACTTCTTTACTCATTTTAGACTTTGTGCTCAAGCCTATTTTTTTTCTGCATTTATGAAACAGAGTCAGAGACACCATGAATGATTTTGTTGTTTTAACATACAGTAGTCATAAAGAATATTAAGGTATTAATAGGATTGAATATAGTGTTGTAGTCAAAACCAAGACCAGCACTAAAATTAAAACTTTGACTAAAGACCTAACGTTGTTGGGTCCTGAGACAGGACAAACCTTTGTTGGGTTAAGTCCAAGACAATCAAAACTTTGTCGGGTTAAGACCAAGACAAAGACTTTGTGGGGTTGAGACCAAGACAAGACTTTGTTGGGTTGAGACCAAGACAAAACTTTGTTGGGTTGAGACCAAGACAAGACAATTCATTGTTGGGTTGAGACCAAGACCAAAACATTGTTAGGTTGAGACCAAGACCAAAACATTGTTAGGTTGAGACCAAGACCAAAATATTGTTAGGTTGAGACCAAGACCAAGATTTTGTGGGGTTGAGACCAAGACCAAAACATTGTTGGGTTGAGACCAAGACCAAAACATTGTTAGGTTGAGACCAAGACCAAAACATTGTTAGGTTGAGACCAAGACCAAGATTTTGTGGGGTTAAGACCAAGACAAGACAAAACTTTGTTGGGTTGAGACCAAGAGCAATACTTTGCTGGGTTGAGACCAAGACCAAGACTTTGTGGGGTTGAGACCAAGACAAGACAGAACTTTGTTGCGTTGAGACCAAGACAATACAGAACTTTGTTGGGTTGAGACCAAGACCAAGACTTTGTTGGGTTAAGACCAAGACAAGACAAAAATTTGTTGGGTTGAGACCACGACCAAGACTTTGTTGGGTTAAGACCAAGACAAGACAGAACTTTGTTGGGTTGAGACCAAGACAAGACAAAACTTTGTTGGGTTAAGACCAAGACAAGACAGAACTTTGTTGGGTTGAGACCAAGACAAGACAAAACTTTGTAGGTTTGAGACCAAGACAAGACAAAACTTTGTAGGTTTGAGACCAAGACAAGACTAAACTTTGTTGGGTTGAGACCAAGACAAGACAAAACTTTGTAGGTTTGAGACCAAGACAAGACAAAACTTTGTAGGTTTGAGACCAAGACAAGACTAAACTTTGTTGGGTTAAGACCAAGACAAGACAGAACTTTGTTGGGTTGAGACCAAGACAAGACAAAACTTTGTTGGGTTAAGACCAAGACAAGACAGAACTTTGTTGGGTTGAGACCAAGACAAGACAAAACTTTGTTGGGTTGAGACCAAGACAAGACAAAACTTTGTAGGGTTGAGACCAAGACAAGACAAAACTTTGCAGGTTTGAGACCAAGACAAGACAAGACAAAACTTTGTAGGTTTGAGACCAAGACAAGACAGAACTTTGTTGGGTTGAGACCAAGACAAGACAAGACAAAACTTTGTAGGTTTGAGACCAAGACAAGACAAGACAAAACTTTGTAGGTTTGAGACCAAGACAAGACAGAACTTTGTTGGGTTGAGACCAAGACAAGACAGAACTTTGTTGGGTTGAGACCAAGATATGTGGGGTTGAGACCAAGTCAAGACCAGACCAGCACTCCTCAAAATCCTCTAAAACGGGTGCCCATGTGGTGCCCAAATGGTATAAAAATGAGTGTGAGAGTTTGAAAAAGTAAGAATTCAAAACTTATCACTTCCATACGGAGTGGGAGGTGGACTTTTTTTCAGTGTGTCATTTTTAAAGTGCATTTGCCTCAATCTGTCAGTTTGTCATCACAATACTGAAGAAGGGAAATGTGGAGCGGCATTTTCAGACTGTTCATAAAAACTATGACACAAACTTCCCTCTGAAAAGCGAACTGAGAAAAAGAAGCGTGAAGGAACTAAAATCTCAGTTGTCCAGACACCAGTCATTTTGTACAAACTCAAAAAATATACAGAATTGTATTGTGCAATATGGGTTCATGACGTTATGGACGCAACACCAAAGGATATTGTGCATATAAAGAATTCTCAATATATTCATAAATAAATATATGTTTTGTATTTTTATAGTAGGTACATGATTTTGACTTGGTCATTTTATAAGTAGCTCATAAGCCAAAAAAAGTGTGGGCACCTCTGATCTAAAAGATCCACATCTACTCTCTGAGAAATTTCTCATATTTGATCTATAATATGACACTATATCGAGCTGATACAAATCAACTCACTAGCAATAAAGTTAATCTTTATGTTGAAGAGCTGGCACTGAAGTTGCATCTGAACTGAATTATACATGCATAAATAATGTTGTGATTAATGTTTTAAAAATAAAATTTTGAGTATAGAAATCTGATGGGAAAATACAACGATTGGTCTACTTTTAAATATGAAACTGAAATCAAAACACTTAATGAGTGAGACACACTGATTCTTTTAGTAACAAATGTGCCACTTATTAACTTCTTGTTTATTGAATCTTTGTATAAAATCAATATCGCTTTGGTAATTGTGCTCATTATTTGTGAAATCAGCTCAATATAGTGTCATATTGTTAATAATGAAAAAAAAACAGCTCCCTTGCTCTTGTGATATTGCTTAATCATATCCTAAGTTCTAATATAAAAAACAAGATCTCATACAAGTATGTTTTTGCAATCATCTATAGAATTTTATGGGGATTTAAATTAATATTGGGCATTTTTGAGACAATCCTGCATAGATTTTAACCCATCAAAGCAATGAGAAAAGTGATTAGAAATGTGTTATTGATTACATTTTAGGCTGTAACTTTTACATCAAATCACATTAGTGATGTTAACAAATAAATCAGACAATTCAGCAGAGTGCAATCCAGAGTCCACTCAGTCTGAGTACCAAGTACAAATGCGGTTGAGACCAAGACAAGACCTTTAAAAAAAATGGTCTTGAGTAATACAACACTGATGGAGTATAATTCATATTTGACGGTAGAATACTGGGTATGTCTTGTAGGTTTTTAGGTAGGTCTATTAATGGAAAGTTTTTGAAGCTAGGGTTCATCCCCAGAGGGCGACCTTCTACTACACAGAGCCAGAACATTCAAATATTGACGATATGTTTTTGCTTTATTATAAACCACAGCATCTGAATAAACCGTCTCAAAGGTGTTATCATGCTGGAAAATAAGTTATGATGATGGTTTATATATATATATATATATATATATATATATATAGACTCAAACACACTACAGACCCCTAAGAAAAGTGGAACTGGATGGATTATTGTTGAACAAACTGCTCCTGAATTATATTATTTTATTTTTAAGACTTATGTTATTGTTACTATGATAACATTTACAGTCTTATAGTCTCAGAGACGTCTATTTGATGTGTGTTTTCATCTGGAAGATGTTTTTTAGAGAGTTTGCTCATCTGCAATACGTTGACGATTCTTGTCAGACGTTAAATAGACATTTAGAAAATATCTTTATGATGTTTATGATTCAGAATGCATGTAAAACTGACACCTTAAAGGCGTTTCTCAGATGTTTGGACACAGCAGATGCTTTCCAGATGAAGCGCTCTTTAACAGACATATGTGAGTATCTGGGTAGTCTAATAGCTTTAATAATAGGCCTAGATAGGTAATATTTCATATAGAAAACATAATCCTTGACGTTGCTATGCAACAAATGTAATTCATAGCTACGCATTTATATGGAAGCTGTTACTATATTGAGGAAACAAACCAGGACTGGAATTGACCAATCAAAAGTCAGATGGCGCAGCCTATTTTAATTAAACCAATTGTAAAGTTATTCAATACCAATATTCTTTTACCAACATGTTGTTTAAAAACACTTGATTTGTAACACTTGGTCACGTTAATTGAAAGCATATTTTAATTTCAAAACTAATATTTTATGTAGGAAGGAGCGCACTAGCGTCTGTCAGGGTTCACTGGCAGGCTGATATTCTTCACCGAGCGGCTCTAAACTACTTCTAGCCGGTGTTTGTGTCTCCTCCTTAGCGGATCAAGGCTGAGAGAGTTCCGTGTGTCTCTCGCGTCTCTCCCGGGATTGTGTTTGGTTGTTCGGACCACTGAAGCAAGACTCGGAAAGGTCGTAAGCACCATGACGCTCACTGTCCACTTCAGGCGCGCGGAAGGTTTATTCACTGACAAAATATCGATTCAGTGATGTTCACGACACATGGGGCTGAACTGGATCTGGGCTCCAGAGAGACCGAAATCGCCTTTCTAAAGGGGACCACTGAGTTTTCCCCCACTGAAATAACCACAGCGGAGCCCAAAAGTAATGAGTCGTGTGGGGAGCAGCAGAGTCTGGACTTGGACTTGACCAAGACTGTGATCATTGGGGTGATGCTGAGCACCATCACTGCGGTCACTGTGATGGGCAACACTCTGGTTGTGATTGCGGTGTGCGTCGTGAAGAAACTCAGACAACCGTCAAACTATCTGCTAGTGTCTCTGGCTATAGCCGATCTGTCTGTGGCAGTCGCCGTGATGCCCTTTGTCATAGTGACTGACCTGACAGGGGGCGTCTGGCTGTTCGGGGAGGTTTTCTGCAATATCTTTATTGGGATGGATGTCATGTGCTGTACAGCTTCAATAATGACATTGTGTGTGATCAGTGTGGACAGGTAAGCTCATACCGAAGTCTTAGGTTTTAGTTTTTTCAATTGATTCTATTTATTTATTTTACGAAATTGAATTAATATGCAGTTCAAATAAATAGACTGCGTTGGTGACGCTGAGAATTTCTGTTAATGCTTAACAGATCATTAATTTGCATTTAAATACGGTTTTATTATGTGTATGCTTGGATATAGACAAAATTTTAGTTTTAGAAAATTTAAAATTATTTTCAAACTAAATTCTATAACATATATATGTATATAAATAAATATATTCAGTAAATTTTATGATGTTCTTGGCTGTAGCAAATATGTATGTAAACATGCAACATAATATATATATATATATATATATATATATATTGCATAAACTGTCTATATATTGCACAAGCTATCTATCTATCTATCTATCTATCTATCTATCTATCTATCTATCTATCTATCTATCTATCTATCTATCTATCTATCTATCTATCTATCTATCTATATCTTCAATAAATTGTATTATGTATATCCTTGGCTGGTGCCAAGATGTTATGGTTTTCAAATAATATACAACAAAAATATATAAATTATATTGATCCAAATAACATGCAACATTATGTATGTATGATATATACACACACACACACACACACACACACATATATATATATATATATATATATATATATATATATATATATATATATATATATATATATATATATATATATATAATATATAGATATAGATATTCAATCAATTGTATTATGTATCTCCTTGGCTGTTGCTTAGATATTATGGTTTTCTTGAATAATGAAAAATGTTCTTATTTTTTACAAATATATTTATCAAATATATATTCAATATATTAAAATTCTCTAAAAGACACTATATAAATATAGTATTTTAAATTATTACAACTTAATGGAAAAATTATATATATATATTTATATATATATACTGTATATATATATTTATAATCCATACTGTAATAAATATTCACTGAAAAATGTGACATCATGCAATCAATGTGAAAACCTGCCCCAACCTGTCATTCATTGACAAAAATAAAAAAAAATCATGCAAATGGATTAATTAAAAAAAATCCTAATAAAAAATAACTAAGTTGGGCTTTATCCAAGATCTATTGCAAAATATGATACTTATGATAATGTTTATTTGGAGGATAAAACCCTTATTATTCTAATTTGAGAGAGTTTTAAGAGTTCCTGGTATCAACACACAAAGGATGGAAAATTTCATGTAACTGTATTTTTGACTCCAAACCTTATCCCTAGGCGCCTTTATAATTGAAAGTGCATGAGCTACTGATCTGTATTGCATACTCTTAATTAGTGATTTTCTAATGAAAATTGAAAAGCATGTCGGCAAAATATCCATTTATTCATTTACCGAAAAAAAGAGTAACCCTAAATAAATAAACTGAGCATTAAAAATGCTTCCATGTCATTTGAGGCTGGATGAGCTGACTTTGAAGCTGCGTCCTAGTGTGTATGCAATTTTGATGCTGCTCTTTGATAAAGTTCTGAGCTGAAACCCCAGGAGGTGATACTGCACGCTGGAACACCCTGCTTGGCCATGGTAATTCGATTAAATACTTAGGTCCTTTCACGAGTCTCAATGATAAGCGCTGGCCTGACAACATGTATCTGCTGCTTTAGACCTGAATGTTTCTGCCATTCGTGGGACAGTGCAAATTGTAAATAGACACATGGAAATAGAATAACCTTGCCCTTATGGTGTCTCTGTCATATTTGCTTGTAAATATATAAGAATAATTTGACTCATTATCTTTTCAAATTACTGGTCTATGTATCATTTAATTTAACACCATTGAGTAGCTTATGATTTGAATGATTTCTTTTGTATATTTTTTTATTTGTTGGATATTAGATGGTTTTCTTATCCAATGACCTTTCCTGGCTTAGTGTGGGCTGAGAATTCTACCTATTTATACAACAATCCTTTCATACACTTTGTTTCATGAGTGACTAAGATTGCAAGGCTGCAAAGCAGGTTTAGACTTTGACTCACAGCCCAAAGGACGCAACTACTTCACTAACCTTTAAAATTATACCGTGAATAGTACATTTTGCAAGTGCTGAAGATAAATAATTCAAGGAGTATATATGGCTGTAGATATATTTGTTTTTAACGAGAAAGTTCTCTATTACTTGAAATCATAAGCTTTAAGGCTTGGTGATTCTCACGAAAACATGGTTTTAAAAATATCAAACATGAAAATTAAAAAAATGCTTGAATTAACAAAAATTATTTCAGACATTTGAACCAAAGTCTGAATTATTTGTGCACGTTATTTTAAAAACATTAACTTACAGTTTAAGACATTTTTTTACATAATTTCCAAAACAAGTCCTAAAAATTCTCATTACCGCAACAGTCTGAAAACATCAATGTTGTTAGAAAAGCTAATACATTTGAACATTTTTAAAATTGGTTTATTAAGAGTCATGCACAGTAATTTGAAATTCTGAAATAATGTTTATTTTTAAATTAACAGGATTTTTATTTTGAATGCTTTTTCTTATTACCGCAACACCTTCCACAATTTACAACCTATTTTTTTAGGATATTTCAATGAAACCTGACCAATTTTTTCAATTATGTGACAAATCTGAAGGAACATAATGTGTAGAGTCTGCACAAGTGTTGAAAAGTAAACTACAATTTTTCTTTTAATTAAATTAACATTTATAGAACTGTTTCGGTAATGATACATAGGTTTTGGAAATGAGGTTGATTATCTTGGTAATGATAATAAGTATATAAGGTTTTGTTAAAATCATAAAATTTAATGTAGAACATAGTCATGGATTCAAGTTTAAATACGCTTAATTTTGTAGTGCAAAAATACATAAAATATTACATATTACAAACAAGCAAAAGTAGAGAAAACAATAGAATAAAGATAAAATAAATAAACATTCCTTCATGTTTTTCAGGTAGATCTAACGGTAGTTTCAGGAACAGGAATACTACCAAACTTAAGTAACCAAATTATTCATTGTTCATAATTTTGTAATACGTATAATTTATACAAGTAAAACTATTGACGTTTTGAAGTAATGACAGACTGCTGCAGATTTATTAGGTTACTGTCACTTTAAGACTCATTCAACCTTCATGCCTTAGTGGCATGAATTTCCCAAACTATGCACAATACTCGCAATCCAGCTTTAAAGCCCTGTTATAGTAATAGCTAAAGTTTTTGAGAGTGTGTGTATACTCATGTATGTTTCCTAACACTGTAGGGTGTTTTTTGTCTATGCTAATTACATCTGCTGTAACATCACCAAACCTAACCTCTCTCTCTCCTTCTTTCTGTACTCCTCGAGAAGTTATGGGTTGCTGTACAATTTTTCCCTGAACTTTAATATAAAAAATATAATAATATAGGTAAATATTTACATTTATATTAAATTCATAAACTGTAAAAGTTGTACACAATGATTGAATCTCATGCCCATAACAGACGTTATCTCTGCCGCAACTGGTCTTAAATGGTTGCGGTGAATGAGAATGGTGTTGCGGAGGATGAGGGAGCTTAGTTTGTTTTGCTAACAATAGAGAAACCATGATGATTTTGCTAATTTTGACTCCATGTATATTATTAGACATTAATGAAGTACATTTGAATAAAAAATTGAAAATCCTACAATTTTCGAAATGTACATAACTACCTGTTTCGGTAATGATAATCAAAATGTCGTGTACAGGTTTTAACAAGAGAATATTTCACTTTTATTGGAGAACTATAAAGAAATCTTCTTAACTGATAGCCATCTTGAAAGAACTGACCTTGAAGTTCTCCTTCATTCAAAATGAAACTTTATTTAAATTCTATATGTGTCTTTTAACAGTCCTTAAAAAATGTTGCGGAGGATGAGAACACCAGTCATGGACACATAATTTTCCTACTTTTTTCATTATTAGTATTATACATGAATATTCAGTAAATAATTTTTCTATTATCTGACATATTCAAGTAAAGCATCCATTAATTTTTTTCTGATTTTTTTTTTTTAATTTGTTTAAATCACAATATAACATACGTTCAGTCATAGTCGGACGCATTGCGGTAATTAGAATTTCAGTAAAAAAACGCTGTAAAATAGAAAAATAATTAATAAGTTAATAATTAACTTTTTTATTTCACTAAATAACATGATTTATATTTTAAATCCTTAATGCCGTGGTGTTTTAATGGTTTTGTGAGAATCACCCATTTAGGCTAAAGGCTAAAATGACAAAGTACAAACCATCCAAAATCTCCATGCACTGGATTTTGATTTCAATAAGCGTTTTCTTTTTAATACAAAAGCTGTTTTTTTATGTTCCCCAGCAGCCTTCAATCAATATGGACTGAGTACAATGGATACAGGTAGTATATGGCAGAGCCAATATATAATTATATGTTCTTCAAAAGGGTCTGACTTTAAAATCAGGTATATATTTTATACCATTCACAATATTCACAGGAAAATACAATAGACTTGAATGGTCCAGTTGAGCTAAATTAGTGTAATTTGTGATCCGTGGTGGCAGAATGAGTCAGAATGTGCATAGACTAATTACGAGCTACAGGCAAAACCCAGAGTGAGTGAAAAATGTCAATTTGAGGTTTTCAGACAAATGAGTTCATTAAACCCTTGTCTAGCAACACCAATGCTCCAAATAGCAATAAAAGTGTCTTTAATTGTATTTTTTCTGAGAGGAGTATCTTTCCCTTGTCCAAGAAAATTGCAGTTTTTCTCTGCTCGCGTCTCGACAACTGGTCTCATCAGCGTTCCAACTTTGTGAATATTCATAGCGAATTCTCGATGGCATGAGCCTGAACCAATGAAATATGATGTCTTATATTGAGATATTATGTCTTAAGTGAATGTTTGGGTAACCGTTGGGGAAAAACATCTTATGTGTAACATTACATTAGGTCTGTATGATACTGTCCCAGATATCACAGATATGTCTGCTAAAGATGTCTGTTAAAGATCGTTTCATCTGGAAAGCATCTGCTGTGTACAAACATCTGCGAAAAATCTTTAAGATGTCAGTTTTACATACATTCTAAATCATAAACATCTTAAAGACATTTTCTAAACATCTATTTAATGTCTGACAGGAATTGTCCTAGAGATGTATTGCAGATGAGCAAACTTTCAAAAAAATATGCCTTCAACGTAAACATCTAATAGACGTCTCTGAGATGTAAATATTCTGTCAGTGGAAGGTCTTAATATGTCATCTGTGTCATGTTAATAAAATAATTGTGGTATCATGGAACAAAAGTTTTATATATATATTTTTTTGTCTGATTCCAACAAATCATACATAATTTCAAGGTTTTTTGTTTTAATAGAGGATGTGAAAATAACAATAGCTCAATTTACTCATTGCAACTCAGTTTGCCTGTACGGATCACATTTATCAATTTGAACAGATCCTCTTAATAAAGCTATTCACAAAAGCGGTTTGAAGTTCAGATTATACTGAAAGTACAGTTCTCTAATAATGTCCCCTCAGAATATTTGTTTCTTTGTTTTCGACTACTGCTGTTCTCCCAAATTAATTATCTCTGATGCATTTGACAGTTCAAGAGTGCCTTTCAGCAAGTAATACTGATAATAATACATAAAAGTAACACCCATAATAATCCTGTCATATTAAGACCTTCAACATTGCTTTGATCAGGGTTTTTTCCCTCACTTTTGTCTGCCCATCATGCCGTAGCACAGAAACCCTTGGTTTGTGTTAGCTTCAGATTGTCAGCTGCTACAACAGAATGACTGGGATACACAATCCTATGAGATGCTTTATTGCTTAACATCCTAATTGTCAAGCAATCTCATTTGGAATACTACAAACAGCATACAAATGGTTGCATTTGATTCCAATAGAATTTCAAATGATGATTGCAATTTCGTTTATGATTTATAATTGATGTTAGCATATTGCTAAGCTAACAGTGCTAAACAGTATTGCTAATATTAATTAAAACAACACTATTACAATGATTTTAGTTAAAGCACTGGAACTGTCTTCTCTGTTATGGACACATTTTATTCTACTTATTCTTTTGGACCTTGTCATAGCATTTTGGAGCCATCTTTAAGGTGTAGCTCACCTATGATGCCATAAAATACCTCTCACAGAGGTATCTCAAAGGGTTTTGCAAAAGCAAATGTTGTTTTTGAAATGAATTACAGCAGCAGTGAGTGTTCTGATTACATCATGCCCATGACTGAAGAACTCAAACACAGACAGCTTGCTGAAGATGCTCAGAATGAAGTGCATTCATTCACTTGTCTGTCTGAATGAAAGCTTGCTAATCTTCCGTTTAGCATTAGCGGTTTTTGTCTCTAATGACATCCAAAACATGCTTGGGTTCAAACATTTTGTAACTACTAATGCCTGTCCTTGCAATCCCTTGTAATCCTTTTGCTGGTTCTCAAATAATTTCTGACTCATTAAGAGCCACAGTAACTTCCGCTCAGTTGTTGTGTTGACACTGTCAGCATAAGCCGTCTAATCTTGAGATGTGCCCCAGACCATATTGTTCATCACCCCTCCCACTCATTAAACAAGTACTGTTTTTAATCCAGTTATTATTTCCTGTTTTCTGAGAAGCTTCTGCAAGTGTGATGCATTTCATCCAGTATGACAGGAGGCACAAAGAGCAAACTGGAGTGTTAAGAGTACTCAACATCAAAAGATGTCTACCCTGCTGATTTAGCCTGTTTGATGGCTCAGTGTATCATGACATGAAGAGGCTTGCAGATATCGGCAAACCATGAGATATATCACTATTACTATTGCGCATATGTGGGGTTATTTGAACAAACCTTTTTTTTAAACCAAATAAATAAAGATTTATTTTTTATCTTTAATATAACCTCCAAATTATTTTGGGTAAACAGTAGATATCTTTAACTCATCATGTTTTAATCGTCCTTATAATTATTTTCAAATAGGTTAAAGAGAGCACTTTAGCAACCAATATAAAATGGTTTCATGGTTCAGTGGTTTATATGGAGTTTCTGTGTAGGTATATGAAAGGTTTTACCAATTTAAGTGTCCGGTCCAATAAGTGCGACTCTAAGCCCTTCCTTGATCAGAGGGATTCTCATGCGTGAAATGAAAGCTTTTATTTTTAGTGGTGGGCAGGGGTATAGAGACATTCTGCTTTAGTAAGTAAAGAGAAGCCAATGTACCGTATGTTATTCAAAATTTAGATCCATAGAACCTTTAGTTATGCTGAAGTCTTTTCAAACGCTCACTGCAGTGAAACAGATTTTGATGAAGTCAGATTTTGATGAATGAATGCAGTGATTTGTGGGAAATCTCTGTGATTTTCTTTTTATATTTAAACATACCAAAGCTCAACATGTTGGATCGCAATAACCCCCGAGCCACAGCTCCAATTTGTAAAGTTTAGAGGTGCGTTTCAGTTTCGACAATAATGATACGGACAAGGAGATCAGTAAGAACATCTGTAACAGAGACTGTATTCCTTCTTTTATGTCCAAGGGTACATATAAACAGGATTACTTGGTGACTTAACAGGACAGAGAAGAAAGAGAAGGAGCAAGAATGACTGCTAATGCAAACATTACATATTTATAATTATGGGAGTTCTTTTTGAAAGCTTTTTGAAGCCATGCAGTGAATACACTAATGCTGTCTGAAACTTTTTGACAAAGCCATCACATTGAACATCTTAATGCAAGTTTAACGCCCACAGAGAAATTTAGCTTTTTCCCCCTGTCACTGAGTGCATTCAGGAAAAATTATCAACTGATTATCAAACCATTCAAATACTTTTCTCACATGTAAGGTATGATTTGTGAAAAAAGCAGAGTGGGTGTTTAAAAAAAATACAAAAATGTATTCATGAAAATTAACCACAAACCACAGTGGGTACTTCATCCAACATTTATAGAATAAATATGAACTTTATTGAAACTATATTAGAAGATTTTTTTAAAGGAATATTTTAATCCACTTTTACATTTTTATTCATCAAGTAGAATAAGATTTTCAATGTTACGCCTCATACACATCATCTACATTTGAGCTGATTACCTCTGTACTTCTCATTGGTTTCATATAGATTACATAATTTGCATTTTAATTGGTTCATTTCAATTTCACATTTTAAACTTTCTACAGATATAATTCTTATCATGGCTGAGGCACGTTTTTCATACAAAACAATCACAAAAACGAATAGTACAACTGCTATCAACTAAAACAGACTATATGCCTCAACATCGCTTGAGTCAGCATGAGCAGGAATTCACCTCCATCCCAGTGGCTCCTGTAGTCCTGTTATCAGTTATAATATTTCTAGGACTTTTTGTGAGGGTCCTGTAAAATACGATGATGCGCTGCTCTGAATCATTTTCACTTTAATTTGGCTAGCTGTAGTTTTTATGTTGAAATTGACTATTACGTGAATATTGTGCTTTGTGACATTATGAAAAGCCACTCCAAAAGAATTAATCCAGTGGTTTAATCCAAAAAGCTTAAGCCACTGGAACCTGGATCGTAACTTAAACACGCAGTGTCATCTCGCATGACAGGAGCGGGAGCGCCAACAGTGAAAGTCTCTTTCTGATTTTTATAGTTGCTTAAACATGCGCTTTAATCACTTACATATTTTAAAGAAAATCATTTATTTGAGATATTTTATATGATCAATTGTTGAAGTAGCATTGATCACTGTTGAGAGGGGGAGATATTTAGGCAGGCAGGGGTATTTAGAGCAGAGGGGGGGGGGGGGGGGGGGGATCCCCCCATCCCCCAGCATATCGCACCCTGCTTATATGTAAATCCAATGGAGCAGACTAGGGACTGTATTTGGTGAGGAAAGTCGTGTGACCTACGCTGACAGTCGTAGGTCATCCAGGTACTTCATGCCTAATGTTTTATGAATACTATGATTTTGGATTTACTACACACGTCACATGCCTTTTTTTTACCTATTATATTTTATGGGATGTAGGCATATTTTTTCAAGTACATTATCCTTGTTCAAATGTCTTTAAAAGGCAAAAAAAATCTACTTTTGTAGACTGAGTTTCTTGGTTAGTTGGATAGCTTGGCATGCCAGAGATTTAGCTGTGAACACAATGTCTTTTCCACTAGTAGGAATTTCTTGGGTCTGATGCTTTTGAGGTATTTTGAGCCATATCTGGCATATTACAGGGTAGGTTCGAGATCTTTGGGTTCAATCGTTTTGAGGAATGCAGTTCTCTGCTGAAACGTCAAACGTGTCAAATGATGTTACATCATTAAACGTGTTATCCTCTGTTTTGGCAGATACCTCGGAATCACTCGCCCGTTGACCTACCCAGCGAGACAGAATGGACAGCTGATGGCCAAGATGATAGTTGGTGTCTGGTTGGTGTCGGCTTCCATCACTCTGCCACCATTCTGCGGTTGGGCTCAGAACGTCAATACTGCGGGAATGTGTCTGATCAGCCAGGATGTAGGCTATACCCTCTACTCTACCGCTGTGGCCTTCTACATCCCAATGGTGGTCATGCTTTTCATGTATTACAAGATTTTCAAAGCGGCCCGCAAAAGTGGGGCCAAACACCACTTTACCGCACTTCCCCCAATTCAGATGGCCTGTCCTGAGCCAGCGTTGGCCACCGTAGAGGAGCTCTGCATGCAAAGAATGAAGAACAATGCTGCTACCGAGGAGTTTTCCACACTCTCCTGCCTATTGAACCGCGAACGTCGGAGTGCCTCGATTTTCAGGCGGGAGCAGAAGGCGGCAACCACTCTTGGGGTGATCATGGGAGTTTTTTCATTCTGCTGGTTGCCATTTTTCCTCTTCACCACAGCGCGGCCATTCATCTGCGGGCTGCTCTGCAATCGCGCCCCTGTCTGGTTGGAGCGGGTACTGCTGTGGTTGGGCTACACCAACTCGCTCATGAACCCTTTTATCTACGCCTTCTTCAACCGAGACCTGCGTTCAACTTATAAAGACCTGTTACGCTGCCGTTATCGAAATATCAACAGGCGACTCTCTGCTATGGGAGTACATGAAGCTCTAAAACTCTGACTCCTCACAATCTGTTTATATATATAATGCAAAATATATCACTCTGACTCTTTTAAAAGTCAAGAATCATAGTTTGAAGAATCATAATAAGTCAGTTTCAGTTTCTAAACATCCGAAGACAGTAAACTCTACCCACATTTTTGTAAAACTCCAAAATGTACCTATACCTACAACTTACTGCAGTTTCCAGCTGAAATTAACACTTGAAGGCTCACCTAGTACATCATTACAGTTGCGATTAGGAGTGCTTGGGTATGTGTTGAGTCCCATGAAACATGAGTAACGGCAAAAGACATTTGTAGAAGCAAGCTAAAATGGCATGGTTGCTTCAGAAAATGTGTTTTTGATAACAATTTAGAATACTGTTCCGAGCTGCAGGGAAATACTGCTGTGCCCCTGTAAAACATTATTCATAAATCCTCATCTTTCAATGGAGATTACAATGTAACAACCTGATAATCATAAAAAACCCTGAATGAGGCAACAATCCATTTTAGGAAACAAAACTTGGATATGTCTTTTATTGTCAGTGATTTCAGCTTGTGAACGACTCTAATTCAGATTTCCATGTGTCCAAAACATGCAAGAAGCAATGTAAAATCATTTTGGATTATATATATATATATATATATATATATATATATATTTATATATTCAGTAATACCTCAGTTTACAAGTGACTTATTATACAAGCAAATCCGTGTACGAGCATGGAAAGTCAAATCTGTGTAGGAGCATTGTATCGGTGTGCGAGAAAAATATTCCCTCGCCCAAGCGCAATCTTGTGTGGAAAAGTCCTAATGCTCACCATCTTTGCGCACTTTTTTACTGGAAATATCCTAATGACAGCCTCTCACAACACAGTCATGCGGTTCCAACTCCTTTATCACCCCTTAACTCGTTCATTCTCTCAGCATCGCTTGGTTTATTTGCATCATTCACCACAGTGCATTTTTTATAAGTTGTTGTTCATTCTGTTAATCATCACAACGACTGTTACATGCGAACATGATGAAACTTTATTAACGGAGCATGTGTTACTACCAACACGACACATTACATACTAATGAGGCTCACGTGTGTTCTCGGTACAACGCACCCAGGGGGTAATGACGTTCTTAAACGGCCATACACTTTTAGAGAACAGCATACTATAACACAGCTATAACTCTGTAAAGATCATTTGTCACAATGATCTACATAAGTGATTTACAGCGGTTTCACCTCATGTTGTTGCATTAATTGTGATCGCTATTCTTCACGTAGTGAAATATATACATACAGTACAGCATATAGACAATGGCCCTCAAGATGAGTAAGAAAGAAGGTACGAAATTCTCCCTGTAAGCAGTAACACCCCTCTCCGCTCCCCCTCCCCCTCCCCCTCCTCCTCTCGTCTCCTCCACGCTTCTCAAAAGTAAAGTGCGTGTTACAGTAAATTGTCAAGTATTTTTAGAGTTTAATTGTCAATTATTAATTAGTATTTATATGAGATCTTAATGGTTATAATTTTAAATGTAATTAATAGGGTAAAACCACAAAAATATTTAAAATGGGCATTTATGGTCGTGTGGAACGAATCGATTGATTTTTAGTGCATTCTTATGGGGAACATTGTTTTGGTGTACGAGAATTTTGGGTTACGAGCTCGCTCTTGGAACGAATTAAACTCGTAAACTGAGGTATTACTGTATATATATATATACTGTATATATAAACTGTATATATAACTGTATTATATATATACTGTATATATAAACTGTCTGTGGAATGACCATACAATGTTCATCCAAACAGTGCACTCGTTCCGCAGTAACTACTGTAATGTGGTTTCAATGGCAACACCATCAACGTCAAAATGAATCTGCAGCAGTCAGGTTGTACAGGTCAGTTTATGTTCATCATTACTGTAATTTTATGTGGTTTGAGACATGAGGTAAATTAATACTGTTTCTCGTGACGCTTTTGTTTGCTCCGTGCTGTATGTGTTCATGTTTTAAAAAAGGGAGGGAGGGCTTTGTAGCTGCTCTGAAGGGAGTGTGGGATCTCATGCTTTCAAAGCTAGCTCGCTATTGCTAGCTTCTCTGACAATTGCCTACCCTACCTTTAATGCACAACTAGATCCTTATCTGCTGTGCTTCTGTAGAGCCTTGAATTTAACATGAGATAGCTTTTTTTTGAGTGACTAAACATGTTATGGTATTTTCTTTAAAAAAAGAAGGTTTAAAGATTTTTTTCTTTAAAAAAATCACATGGGTAATAATCCCAGATTTTCAGCGATCGCTAGAAATGTTGTGCATAGCTTCAGGTACTGTGTAAATCTGCATGGAAGGTTGTTGCTTCATTAACCCTTCAAAAGTTTGTGGCATTTTTTAAATTTTATTAAATGTGTAGTTATTAGGTATGTAACACATTGCCTTATTGTCCTTTTTTATTTGCACTTTTACAATGTTCAAATGTGTTGTTGTCTGATGTAATGTAACCTGAAGGGGGAACAAAATTGATTCACAATGAGTTTTAAGAACATTATATAGAAAGATTATATATATATCGTGACCAGATGTGCTAAATATTCAAATGTATTATCCGAACTTCATTGTCAGCACATGTATCAGTATTCTGCTTGTACATGTTGTGCACTCAGTGTTTGTTTTGTAAGATGTGTCTCAATACTCATGTTTTCTTAATAAATATTACCCCAATGAATATTTGATTGCACATGCATTTCATTAGCATCACTAGAAGCCCAAGTGTCTTCTATGTTTGTTTACTATGTGGTATAGGTCTTGAATATGATTAACTAATGTGTTTACTTAAAGTCAGCATTTTAAAACTGATTGAAGGTGAAAACGGCTACAAATAAATATACTAATAGTTCTGCACTGGCAAGCACCACTGAGCAACCACTTAGAAAGCCAGAGAATATCCTGGCAACACCCTAGCAACCACACAGTAAAGTGGCAAAAACACTCAGATGTGAATAATACACTTTTTGTGTTCTACTTCTTTTCAGCAAAAGAAATGATGGTGAATTTGAGTAATGCCATAATGAACGAATTTGCCGTAATGAATGTTATAATATATATATATATATATATATATATATATATATATATATATATATATATATATATATTGCGATAATGACAAGAAATGTCTTTCTACTGATTTTCTTCCATCTAAAAAATATATCGAAATTATGATATATGCTCTCAATGACAAAATCCTGCTAAAAAAATAAATAAATAGTTAGTTTATGCTCATGAGTTCATAATCTCAAGTCTAGATTTTTGTAAATGCTCTACTGAGTGGTTGCCCAGCACATTTAATAAACAAACTCCAGTGGGTCCAAAACGCAGTAGCTAGAGTTCTTACTAGAACTAGGAAGTATGAGCATATTAGCCAGGTTCTGTCAACACTGCACTAAACACACACACACACACACATATATATATACATATATATATATATATATATATATTATAGTACTATTCAAAAAAGTACGGTACATGGCTCACGCAGACAAAAAGGTTCCCGACCCCTGAACTAAACTCCACCGTATCCAAATCAGATAAAGGACCTGCACATAGACACGAGCCCTGACACGAGACCGTGACTCTACTAGACCCTCCCTGTGATCCTTAACAAACTTGTCTCGATACCAGCGTGATGAATCCAATCTTCAACCAGACGGAACTGGATTAAAATATTCTGAATGTCTAGATCTCAATCTGACCTCTGACCAGAAAAGCTTTTTATATCATAATCATGCATTGCTTGTTTCTTGGCCAGAGGAGAACTGGTCCCCTGACTGATCCTGGTTTCTCCAAAAGTTTTTTTTCTTTCTCCATTCTGTCACCTGCTGGAGTTTTAGGTTCCTTGCCTCTGGCATGCTTAGTTGGGGACACTTGACACTTAATATTCCTCAATATTATGTATTGTCCTGCTCTTCTAGAGCTGCTTTTCAGCCAAAACAAACTTTGTTGCATTATTTTCCTATTATCTCTGAAAAAGCTGCTTTGAAACAATCTCTATTGTAAAAAGCACTACATAAAAAAGATGACTTGAGGAGATTTATCCTCAATAGAGGATGTCCCTTTACAATGCAAACAGTGAAATTCAGTTTATGAAACACTGTGACAAGCGCAGCCTTATTCCTGAAACAAATTAATCTTATTAACCTGTTCTATCCAGTTAATCAAAACGGATGATTAGATGTGCATGATATTTCAAAGTGTTTCAACACTCCTTTACAAAATGTGAGCAGAATCAATTTCTGTGTTAAAACACAAACAAAAGACATGCTTATGCATATTATTCGCACAAATTATTCAGACAATTGTGTACTTTAGCTTTTTAGAATTTTGTGGCAAATAAAAATGTTATGCATTCCAAACTGAATTAAGACTCAAAACCATACAAATGTTAGCTTCACTTTCTGTCTCCTGAGATACCTTCATCTAATCGATTTTTGAAGGCAGCATAGATCCTTAGCTGCCTTTAATATCCCATAATCTTATGCAATATAATAGAAATATGCCTAAATTAATCAGAATCAAATGAAAGGAAGTTTTCGAGAGCCTATCAAATGGAATCAAATGGATTCTCAGCCCTGTTAGATATCACTAACTCTTAATTTCTTTGAGGAAAATTGGACATACTAGACAAACACTAATGTAGAGCCTCTGCAAAACAAATTTGCAATGATCACAGAGGCCCTGAAAAACCACACACATCTACACCATCAGTGGAGGTGTGATGAAGCTGCAAGATGCACCCTTTAGCACTAAGGAGATTTTAAGCAAGTCTGCTGCTCAGAATCATCACTTAACTTTCTTGAGTTATTCTCAAGACCTTCTGCCCACACTTTCACTTGTCTACTGAAATGTAAGTTCTGAATTAAATCTTCTCACTTGAGGGTTAGCCATCTGCCCTGGTTTCTCCATCACAGAACATTGCTCTATTGAAGTGACAGCTTCTGCCATCTCCATTTCCCCTTCTGGGTGATAAAGACAGAATGAACTTTGCTTAAAGCTGGTATGAAACAGAAGTTGCGATAGGCTTTTCTTCCCTATATTTTTATGTAGGCCATAAAAACGGCTATAAAAATCATGGGGCATGACTTGACATGGTCCTCTGGGGGAATCATTGAACATTTGTGGTTTGCTATTGGTCAATCTCATGTGAGTGACAGGTTGTCCCGCCCTCGAGCTGATGGCACATTATTTAAAAATCTATTTTTGCAGATAAATAATTTGTAATAAATACAGCAATGTTACATAAAATAACAAGAATGATCAATTTTGATTTCATGGTGACTTTAACCTTAATCTAGCATAGGAAGACAACATTTGTGGAGTTTCTGTGTGTTTCCCGACATGCAAAATCAAGCCAGCTGGCTGAAGTTAACAGATAAGATATAAGAGCCTGTTTTTACTTCATCATCATGTTCTGCATCATAAAAAATAAAAAATTAAATAATGATGATATTTCAAAGTATTTCAACACTCATTCATAAAAAAAACGTGAGCAGAATGAATTTCTGTGTAAAACATCACAAAGCCTTGCTTTCACAGGACATTAGTTGCACAAATAATGAGAAGATAGACGCACACTTTGTAGTTTTAGAAATCTGTAGCAAATAAAAACGTTGTGCGTTCAAAAATAAATGTACAAATTTGTATCTGCTCTACATGAACACCTTTTGTTTCAAATGGAATTAATTCATTCCAATAATCCGACTGATGAATCCGACTGATGAATCCGACTGTAGTGTTTAAAGTGTAATAATATATAGAGTTTCCCACTTTTTGAACGTATTATTCTCACAAACTGCTTATTTTCATGCTTACGAGACAACGTGCACAAGAACTGTTGTGCCATGTTGCTAATATTGATCAAGGAGTAAAAATGCCCATATTCCGCGACAAAAACAAAGTGCCTGTTTATGAAACAAGGACTGATGGAAGTTGTCCCGGGGGGTATTCCAGAAAGCAGGTTATGTGACATATCCAGGTATGTTTAAGGTTAAGTAAGTGGATAACTCAACTTTCGGTTCATGTAGGTATCCATGGTAACTTAATCTCTGAACATAACCTTCTCTGGACAGCTTCTATTTGAGGGTTAAGATCTTCAGCACACGTGTGCCCTATTGATGAGGCTCCTGTGGGCATGACAGATTGCGTGATTGATAGATAGATATATATTTACAGTCATGGCCAAAATTATTGCCACCCCTGAAATTTTTCCAGAAAATCAAGTATTGCTCACAGAAAAGTATTGCATTAACACATGGTTTGCAATACACGTTTATTCCCTTTGTGTGTATTAGGACAAAACAAAAAAAGAAAATTTAACATAATTTCACACAAAACTCCAAAAATGGACGGGACAAAATTATTGGCACCCTTTCAAAATTGTGGATAAATAAGATTGTTTCACGCATCTAATGCTCCTTTAAACTCACCTGGGGCAATTAACAGGTGTGGGCAATATAAAAATAACACCTGAAAGCAGATAAAAAGGAGAAAGGTTGACTTAGTCTTTGCATTGTGTGTCTGTGTGTGCCACACTAAGCATGGACAACAGAAAGAGGAGAAGAGAACTGTCTGAGGACTTCAAAAATTTCAAAATGTATAAAAGTCCATCTCCAGAGATCTAAATGTTCCTTTGTCTACAGTGAATATCTGCAACATTATCAAGAAGTTTGCAACCCATGGCACCGACGTGGATGAAAGAGACAAATTGATGAAAGATTGCAACGCAGGATAGTCCAGATGATGGATAAGCAGCCCCAAATAAGTTCCAAAGAAATTCAACCTATCTTGCAGGCTCAGGGTGCATCAGTGTCGGCGCAAACTATCCATCGACATTTGAATGATGGAAGGAGACCGAGAAGGACCCCACTGCTGACACAGAGACATAAAAAAGCAAGACTACAGTTTGCCAAAATGTATTTGAGTAAACCAAAATCCTTCTGGGAAAATGTCTTGTGGACAGATGAGACCAAGTTAGAGTGTTTTGGTAAAGCACATCATTCTACTGTTATCGAAAATGGAATGAAAAGAAAACTACCTACAATCAAATATGGTGAAGGTTCAAAGATGTTTGGGGTTGTTTTGCCACCTCTGGCAATGGGTGCCTTGACTGTGTCCGAGGCATCATGAAATCTGAGGATTATCAAGGATTTTGGGTCGCAATGTAGGGCCCAGTGTCAGAAAGCTGGGTTTGCGTCCGAGATCATGGGTCTTCCAGTAGGACAATGACCCAAACATATGTCAAAAAGCACCCAGAAATGGATGGCAACAAAGCACTGGAGAGTTCTGAAGTGGCCAGCATTGAGTCCAGATCTAAATCCCATTGAACGCCTGTGGAGAGATCTTAAAATTGATTTGGGAAAAGGCGTCCTTCCAATATGAGAGACCTGAAGCAGTTTGCAAAGGAATAGTGGTCGAAAATTACGGGTGAAAGGTGTAAGAAGCTTACTGATGGTATTTTCCCCCTCCTTTTTTTGTTTTGTTCCAATACATACAAAGGGAATAAATGTGTGTATAGCAAAACCTGTTAATGCAATACTTTTCTATGAGCAATACTTGATTTTCTGGAAAACTTTCAGGAGTGCCAATAATTTTGGCCACGACTGTAGATAGATTATATTAGATAGATTTAGATCCTACCATTCAAGCAATGTGGAAACAAAATGACTAAACATAAAACATAAAAGTTTTTTGTTTTTATTCCAACTTCACTACAAGTTAACTTGTAATTATACTAATAGTTTACACTGGAAAGATTGAAGTAGATTTTAAATTTCCATGTGCACTAGCAGTGGAGTACACAAATAAATAATTTACTCAGAATTAGCAACATATCTGTTTTCTTTATAAATAAATATCTTCAAACAACATAAGTTTATATGTGCAAAAGTATTTTATGTCATTCAATCAAAAGAGTAAACACAACTACAAGTCAACTATTATACCTTTAAGTAGCTATGTCTTGATCAAAAGACTGATTACGTGTAGTATTAGACAAATATACAAAGACTTTTCGGTCAGTAAAAGTGACATTTTAAGCTGAGAAGTACATTTATTTCTGAGAAGTAACTAAAAGGAGACTGAGAGTGTACTTTCTTATTTTTTTTAGTTGAAAAGAATCATACTGATAGCGCACTTGAACAAACTTATTTTTCGTCAGGGAAATTAGCATTAGGCTACGTGCATTTAATTAAAATGGGATCAAAGCGGAAGGGGAGAAACTTAAAAGTGGTTCAGTTTGAATATATGCTGCTTTATGGAGGATTATCAGGCTTTACTTCTGATATCTTCGCACTGACGTTCGTCTGCACCCATACATACAAAGTGTCATTAATTGACATTCATGTCTTAAAGCTCGCGCTCATTAACGTGCAGCGAAGACGTGAAAAGAATAGAAAAATAGAGCAGATTAACGCGTTCGTGGGCCAGGTTAAAGAGAAACACAATGGAGCAAAGAGCAGTGGGTGAAGCTGGAGAAACTACTGAACCAGGCTGTCTCGGAAGCGGGTACAGAGAGGTGCTGTGGGTTTTGTCTTGACTGCACTTGGCCTCCCCGCGGCTCCCCTTTTGTCTCGGTGTGAGTCAGAGCTGGTCACGTGATCCGTCCCAAGTCATTCTACTGTGGGAGTAAAACAGCCAGAAGCCCATTTAAACTTCTAGAAAGTGAAAGAAATGGCAGTAAAGTCTAATGACCCAATGGGCCACCTGAGGTTTCGCCTCTCTAATCACACAATGGTCCTGTAAATTCAATTCAGCTCGACATTATGGACGGGGTTTGCTTTACGAGGTGGGTGAGTCGATACGGATATAGCATGTAGAAGTAAACTTTCAAAAGTGAGGTAGAAGTTAGCTTGACATTTATCATCCGGACGATGCACTTCATTTGTGTTTTATTTTTCTCACAGAATCTGCTGAAGATTTTAATGCGAAAATGTCATTTTTTGGCATTTGTTTACAACTGAACTCTGTGTTGAAGTGTAAACAACTATATTTATACAAGGAACTATTGGAGAGTCTCAAGATAGTCAGATGTTGAACACTTCTGACATCTTGTGTTCAGTTGTGTGAAAAACAGAAAGGGAATCTATCAGAAATATTATAATAATATAATAATAATAATAAACTTTATTTTATATAGTGCCTTTAAATGGAAATCTCAAAGCACTTTACATACATATAAAATTACACAAAACAATAAAATCAATTAAAAAGCCAAAGTAAAACAAGCAAGAATAAAAAAAATGATAAAATGAGTCACATAAAAGCTATCCTAAAATAGTATGTTTTAAGTAATGATTTAAAAATACTAAAAGATTCTGCATTCCTAATCTCAGAGGGCAGGGAATTCCACAATTTAGGAGCCAAGGAGGAAAAAGCCCGATCACCCATAGTTTTTAACCGTGTTTTTTGGACAGTTAAGAGACCAGCCTCAGAGGAGCGTAGTGCGCGTGAAGGAGTGTAGAAAGTTAAAAGTTCACACAAATATTGAGGGGCCAAATTATTCAAGGCCTTATACGCAAGCATGAGAATTTTAAAATCAATACGAAAACTAACAACATTATAACAACAAAATCATAGCAATTCTCTAGTAACTAAATGGAACTACATTAAAGTGTCTACGATGAACTACTTTGTGATTAATAATGTGGTTTCCTCATTTTTGGACAAGGATAGTTCCTTTTTCTATCACTATAAAATGCTTACAATTTAAAAATTGATAAACCATTAAAGCGCAGTTCATTGGTTATAAGATATCTTATATAGATTGAAAACGTGTGAAATTAATATAGTAAAATGATAAAAAATACAATAAAAAATACATGCTCATAATATATGTACAAATAATTAATATAACGATGTAAAGTGAAAATGTAAAAAAGAAAAACTACTAATTTAATATAGCAAAGGCATTAAATTGATCAGATTCAAATAAATGATGTTCTTTCAAACTTTATATTAATCAAAGAATCCTGATTGCCATGCATCACTGTTTCCAAACAAATATGACATTTTTTAAGTTTCATGCGACACTGAAGACTGGAGGAATGATGCTGAACATTCGGTTTTGACATCATATGGGTAAATTACAATTATTCAAATATAATTGCATAGAAAAAAGTTATTTTTGGTCAATTAAATGCAGACTTGGTAAGCATAAGAGACTATTTAAAAACATAAACATTTTTACAGACCCCAACATTTTAAATGTTAGGATTCTATTTAAAAAGATTCTCTATTTGAGAATTGGGATATCAGGTAATTGATGAAAAAGCCAACAAGTGTGTGAATATTTTGAATAAATAAGCAAAACTAAATAAATGTGATACATCTGTCATAGTGCTTTTGCGGCTGCGGTGTGTCACGTGACAAGCATGACGCGTCGCCATGGAAACAGCAAGCAGAAACTAAATCTTTACCGCAGATCTCCCATGCGTTGTTTATATCAGTCACGGCGGGTTTAATAATGACCACTGAAAGACGAGCGAGGTGTGGGAGTATCTTAAAGTAGGAGGAGACAGAAAAGTGTTTTTAAATCATCGCGTCATTTACTACAACTGTCCGTCACTGTGATCACGTTCAGCTTAAAGAAATGTATAGATATATACTTTTTTATTTTTTACCTGTTTATTGAACTCATTGTCACGGGTTTAACCATGGAAACCGACACACATGCCTCTCTCTACATAAATCTGCAGTTTTGAGACCGCGGAAAAGTGACCTTATTTCTAACGGCATTACTGTTAGACTAGTCGGTTACAAAATTTTCATTTAAACGACTAACAAATTAGTCGAAAGGCACATCCCTAGTATTTACGCGTGTATCTCTGTGTTCCGCTCACGGATGTAATTTCGTTGTATACAAAGTTACCTAAGAAATGTTTCTTGACACAAAATCTAACATGAATCTTTTATTTTTTTCAACATTACACCATGTTGTTACAGAAAAACAGTGATGAGACACACAACTATGACCAGACACATAATCGTTGGACCGTCTCCATTAAGCGTGCAGTGCGTGATTTGATTTTTAAAAGACACTGCAGTGGAAACCAACTACTTACAGCAGGTATGCATCGATAACACATCGGAAATCAAGTATGTGGATTGCTAGTGGCTTCATGTGGAACAAAGATCTAGTGTTGTTCAGTAACTACAACCTATTGAATGAAGCACCAACAGTGTACGAGAACCAAAAGCTGGAGCTTTCCAGCAAGCCTGAGCTTAGATATTTCCTATTAGTCCACAATATAACACTGTTGCTATTAGCATGATTAGGAGTCATACATCGCAGTGGCTTTTATCTGTAAAACTAAATAAATTATGTAGACTCTGTGTCCATGCATTTTTTTAATGAATGATAAAGAACATTAGATTTTTTTCTAGGTGTTAGAAATGTTCATCTAGTGACTGTTAAAGCTGAACCTTGACAAATCAACACCAAGAATAGATCAAAAATAATATGATATATGTACAGTGCCATACATGTTTGGGAGACAATAAATTAAGTGTTTAGTGTAATATCAGTGAAAACAGCTGAAAACAAGGTGATGGTTTACAATTTAAAGTTTGTGTAAATATATAGGCCTATTATTATAAACTTCTGGGCACTTTTAGAATTTGAAATAGATATAAGGCGTAAAGAAAGGACTGGAGCGGTTTATGAAATTGATATTCCATCACTAATAATCCGATTTTTCAGATCTGGAGTGACTGTATACGAGAATCTTCATCCTGTCATTACTATGTACATCACGGACATAAAGAGAGACTGCTGTATATGTGATTGAAATAATATCTGGTAATGTTGCGTCATCTTCCTTGCTTATCTTGAAATGTCTGCATAGCATCCGTATTAGATTAGAGTGGATATTACTAGCATCTCTGAAGGGAGAGTGTTTCAATGTCCAAGTCCAAATGGCCAAATGCTAGAAAAGAGAAACTTTCTTCTTCAGGTCATTTCGTTTCCATAGTGACAGACGATCAAATTCTGTGATGGACATTCCAAATAAGCTCTGGAACTCTTCTGGAGACAGATGCCTCTATTAATGACAAAATGAAAATCAGCCACGTTACAGTATATGTGCAGTCAGAGACAACATCCTACAACTTTACTTCAAGTATTGAAATGAAAGAAGAATAAAAATGTATTTAAACTATTTATAATTAAAAAAAATCTTTATTGTGGTTTGGAAAAATGTAGTAATAATAAATAAAAATAATGAACAAATTGTAAATATTAAAATGTATTTTTATTTTGATATTTTAATAATATAATAATAATTTATTAAACATTTATTTGACTAAAATGTATAATTTTTTACTAAAATTGAAATAACAATGTGGAAACATTAAAATGTTTTAAATATATATTTAATAACAGTTTACTGTAAGTAATATTTATTTATTTGTAGTAGGACTGTTTGGTATAAGCAGTATTAATAATTATGAACAATTTGAAAATATTAAATTTTATTTAATATTATTTGTAATAAAATATTTTAATAAAATATTATTTTATTTCCTATTTGTGGTAGGACTGTTTGGAAAACATAATAAAATAGTACTTTAGTATGAATAATATTTCTTTTATTAATATAATTTTTCTTTTGGGCTGATAAAAATATTAACTAATGCGTATTTTTTACATTTAATTTTCAACAATATTATTGTTTGGCCAGACAAACTGTTGCATTATTTTCATGTTATCTCTGTAAAGCTGCTTTGAAACAACTTCTACTGTAAAAAGCGCTATATAAAAAACGGTGACTTGACTTGACTTACCTCTAATCTGGTTCTGTCAACACCTGGAGGAAGTTTACTGCGCCCTCTGTGGGTCACAACCAGCATTTCATAGGGATATATCTGAAGGAAGAGGTGAGATTTTATTGTTTTAGGAACATTACATTCAGCACTCATCCTTTTTCATTCAATGGACACAGAAAACAGACCAAAGGCTTCCAAACGTTTAGCTTAAGCAAGAATGTTCACATTCAACCTCCAAAGTTTTCAGTAATAACGCCTTTAGTGATACTGCCATTTTGAATTCTGCATTCAATGGATGCGAGGCTTAGAAGCAACATGGATGTGAGTGAATGTATGGCATGGGGTTAGAAGGGAGAACGTGAAAACTTTGGAGGGTCTCTTAAGATCTGCCTCACCTTCTGTTCCAGAATACTAGGAAGAGAGTTGCCTCTGTCCATTCTTGCACTCTGTGAATCACCATTCTATGAAGACGACACCACCACCCCAGCCCAGAGAAAAATGACCCCCCAGGACAAAGGAGATCAATATGAGACAGGTACATCTTGAGAGGAGGGTCTCACTACATCCATAATAATGAATCAGGTTCATTTGACTCATTATTAAGTATGCAAACAGTATGTGGAGATCAAATGAGTCAAAGCCATGAAAAAGGAGCGTAGGCTAATGCCAGGGTAAAGATACATTAGTAGCAGGAACAGGAAGTGGTTTCTATAGCTGTCAGCAAATTATAAAACCCAAACACCATGCTTGTTCAATCAAATAAACAAAGACATCTTACCTGTACACCTGAGGAACATATAAAGACAAAAATTAGAATGAGGTTATAAAAATACAGTGAGGTCCAAAAGCATTAAATCATTCAATCAAAAGGGGGAGTGCACCAAATATCTCATTCAAATTGTTATGCCATTAATATAATTTATAATGGAACTTTAATACAGAATCTTGATTGTACTAACATTTTCTGACCGTACCTGTTTTTACTTTTCCATTGTCTGTGGAGGTAAAGTCTGCCGACTGCAGCTAAGACAAATTAACAATTACACATATTAGAGACACTACAGGAACAACAGTCGACATGATCTTTACATGGGTCACTGTCCAGCAGAGTTTAATTAAACACAACTGAACTCATCAGAAGGTGTGTGACACTTGAAGTGGCACTGCCAAAGCCACTGGAAGCAGAGTCTGCAACCTTTAGCCAAAAAAGCGTAACGGCTAATGCTAACGCTCCGGCGGTACATGGGGAAGGAGGCCAGAGGCTGATTTTATTTTAATGGATATCAATGGAGAAGAGGCTTCTCTACACTGAACAAACTGCGTTTGTAAGGAGATAGCTTATCATTTAACAAATCGACTGCCTGTCCACTAATCTTTAACGTGTTTCATGCTAAACAATATGTAGATTTTACTGTGATTAAAAAAGATAGAGAGGGGGATGTTGCGACAGCTACGGTAATATTGAGTGAAAGAAAGTAAAAACACAGATGTTCTACTAGACTATTATAACTGCATGCATATGATGGTGATGTTATGCATTTTAATAAATGAAGAGAAAATTATGCATTTAATTAATATGTTAGAAGTTATTGTTTAATGAACATAAAAGATGAAGTGTTCTTTCTATCGCTGCCAGTTTAGACTTAACGCTTAATGATGATGAGATTGTTTTATTTTTAAATGAAGTTAAAAATATACATTTCATTAAATATGCATGAATATTACATTAAAGGTTTTAGTGTAATTGTAAGAGCCACTTTGTCTTTCTTTAAACTTTGTCATGCAAGTCCAGTAGGTGTCATTCTTGAGTAATCGGTGGGAACCCAAAATAGGTGGGAACCTTCCTTCAGGTAACAGGTGTTTACTTGTTACCTACGCTACGCCACGCTATGCAAATAGGACATTTGTACGGGTGAAGGACTGGAATTGTGGATTTACTGACTGTTTTTTTTTTCTTATCTAAATTGAAGACCAATCACTGTAAAATAAATAGTCGGCTGTGTGCATATTAACTGGTGTGTGGGCATTGCAGTGAATAACAACCCGGGCGTGCGGCGTTTTAATATTAAAAATAGAATATTAACCAGTAAAGAAAGCCTATTTAATATAACAATTCAGGATATTAATAAGCAGAAGACTGCATGTTAATTATTACAATTAATTTTTTATAATTGATATTCATTAATATGACTTATAATAAATAAAATGTATGTCAATCAGTAAAATAGACTACATTTTAATTACATTTAATAATGTTAGTAATTTTTAAATTACATTTAATATTTCAGTCATTTTGAATTTTAAATGCAAAAACATTTTTACTAACATTATAATAACATATGACCTTCAAACTATCATTTATATTATAACATTATAAAAACCTTTTTACTAACGTTATAATAACCATAATATAACCAAAGTACCATTTATAATATAACATTATAAAAACCTTTTTACTAACATATTTTACTAACTAACAATATAACGTTATTATAATCGGGGGGAGGAGACTATTATGATTAAAAATGAGTCTCTCTTACTCTTGTGAGGCCTGTTCGACTGCAAGGAGGTAAAGAGGCGGATTTAGTAGCACTGGCTGATGATCCTGCAATGAATGTAAATGAAACATTTAATTCGAATCACAGTAGAAATGTCTCTAGACTTTATTCACATAAAAGAACCAACCTTTTTTTTTTCTTAGTGTAAAGTACATTTATAATAATCTAAAGAACTTTTTTCCACTATAAATAATATTTTGTGCTATGAAAAGTTTCCATGGATGTAATTTCTTCTGGGAACCACAGATGCAATAAAGAAGTACACAAATACTAAAACAGACATCACTTACCCAAATGTATGTTTGTCCCATCTGGGAGGGAACGTGTTTTTCTACGGATGAGTACTGATTTCTCTATTTCCTCCTTCAGGATCAATTTGCCCAAGTTGGACTGTATCTGAAAAACAAACAGCCCAGTCATGATTAGAGAGCGCCATTAAGCACTGGCCTCATGTTTGTGTGTGCATATCCTTCCAGCACTCCCTTCAATTTAATGGCCCGCAAACAAAACGCTTAATCATCTAGCCTTAGAGAACATATTCCCAGCCCAGCATGATTTATTATAAACAGACAGACAGTGAGGAATATTAATCTTAAGAGGGTGTATTGATGTGGGACAGTGAGTCCTGCTCCAGACAAAAGCTGTTTTCACCTTCTGAAGTTCCTGTTCCTGGAGTCTCTTTGCATCTTCAGTCAGGTCCTCAAACTCATCGTCCTCCATCGGTTTTCCCTGCTCGACTGCCTTCTTCCTCCACTCGATCTCTGTGAGGAATTGACAGACATTGTAAAAAGAAAAGTGTACGGTCCTTGAGTATGTTCTAATAAAGGGGCTTTTGCACCGGGTAGTTATAAGAACTAGCCACAAGGGAACTAAATGTTTTTCCATGTCCATTTTCTGGTTGTATTCGCACTGCCAGTTGGAACTTTGAAGTGACCTAAGCCGTGACTTGCATCCTGCCACTCTGATTATTTGGGACTTTCACTTTCATTTTCAACTCCCATTCTCCATGCTCATTAGTTTATGATTTGGTTAACAGTCCTATCTAATACATTATTAGATAAGACTTTTAAGAAGAAAGTAAATGGTATATGAAAAAGTATGGTAGCACTTTATTTTACAGTCCTGTTTCGCTGTAGTAGACACTAACTGGGTAATAATAGGTTACTAACCCCTAAACCTTAACGTAACCCATGCAGTTACCTTGCGTTACTCTGTACTTTTGTAGGTTAAGTACATTGAAAGTGCACATACTGTAAAAAAAGTTCAACCAAAAGTATTATATCATCTCGCTTGGCCTCTTCAAAGTGATGTTAGACTTCCTCCTCAGCGTAAAGTTTGAGGAGTGCCTGGACTATGGCGTTGATCCATCTGTTGCTGTTTTTGATGTTTGAGGGGTAAATGTATAGGCTATTTATGTTTACATGGTTTTTTAATGCATTCATTCAGCCAATCAACATACACCTACTAATGAGGTACAACGCAAAGTTTCCAGCATTAAGTTTATAAGTACAGCATTTTATGACAAAATTCCAAATGGCTGGCGGCCATCTTTGACTCTGTATTTTGCACTGAATTAAAAGAGACCAGTTTTTGGGCAAACTATTCTGAAGTTTTAAGTTAAGGTGGCCTCTGATCATGCTTGTGATCTTGTGACATTTTCAGACCAATTTGTGTCTGAATATACGCTGAATCATTGCAGCAATATTACCTTGTCTCCATTTTGACATGCTATTAGTCAAATTCGTTCGCATGTGGCTCAAGAACCTTTTGGTCCATCAAAAAGCATTTTTGCCAGCTTGGTCTGAAGATGGTGTGAGCCAATTTTGGTGACAATTGGATAAACGTTGTGTCATAGGATGCAATCGAATTATCTTGAGCTAAGAGCAGAAGAAAACTAATGTACACTACTGGCAACTCTGCACGTCTGGTGCTGGGCCCCTAATTACCGTAGCTTCCCGCATATAACCCGCAGACGCAGATAATCCGCACCCTCATATAGACCGCAGGGTTTGGGGTTTCGTGTAAAAAATCGTTGGTATAACCTGCACCCTTATTTAACCTGCACCCATAGATTGATGAACTTTTTTTGTGTAAGTTCACATTTTGAATTTTTAATGTTGCTCGCATGACGTCAATTATCTATAACTGTTCAGGCTCGGTACACAGTGCTTGTGCGCGAAATTCAAACAATAAAAAAACAATCACAAGTCAGAATCAGAACAAAAAGAAAAAGCAGTCTCTCCCGCTGCGCTGTGCAGCAGCACGTCCCTTTAAGAAGCGCGTTGATCATCGGATGAGATGAGAAGAGCCCGCCCTCATGGCAGCACAGCCAATCACGTCTTCTTGCGTGATTGACAGGTCAGACAGCCTATCAGCGCCAGCTGTCAGTGTGATAGTGGAAGCGCCAGAGACAACAACCCTCGCAAGGAAGAAAAACAGAAAGAAAATACTGCAAAAAAAAAACCTTATGTCCTTAGGGACGTAACAAATATATAGAAATATTATTACGTGTAAAAAAAATTGTGATATAGCCCACACCCGCGGGGTTTGTAAAATCTGGTATAACCCGCGGGTTATATGCGGGAAAATACGGTAATAAAATTAATCGGACTACATTTGCAACACAACTCTGTTTGCTTCTCTACAGCTGCAATAACAGAATGGGAAGAAATGACATTTCACCTTTAATATGCTGCTGTGTGAATTGTGAATTTTGACCAATAGACTGCCACTGTGGGCGATGTTACTGTCCAATGCAACTGAAATATGAAAGCTGGTGAGTATTTACCCATAGTAGCTAGAGAGGGTGGACAGGGCCAGTACTCTGTCTCTATCTTTGAAGGCAGGTTGGGATCAGGTGGTTGGGCTGCTGGGAACTTTGAGGACTCAATGATGACATCCTGTTTATTATGAGACATTCCAGTCTCTCTGTCTGAGGACAAGGATCACCAGCACAATATTACCAGTGAATCTTTCCTTATACCTTGGAAGATCAATAATCTTTAATATAAAACAAAAAATACATGAACATGAATACCGTGTTTGTAAATTGGCGGCTTCTTATAGATGTTGGTGCCGCTGTCTGAAACATGAATGGATGTACAGTTACAGCACATCGGAATGATTATGAAACGTGTCAATGTGCTGTAAAAACCCTATCAAGAATGAAACACCTGGCCTGTGGAAATGCTGCATGGACCCTTTGGAGGCAGGGCTGATTTTGCGGAGCTGCACTGTGGAGCCCATGTTGGACCCTCCTGGAGACCCCTGCTCTGGCCACTCCTTTGACTCTTTTGAGGCAAATATCTGAAGAAACAGTGGAATTGCATATACTTTCTATTATTCTGGAATGCTAATAGTGAAGCACTCGCTTATGGTAACATAACTTGATGTTTAAATCCTGACTGTGAAAGTGGACCGAATTTAAGCACTCAGCATGTTAACAGAAGCCAGACCATCATATTTCACTGCCTGCATCAATAATATGACACTGCAAACTCATGCCTTTCTGTAAAATATGCTAATGTAGAGAGCAGCAGAGAATACCGTTTTATTTCACTGTTAATGTTCAAGACTAGAGTAAGTAGGAATGCACAATATTGCAATTCTGCCTGATACCAATATGATGCTAATTATTTTCACGTTATAGCGATAACCAGTGAGTGACCGACGTTAATATTTGAATTATTTGTATTACATTCTAAGATAATACATTAAAAATTAAAATGAAATATAATATGGATAATTGTTTTGAAATTTGTTAAATAATGTTTATATGACTGCACCAAAATAATTTGAATTTAAGCATTAATAATAATTTATCTTCGATCAATAGTTAATATTATTGATATTAATATTCAATATTACAACAATATTAGAATACTACAATATTTTACTATAAGCTGTATTAAATTTCAATCAATACAGATTATATTAATCAGTGGAGAAAGACTAATTTTAATTATTATGAATAACAATGTTAATAATAGGTTTAACTCATAAATCAGATTCAACATTTAAAATATTACAACACAACAATCTTATATTATAATGAATAGTATTATTATAATAAATAAATAATTAAATCATGTTAAAATGATATTTAAATTGTTATAAGTGGCCAATATTAAAATTCAATAGTACTTAAATAAAACAAGAAAAAGAAAAAAATCACTAAAATGGAATATAATATCAACAATAAGTGTGTTCATTTTGAGACTATCTAAATAATGATTAGTTGAACATGTGCATATGTCTGGACTGAAATATATGTGAATTAAAAACATCAAATTGTAATAATATTATTAATATATATTATATTATAATACTATGAATACAAATTAAATTGATAACTTAAATTTTATAATACAAATTATAATGAATACAAATTAATAATGTTAATTAGTGAAGAAATACTTCATTTTATTTATTATAATTAATAGTTCATAATTCATTATTAATTCATATTCAGTATTCATTATTTTAAAAATCATTTTCAATAATAATTTTCAAGTTATAGCCAATAACCAATAAATGGATAATACTAAAATGCAATACTATTTTTTTCCCCAAATGAAACAAATACAAATTAAATTAAATATAATATCATATGGAAAATATGCGGATGTCTTTAATGTGAATTGAATGACGTTAAAGTACATTGTGCCATATTCACACTATCAAACATAATTGAAATACAGAAACTGAAACTGAATGCCATTTAAAATGGCAGCATGATTCAATAAATTGAGTGGCTCAGTAAAACAATCACATTTGATGTGTGCAGGAAGATAAATGCGGTAGTTAAAGCTAGTGATCAATGACTAGTGAGCGTCCTGATGGACAGAGGCTTAATGTCTCACCTCAGGGGAAGGAGGGGGCGAGATCGAATGAGGTGACATTGATCTCTGGAGGAGACAAGGAGAGAAAACAGAACACAAACATACAGTACATGCATCGTCTTCAAGGCCTGACTTTCAAATGCAAATTTTACACACACAAATGATTTATCATGCATAACAAAGCTTGACCAATAACATTAAAGTTACATCTCACCATTATATTCGGCTTCCTGTTTGCCAAAACACATATATTGATTCCACTTTAAGTGGAAGTTGTAAACCGAACAATAAACCTTCTTAAATGGTACAATGTAACAAAGACTTGATCTAAAGAGACACTGCTTTTTTCCTGACCTCTCTGCTTCTGGAGAGACCCGTCCGATCCAGGGCTGAGATATTAAAATGCGGCTCGTACACCATCAGATCTGGCCGTTCCACCTCAAGTATGGCTTTGTCTTTGGGAATGGCGGCCAAGTCCTTATATCCAATAACCTGATTGTCCATTCGAGCCTTTGGGGAGTTAAAAAGAGAGAGGCTGAGTTCAGTTTGGTGTGAAAGAAGCGGTTGTCCTCTGTAATGCCTCATGGGGTTCCTAGGAACTGGGATATTGAGCATGTGCTTTACGGCAGATAACAGCGAAATGAGTTATCTGTGAAACTTAAAGCTAGCTATTGATCGTTGTGGCTAGTTTTACTTACCACAATAGAGGTGGCTGGGGATCCAGGAGCGCTTGGACCCCGGGAAGACGGGGCCGTCCCTGCCTGCAGCAGTGGAGCGGATCAAAAAGGTCAGAGGTCATAATTTAACTGCTCCTATCCAATGACATGTTGTTAATGAGAAATAAGACTTATATCTAATATCATCTCTCAAACTGATGATGTCTGTCACTCAGCCACACCCCTTTCCATTCTCACCAAGTGAAAAAAAAACCAGTCCCGATATGATCACACTTTAATGGCTGTGCTTTGACAGATATATAATATACCTCCGGTTTCACAGACAAAGCTTAAACTAGCCCCAGACTAAAATGCAGGTTTGAACGGTTTTAACTGAAAGCAACATATCTAAAAATATGTTGGTGCCATTGTTTTGTTTCAAGATGCATACCAGTAATGTTTTTTTCTAATAGACATTTATAAAAGCTAATTGAACTAAGGCCTAATCCTGGCTTTATCTAAGCCCTGTCTGTGAAACCAGGCTATAGAAAAAAAAAGCTATAAATATTTCGGAAACCGCAGTGTTAGGGGATCAATGATTCATGGCAAATGAAAAATCATCATGGCATAAATATAGTTTACCTTCTGCATGACTGAGGAAAACTATAAAACTCCCTTCCTTGTCCTTCACGTTACACAGATCTGCAATAAACCATAAAAAGGCCAAATGTGAATTCAAAATAGAAATAAATTAGGTTACTGTAGCTATTTATAAGTAACTTATCTCATTTTCCTGTATAAATTACATTTTTAAAATGTAAACATCCTTAAAGTCCCCCTGTGGGGAAATTCTAGTTTTTAATGTTGTTCATGTGTCTTATGTGGTGTTTTTAATATGCTTTAAGACAAACCATGTGCAAATTCATAATTCAACACCATTGCTGAGTATTTTCACCTGCAGTGAAGGAAAGACTCTCAAAAACATGGTTTTATAATTTAAAAACGCTGAATTTGAACAACTGTAGTGCTGCATATATTTGTGAAAACCCTGATACATTCCAGGATAAATTCTTTGATAAATAAAAAGAGAATAAGAATCTATTTGAAACCGAATCCTTTACAATATTATAATGATCACTTTTGATTACATTTCTTTCTTTTATAATAAATAAACAACATTGCACTGATCCCAGACTTTTGAACAAATGTGTATTATTATTATTATGCTTAAATCAAAATATCCTCTTAAATCAAGTTGAATGCAATAATTGTTTCTCAACGAAAATGTTTAAAACCTATATATATATATATATATATATATATAAACATATATATTTAGTGGAAAACATTCTTTTACAAGGCACTTCCTATACTTTGGAAGACATGAAATTGGAAATTGATTGATGGTCTGACAGTCTGAGCTGATGCATTTAATTAGCTTCCCGCAGAGGGTGTTCAACACACCCGCTGAAATCAAACATTACCACAGGATATTTGGAGAACAAGGTGATTCCACATCTAGCTTATGCCACTAAATTCAGAGATGCATATCTCTAGATTAGGAATCTGCAGTCTTGCCAAACAAGTTTCAATGGGGTTCTGCTCAATTTTAAAGAGCCTTTATGCCAAAAAAAGAGAGAGAATGTTTTATAGAACATATGTTCTATATGGAAAATTTTAACAGGTTATTTAATTTTTTTCTAATGAAAAATGTGTGTACAAGCTGTTTGTCATAACATTTGATTAATAAAAAATGGGGAAAACAAATTCCATACAATGATCACATGATGAGAACCACTAAAATGTTCTAAATATGAAGCACTTGTCAGAATCCTTTTCTGGACTGAAAGGTTTTAAATAGAACTTTAAAACTAGAACTAGAACATTAATTATTAAAGTATTGATTCATATTTTTAATGATCTTTTATCAGTTTTCATTTTAGGATTCATTTTTGTTATGTGCTTCTGTCATATTGATTAGTTTTTGAAATTTCTATTTAGCTTTCGTTTATATCCGTATCAGTTTTAGTAATTTTAGTAGTAATTTAATTCTGATTCCACTTAGTTCTTTAGTTCTTTTTTAATTGAATAGTTTTTCATCCAATATTTCTATTTTATTTTTATTTCTATTTAGCTTTTCATGCATTTAGCAGACTCGTTAATCCAAAGCAACTTACATTGCATTCAAGAAATACATTAACATTATAATCAGGAGTCAAACCCACGACCTTGGCGTTGCAAGCACCACACTCTACTGTTTGAGCAACAGGAAAGCATACATAAATAAGCTTTTATTTATATTGATTTCAGTTTGAGTAACTTCAGCATTTAAACTCATTTATTTCAGTTAGTTGCCAAGGCAACAGTTCCCATGTAAGTTTTCATCCAATATTTCTATTCTATTTTATTTGTATTTACCATTATTTTATTTCTAATTAAGTTTTAGTATTTCGTTTTTAGTTCTTAATTTTATTGCAGTTAGTTGGTAATGCATTAATTAAGATTTAAATTTACGTTTTTAATTCGATTTTATTTTTTATTTCTATTTAGCTTTTATTTATACCCATTTCAGTTTTAGTACTTTAGAAGTCTTAGTAAACAGTTCAAATGCCATTTTTTCTAATCTTTAAATTTTATTTTATTTCTAACGTTCATTTATATATCAGTTTTAGTCATTTTTAAATTTCAATTTTATTTCAGTTACTTGCCAAGGCAACAAAACTGTAATTTTTGTAATTAGTAATTTGTAATTTAATAGTGCTGTAATGTAAGGTTTTCATCTAATATTTCAATTTTATTATATTGTACAGTATTTTATTTCAATTAACACAAACAATAGTTTATAATTTAGTAGTATAGTTAAAAATAAAACTGATTCTATTACACTTTTAATACTTGCCTTCATCCCAATCAGCCTGATAAAGAAACACTGGCTCAACCAATAGCATCCATATACCATAGCTTTTTGCACAAATATTGAAAATGTTTTAAAGCTGCTGTCAGTATGAATAAATATGAAGGACGCAGTTACACCATCCATCTGATCTCAACTAAGGGGATCAGTGGAATAATGTCTTTATGAAATGAGACATTAATTCATTAGACGCAGGGACATTCTGTTTGTGTGGGGGAGGGGAAGTGACATCAAGATTGCTCACCCAACTTCACCTTGAGCAGAGAATTGTCCACGGAATTTATCAGGTTCCAGCATCAGAAAACAGCAGAAAATTTTGAGTTGGTAGACAGTAATGTGCTAATTAGTTTTAACAGTAATTTCAATTTCATATAAGGATGAGCCTTGAATATTTTATGACAAGAGCATAAGTAACATACAAGCCTCAAGGCTTTTGAATCCATTTCCTTGCATTAAAATAGTCGACAAAGATGCTCTATTTGGAAAAAAAAAGAGAAAGAAAGCATTTGTGAGTTCACTCGGGGTAATGCTAGAGCTTTTTTCATTCCGGTTTGTTTTGACTGCTCATGCATTTCTTCAGGGGAAAAAGACAAAATGTCAAGGGACACACATAACATTTACGGATAAATCTCAAAAAGAAATGTCTGGGTTATACTTCAACTCAAAATCAAAGGAAAAAAAATGAAATTATATTTTGCACGAATAAACTATTTTATTATATTATTATTAACTAAAAATTGTATATATATAATATAATATAATATAATATAGAATAATATATATATTTATTAGCAATGTGACATTACTTTCATGACCACCTAACTTCTCAATACTGTAATTAAGATTTTAAAAAATCTAACAAAGATGTATTGCACATTGCAAGTTATTGTTATTGTTTGCATTAACTAGCGTTAACTAATGAGACCTTATTGTAAAGAGTTACAAAACATTTTCTTTTGCTTTTTGGTAATCTAGCCAGTTTTAAGAGACTCACCCTTACATTTACGCATTTGGCTGACACTTTTACCCAAAGCGACTTACATCGCATTTAAGATACACATTGACATTCTAATCAGTTATTGCTTTCCCTTGGAATCGAACCCATGACCTTGCAAGCGCCACGTTCTACTGTTTGAGCCACAGGAAAGCCTAACAAGCAAACAGCATATCAAACCTTCCCTTTTCCATTTACTCTTTTCCAGATTTCTCTTTAACCTCTATGTTTGCTAAAAACAAATCTGTGACAGAAAAAGCAGTGAGAGAGAAATCTATTGTAGCACCAACTATCACTGTTGGTTTGCTTTCCTCCATCGCCTGATCTCATCCATGTACGGCTGTCCCTGCTGGTTAGAAGGGTTAGCGATCAGCTCAGGTCAGGTTTACTCTACCGTGAAGGACATCGTAATGAAGATCTTCAGCACCTCTATACTAACGTGATTAATCACCCTGAGCACAATGTAAACGGCCTGTCATTTGAAACGAAGGGACCCATGTGCATCAAGCTGACTGTAATTCAAGTTCAATCTGGCTAAGAAGAGTTCTTGAGCACCAAGCTCAAATAAAGTTTGATTTAGTGCTGATGAGAAGACACTTAAAACTTAAAAAACTGCCAGTTACCTATTGTGAGGAGATTTAATTTAGTTCATTGTGTTTTTATTTTATCCAAAGCGACTTGCATTGCATTCAAAATACACACTGACATTCTAATCAGTTCTTGCTTTCCCTGGGATTGAACCCATGACCTTTGGCATTGCAAGTGCCACGCTCTACTGTTTGAGCTACATTGAGCTGCTGCACATCAAAATTGAGCCAATGGAAAAATAGTATTTTTCCATTGGCTTTTTGATTAGAAAAACTAGTTGTTCATCATGATAATCTTCACAAATGAACAAATTTTTTACATTTGTCAGACGCTTTTATCCAAAGCAATACATCGTATTCAAGACAAACATTGACATTCTAATCAGCTCTTGCTTTCTCTGGGAATCGAACCCATGACCTTGGTATTGCAAACGCCACGCTCTACTGATTAAGCTACAGAACACAGTTTTTATTCATTTTTAAGTGTAAATACAATCGGCAGAAGTCAAATGCAAAACGTAGGCATAATCGAACCAGGCCGCGGTCGCATGACTTCAACGGCACCATCACAAAGCTTCTTTTGGTCTTAAACGTTTTCCCTGAAAGTTTGAGTTAGAATAGTTTGCAAGAGTGCGATTATAAACCGGACTAGGGAGTAGATGATGTTTAATGTCCCGACAACCTCTGTAATCCCATTACAAGCAAAAGCTTTTTTGTAAAAATCACAAGGAAGTATTACTGATGTATTTTATATCGTAGAATACAATCAATATTTTGAGCTTGTGTTCACCATAAAAATTATTTCAAGCATTTATCAATAAAACTTCAGAACGATGAAGACGGAAGTGCTAAAATGTGAACTCGTTTCCAGGTTTTGGCCTACAAAAATACGTCCTCCCAGCAGCACGCTTTATTATTAATGGTTAAAGGTATGGAAGGCAATTTACAAAGAGGTTCAGCATACAGGCTTGGGCTTCAACTATCTCTATAAATCAAAATAATGACCAACAACCTCTTTTTAACCAAAGACCTAGAGATCAAATGAATACAATCAATAATAATTCACACCAACAAAATATACTTTAAATGCCCACAGACATTCAGTAGCTTTTCCATTGTATTAATCCACTGAACTGCATGTACGGACTAAAGCATGCTGATCAACCACAGAAATGCTTAAATGATCTGCCATTACTTACACTACTCTATAAGTTAAAGACAGCATAGTGTGTAAGACCGGAAGAAATGGGCCTGCTTCAAGCATTGCTGAAAGAAAACAGTGTGTTTTAATAAGGAAGCAAGGCAGAGCACTCATGAGATCCAGAGAATGCCCTTATCTCCCATCAGAGAGGTTTAGCATGCATGAGTAAGAACTGAGGGAATATGATTCTGAGCAAAATCTTAATCAGTATTTGTGTCTGAAAAAAACAAACTGATACAGTTGGTTTATTTTCTCATGTTTAAAAGATGTTCAAAATTTCACTGTAAGACGAGACAAAAATTCTGATTAAGAAATCACCAAACTTGATTACCTTCATTACAACACACTTAAAAACACACTTTGTGTTTTTGTTTATCAGTATGTACACACACACACACACACACACACACACACACACATACATATATGGTACATATATATATATATATATACACACACAACACACAGATAAACAAAAACACAAAGTGTGCTTTTATGTGTGTTGTAATGAATAATATATATATATATAAAACAAACTAATAATTGAAATGAAAAGACTATTTTAATCTGGATTTATAAATAATATGGAATATAAATAATAATTTGGCTTGGTTTTACTAAAGTAAACAGAAGCAACCAGTGATAAGTGATTGAATATTTAAGTCATAAACTGCACAGGACGAACCACCAAAAATCTATAGCTTCATAAAAAAATTAAAGTTATTAAGGAATCGCAGAACCGACCATAACTAGTCTGAAAGGAAAGGGTCATTTTGGAGGCAAAACAAGCCACAATACACACCAGTATCAGCTCCAGCTCTGTGATGAAGAGGAAATCTACGCTGAGAGATCCAGACTTCCTGTCATCCTTCTCCCGTTCTCCCCAGTCCTCGTCGTATTTCTCTCTCTGCACGCTGTCTAGAAGACCCCACCCACTTCTCTCTCCACCCAAACTGAAATGCACTTATCTCAGTGGACCAAGAGCAGCCAACGCCCAATCAGACACGTCGCTTGCGTCACCGGGGCAACACTCTGCTCGTCTGATGAGAATTCTCCCAGCAGTGCTGATGGATACAGGATCCATTAACTTGGCGAAGCCTTCCTGCTCCACTGGGAGCGCAATGTGAGGAGCTGGGGAGCTTGTGTTACTTGCTCGACATAAACAGCCTGAGGAAGCCTTCCTCTTGAAGATCTTTCGTTTTTGAACAATGGCCATGCTGCACATCACATCCCAGAAAACAAGCCCTTCCTACCTCCTCCCCATCACTTCTGATGTGCTGCACGTGGTCTGGGCAGCCATGTTCCATGTTCCTTCAGCCAGGTCATAAGCCTGGGGGTTTAGCGGAGCTCTGGATTGTCTTGACTAGTTCAGTCAACAGTCCTGTGAAGATCAGACCAGCAGAGAGACTGACTGCTGGATTTGTTCAATCAGATTAGTGTCCCATTGATTAAACCGGCAATGCTTCTCAAATTCCACTCTTAGTGAATCACTTCACTGCAAACTGAGTGACAGGAGGAGAACATCAGAGGACAGAAAGTGTCTTTAAAGTACATTTTCACACATTACAAGCATTCAAGCATTACAGCCCATTTTGCTGTTTTAGGATAGAACAGAATAGAACTGCAAAATATAACAGAATAAAATATGGAAAGAAAGAATAGAATATGACAGAACAGATTAAAATAAGAAAGAAGGAAATAGATCTAGAACAGACATGAAATCAAAGACATAGAAATAAATATTATATTAAAGAATGGAACAGATGTAGAACATAATAAAGAAATAAAAGAATAGAATATTTCACAACTAGGAGAAGAAATAGATCTAGATGAACAGGGAAGAAGAGAATGGATTAGAATAGTCAGAAAAATGCAAAGTAGAATAGAATTTGACAGGAAAGAATAGACTATGAATTAATAGAAGAAAAGAGAAAGGAATATATCTAGGACAGGACTGACAGTATAGATGAGAATAAAACCCTAAAACGAAAAGAATAAAATAAAATATGACAGAACCGAATAAAATAAGAGAGAAGGTAAGGGAATAGATCTAGACCAGACATGAAAGAATAAAAAAAGTATGAGAATATGACAGAATAGGAGGGAACAGTTCTAAACCATAACACATTAATAAGCAACTAATAAAATAAAATAGAATATGACAGAAAAAATAGCAGGAAAAAGATCTATTCCAGACAGTAAAGAAAAAAAATAATAGAGTGGTCCAAAAAATAGAATGTAATATTATGAGTATACAATTAAAGCAGATTAAAGCAGAATAGAATAGCCCTGCCCTGTTCTAAAACATGCAAACGGGAATAGAATAGAAAGGAATGAACAGAATAGAGTATGACTGGAAAGAATGGAACAGAATAGAATATGACTGAAAAGAATAGAATATGCCAGGAATAGAAATGTTATTTCTCTTCAGCACTGACTTAGTAAATCTGATGTAGATGAAACAGGAAGGGGAGGAGGTCATCTGCTGTCTAACTGGATTCATAATACCAATCATTATACAGCCTTGAATATGAAACAATGCATATTCAGCTACAGGTGAAACATTAGCAGGGAATACGAGACTGGAGAATCTCTGGATCTATTCAATCAACATGCGCACATCTGCTCCTTACAAATTACAGCCCTTTATCTGAGGATGAGAAAGCCTTTTCACTGCCACCATCAATTCTGTCAATTCAATGCGAGCGATCATGAGTGACAGCAAACTGATCCTTTGTTTTGAACGTGTGTGCAGGCAATCCTTCTGTGAATATCTCTACAAATATGAATCAGAGCTTCTGGTATTACTCGAAACTACGAGTACAAACAGGTCTATAAACATTAATAATAATACTAATTAGTATTAGTATTATTTTATAGTTTATAGTTATTATCATCGTTGTCTATTTAATTAATTTGAAAAACCAATCAAGAATAAGAAATGCAAATGAAAGAAAAAAACTGCAGGACTGAGGTATCCGTAAAGGAAGCAGTAGTTTCCTGTAGCTTTTGACAGGAAAACACTGAAGCAGCAGGAGCGCGCATCTGTTCGGGAGCGCGCCTTTCAGTGACAGCGCCGAGACTGTTGCTTTTTCCCTTTCCTTTCCTTATTTATGTCCTCTGAATGCGGTTATTTGGTGACGGTTGTAGGACACAAGTAAAACAATAAACCAAACAAGCTTTTATAAATCTACAAAATGCAATTGAATCAACTTGTTAAATGCAAATGGAGAAAATGTAGTTAATTATATGACTGGGGTCGTGAATAATAATGCGGTCCAGGACAGGCCTAAACACAGAAACGCTGCTTATTTACCGGCTCAAGTTAGGATTCTGTTGAAGGTTACAGTTGGACATGGCCTAACAAAATCTGACGGTTTTCTCATTGAACTGAGTAGAAACGGTCCCCTAGAGATCGCGAGGATCTTCTGCGCGTGAACGGCGATGCCTCGAGTTATGCTGAAAACTGACTAAAGCGAAATATTCAAAAATACATCCATCACACACCAGACGAGGACTGCACAGCAGTCGTTTGAACGCTACAGTCTGCACTGCATCCCCTCTTTATGATGAGAAACGACCTCTGCGCGCGCGCTCGTACCTGCGGGATGCGAAGCTGCGGTTTATTCGGTCCTTTCCGTCCAGAGATGCAGAATTTCACAGCTCTCGTAAGCGCTCACTCGATCATATGCTCGTGCCACACTGGCCGTGTCTCAAACACAAGTGAGCTGCCTATCTAGCCCGCACTTTGTGCGTCATAGTCGCTTTCTGCGTCAGCTGACTCGCTCATAAACCCCCTAAACGACCGAAACACGACCGTTGTGCCTCCACGTGCTCCGCAAGCATATTTTACAGTAAATGGGCAGCCAGTGAGAGAAAAACAACTGTACTTGACCGTCCTGTTCCTCTTAACAGGCACTTATTCCTCCCTATGCCGTGATTCAGGTGTGGAAATGTCCTCACCATGTGATTATTTATGTTTCGCATTATTCAAATTTTGCAAAAGTCAAGTGTTTATCAGGGGCATAACTGATGGGCTACCTGAATACGAAAAGGTCTCTAACGAATCTATTAAACATAATAAAATAAAACCACAAGAATGTTCAAATATAACGTTACACCGCTAGAGGGCCCAGTGAAACAATTTATAATTACAGTAGGCCTATAATGAAAAAAAAAAAAAAGAAAAGGAAAAAAAGTTTAATTAAAATAGCTTAAAAACTGTCTAAATTTTTTTTAAAGAGCTTAACCAGTAGAGGACGCAGTGAAAACATTTATGTAGGGAGTATTTCACATGACAATTTATATACGTAGATATAGTACATTATGCAATAGTAATAACACACACACACACATATACATATATACCGTGCTATATACAGATGCTGCAGCAAAACTTCATGTTGTGAAAATATAAAAATGTTATATTATATACTAATTTATATATATAAAGTAAATAAAGAGACGGTTGCTTTTTCCCTTTCCTTATTTATGTCCTCTGATTGCGTTTATTGCAGTCCTCGTTTGGTGTGTGATGGATGTATTTGTGAATATTTTGCTTTAGTCAGTTATCGGCATCACTCGAGGCATATATATATATATATATATATATATATATATATATATATATATATATATATATATATATATATATATATATATATAAAACCATTAAAAATAAAATTAAGGTTGAAAACAATAAAAATAAATAAACATAACATTTTTATATTTTCACAACATGAAGTTTTGCTGCAGCATCTGACCGAGAAAGCGCTGTAACACAGCCGAGCCACTAGAGGACACAGTGAAGCCTCTTATTCGCCGTTTCATTTTATATCCCTCAATATAAATGCTTTTTCTTTTAATGAATTGACATTGTTTAAATTCTTCTTTCACGGCGTGTCCACCTGATCAGAACAGCAGCACGCGTTTGAATCACATGACACGGCGTCACGACGCGTCTGGAGCTCATCCGGGTCAAAGGGCGTCAGCATGGACACGGGCGATGTTCTGGCATCTCTGGTAGGGAACGATTTTATTTACCGTATCAACAAACACAACGCACTGTTCAATAACGCGACAGATAAAACTAGTGTTTTGTTGAGTCAATGCTCTCAGTTAACAGAGATTCACCGCTGTTTTAAGGTCATATTACTACAAATCTCAGTTAGCTTGCATGCTAACACGCATGCCATGAGCTTATAGCAACAAAAACAAAACATCAGGAATAAGAAATAACATCCTTCATAATCACTGGAAGTTACTTTTACCCAGCCCCTGCAGTTATTTTCCTTTTACGCATTATATTTATTCATGCACGGCAATGTTTCATTCTCCATTGTATTTAATGTGTGTTTTAAACAGGGAGTGGATGGAGCTGCTGCGGCTGCGCATGCGCTGTCTCTTCCAGCAGAAGCGTATGGAAATGATGTGAGATGAGACGTTTACACAAATAACCACAACTGTTAATGTTCTTAAAAGCATCAACACTTCACTAACATTACGTTTATTTTGTTTCTTATCAGGCCCAGTTGGAAGTCATGTGGGCCATGAAAGCCTACAATCACGCAGAAGTTTACTTTAATGTGAGTGAGTGAATTAATAAACGAGTGTCTCTGCATCACGTGCTTCACTGACAGTTTGTTTCTCCACAGCTTATTTCCTCAGTTGATCCGAAATATCTAAAACTAACGAAATCAGACGAGCAGATATACACTAAATTTCGGGAAGCATTTCCTGACCTCAGTGTTGAGGTCGTGGACCCGGAGCTGCTGAAGTCCACTGACGCTAAAGAGGTTTGCGACATTACTCTTTCATTTAATTTCAGTCATTACTCATGGAGAGTCGCTCAAGCTCGGATGCAATTTTGTTTCCAGAAATGGAGGCCCTTTTGTAACCAGTTTGAAGGTGTTGTAGAGGACTTCAACTACGGTACGTTGTTACGTCTGGACTGTCAGAAGGACTATACGGAGGAGAACACGATATTTGGTATGCAGTGCCACACATGCACTCATTTCAGACCCCAAGAAATAGATAATCATCTTACTCATAAAAAAAACAAAACGTCGCACAGGAAAGAAGCCTAATTTCTTCCCCATTTTCATTTCAGCTACCAGAATCCAGTTTTACGCCATTGAGATTGCCAGAAACAGAGAAGGCTACAATGACATCGTCCACAATGCCAATTCAAAAACCAAACAACATAAAAAAGATGAGAGTTAATCATAACCTGTGTATTATTTAAAGTGTCCTTCTTGATGTAGAAGAGATCTCACATAAAGTTCAAAAGTGCATAAGTACATAGTAAATGTCCTATGCTTTTTCATTTGTGGATAATATTTAGTTTTGATTTTTCTGTAATGTCTCACCCTTTTTTGGGGTAATAAATGACTACATTTCCCCTTGAAAAAAGGGCAATTGTACTGAATGAATTGATCATATTGTAACGGATTAATTGTCACTGCCATGAAATTGCATTCGCGTTTCACTTTAATATGCTTCATTCTAAGTAAAACAGATTATTCAACAAATTTAATAAGTAAACATTAATAAAAGCTGGAGTTGTACACCAAAATTAAGATTAATTCAATTTGCAGTAATGTGGAGTTTATAATTTAAAAGTTCATCCTTGAGAACATCTTAACGTAATCTAATACCAACTTTTTTGCCATTTTAATTTTTGCTATAACCTTTTCTGCATCAACGTGTTAAATTTCTACCACACTGAAAAAAATAAAAATAAAATATTTACTGCAGGCTACCATGAATTTTAATTTACTTAAATGTTAAAGGGATATTTGAGCCCCAAAAAAAGTGTCACTTTACTTGCCCTCAAGTTGTGTGGGTTTCTTTGTGTTAAACAAAAAAACTAGATATTTTGAAATCGATATTCCTTAAAATCTTTTATTTTCAGCAGAAGAGAGAAACTCACACATGCCTGGAACAACTTGAGGGCGAGTAAATGACAATCCAAGATATTTCAGTTTCCATTAAGAACAGGAGCGTTTTATTAAAAAGAAAGTCTGTCCAATTTGATCACAAAATGTGCACATACTAGTACAAACCAATGATGTTTATTTTGCAGTCACAATGCGTACACTATAATGTAGCAGACATCCAAACAAACAATCAAACAATTCAACCTTATCACTCAATGGACCCAACACAGTCGCCAAAAAACACATTCACATCAGGGAACCAAGAAAAGAAAGTGAACATCCATGAGTGTTGGACATGGTTAAGAGATGAGCTAGTTCTTCACAAACAGTTAGCAGCAACATCTGTTGAGTAGCACAAGTTGCTAATATACTCCATTCACCTCGGTTTAAATCTACCACATTCTGATGCGTTTTCTGTCGTTAAAAATAAAACTGGAATCCAGGGCGAAAAAACAAATGGTGAAAACATGGTTAAAGCTAGAGAAACTGTCGAGTGTGATCCTGTCGTAACGACTCGAGTACCAGGGTGTTTTTTTGAAGGACACGGCTACATCCTATAGGCTTCACTAATGAAGAATGCCAGATCAACAATAAAGCCACGAGAGACTGGAAGTCTGTGAGATTAAAAAGCAAGGAAAACAGTTTGACGAAAGCTCAGAGAGCAACTTCACCACAACCAAGTCACTTAATCTAATCAAATCCACAGACGACATGATCAAACCCTTCAGAGATAAAAAGGGAAAAGGTTTACACGTGCGTTCTCCTTTAACAGAGGTCCTGGAATTAATTGTACACTAAAATGGGGGGATTTGGGACTGTTTCTAGGTCAGCGGTGAGTAGAACTAAACATCCTCAACAATGGAGGTGGAGGAGATGTCAAGGTTGACGCAAGACAGACTTCATCATGCCCAAGATTTCAGGGAAATGGGATCCCTCCTGAAAAAGTTACTGCGAGGGGTTTTGTGTATTTACAAATCTCTCATTCTTGTTCTGTAGTCAATTTGAGGGGGGGGGGGATAATAAATGTACATCTTGTGACCTATACGATTTCATCCCGCCCCCTCTGCGGACAGGTGTCAATCCCAGCACTCATGTCACAATCCCACATAGTCACCAGGATATAAACAACTCTCTCCATACAGACAAACCCGCACTAACTTACTAGACTGTAAAAAGTTTTCAATCACACTCATTATTTGTCTTAAATTGTAATAATTATAAACATTGTTGAAAATGTTATGAAAAAAAATGTACACTTTTTTTTTTCCTTATGTGTTTCTATACAAGGCAGGCAAAAGCAGAGCACTATGTATCCCAGCTCATCCTAACCCTTCCTCCCACGGACATGCTCTCAAACGTGCGCTCTCTCTCTCTCTCACACACACACACACACACACACACTTCCCATCATCCCTCAGAGCGGCTCGGGTGTGCCATCCACTCTCCAGTCCACACTGGTGCCATTCCCAACCATTCCCCAGCCATACCCTCTTCAACCTCTTTGGACTTTGAGCCCCAAATGTCAAGAGAATGGTCAAAGAGAACGATCTCTAGAAACTGGCTTTAAAATATGTATATATTTATATGTGTGTGTGTATTTATATATATATTTATATATATATAAAAAAGGGTGGGGAAGGAGATGTGAGGGGAGAGAGGTAATGGTTTTTTTGTTTAGGGACTGGGGAGCGGGAGGTGCAGGCTTGCGCAGTGGTGGTCCCCCGGCAGCCGGGCCAGGGGCGGGTGGGAGTACGGGGCGGGGCCGGGCCACGTGGCCTGGTGCTCTATGGAATGTCAGCTCATCATGTCGTTGCTGTTTACCCCGTATGTGGAATTCTTCATGGAGTCATTGACTTCTCTTCTAAATACTGAAAGATTCTGTGTAAACCTGCAAATGAAGAACATTAATTGAGTATGTGTGTATATACGTACATCCAGAAACAGTGTGAGTGTCAGATTCTGTCTTTTGGCATGGAAAAAAGCAATATAAATGAAAAATTATTTGAATGCTCTCAAAACTTTAGCTTTGAAGCTTGAAGGGCTGCCCCCCCAATAGGCAACCAAATGCTAATGGATGAGAAGCCTTAAAATCATTTAAAAAAAAATCCAATTGGTCAAGTCCATAACATGTATACTGTAAACATGGCTGCTCCATGTAGTAATTACAGTATGTCATCGACCTTGCACTGCGGCAAGCTTTATGTGTGTGCTTCTTGAGTGCTTCTATTCATATTCTAACAGATCTTTATGGTTTAGTATCTCTCTGTAAATATAACATGCAAAACAGGATGAAAATCATATGAAATAAAATGACCTGTCTCTGTTTTTGGTGAGCAAGTTTCGCTCAATGCCTTCCATGAGATTTTCAAAGCATAAATGCATGGCTTGCTGCTTTTCTGGTGGTTGGCTGTTCACAATGCTGTTCCTCAAATCTGCAAAATACTACAAACACAACACACTTGATTACAAACGGTGTTGCAGACCTAATTAAAAGTATGAAGGACCTTTCATTAAACAGACCCCAATCCTTTGATAGTAACAATTAATACTCTTATTCTACAAGGATGCATTCAATTGAAAAGAGATAGTAAAGACATTTATAAAAGATTTCCATTTCAATCCTGAAATTGTTTTACATTTCTTGAGGAGCAAATAATCATATTGGAATGATTTCTGAAGACTGCTGAAAATTCAGCTTTGCAACACAAGATTAAATGATTTTAACATATATTAAAACAGAAATTGATTTTGTAATAATAAAAAAGCCTAGCCTTGATGAGTATAAGAAACTACTTTTCACCAGTGGTGATACACACATGGATATATTCATACAAGTTTCCAGAAACATTGAAGAGAGAATCAAAGTATCAGAGAACTGATTCCTCTAACACACACACACACACACACACCACATACCTTCTCATTGAGCAGAATCAAACCAAGTAGCGGCCGTGACATTGACCACTGATTCCTACAATCTTCAAAAATGATGATATTCAACACTGTGGACAGCATCTGGATAACAAGATTGGGAGAACTCTGTCAGATCAAATATCTCCAATACACTTCAAAATGTCAAAATGAAAATCTCATTGCAAATTTTGTTTGTTTCAGGGCAGAAGATTAAGTACCAAATCCCTGTAGCTCAATCAGTAGAGCATTGGTGCTTACAACGCCAAGGTCATGGGTTCAATCCCAGGAAAAGCTAGAACTGATTCAATGAGTTTCTTGAATGCAGTGCAAGTTGCTTTGGATAAAAGCGTCTGCCAAATGCATGAATGTAAAAAGGATGCAGCTCACCTGCTGGATCATCTCAGGGTGCTGCTGCATTATGTGAAGGAACCGGTCGCTCTCCTGGGCCATGGGAGCTGCTCTTTTCTTCGTGCTGCGTGATAGCTGCTTGAATAGATAAGTAACTATGTGATCCAGGCTTGAGCAGCAACCAGTGCATACCATTGTGTCTGTGAAGGGACAAACAGAAACGAGATCAGGCTCATGGTTTCCGTGATGGACTTGAAAGAAAAAAAGCCTACGTTTGAAGGAAAGGTCCTTACCAAGTGCAGTAAGCCCCTCTGATATGGAGGACAGAATATACATGACCACATGAGGCTCTAAGCTGGCGATGAAGTTCATATGGTCTTGGGTTAGCACCTCCAGAAGAGAGTAGTACGACTGACTAAGTTTTGGATAGTCCTGCAAGAAGAACCAACATCAACCGATCTGAATGCTGAAGGACACAATCCTGATACTGATAGCTGACGGCTCTTACCAGCAGGTCACTGTGAGGAATGGACAAGAGCAGCTTAATAAAGGTCTGCAGGGCGTTGTCCAAGGCATCGTCGCCGTACAGACGGAAGACGCCGAAATTGACATAGTTGCCACTTAATACGGCTTTCAGCATGGAGAAACAAATGGAGATTCCCTTAAGTTTTAGTGCATAAACCTGATCTTTTGGCACCTCACCCAGTGTCAGGATTCGATTCCCTTGAAGCCAAAAGAGAAAAAAATATTATTTATCTTATCTCAATATAAAGCGTTTATGATTTAATAATACTATAACACTAAACCAGAGGAATAGCTCATTGAAATAAGAAGGCTGGGTTCTTCTTATACCATATGTTGTAATCATCTTGCTCGTCTCCCTGAACAGCAGGATTCCATTCGGTGACGACACATCAAACTGTAATCTCTGTGACCTTCATGCAAAAAATACACCAAATCAGAGAACATGCATAACCTCCAAACACAGCTCTCAATGACATGAGCGAGATGTAACGTGCGTTCCCAGGACCTAAAACAAACACTTGCCAAACGCAAAATGAGAGTAGAAATCAGTGTTGGAGAGTAAATGAAACCGTGTCAATTGCCGCCTGTTGGCCGGTAACATTTTTATGAATCCTAACCATGCGATGTGAGAACAAGAACAACGCTCGAGACAGTTGATAGGCCAGTTCTGCATCCTTACAAAATGTAAGTATTCAAGTACAAGGCAACATTAAAGGGAACTCAATTCATCAATCTGTGCGTTTTCTGTGCGCAAAAATTCAACTCTTTCATAGCTTCCTGTGCGGTTCGATGAATGTGATGATGATGATGATGGTGTTACTGCACTGGTATAATGAGGCCTTTAAATCAGTTCAGGAAGCGCCTCATCGTCAGATATCGGTGCTGGATCGTCAACATTTGCTTCTGAGAGAGGCGAAGAGGCTCCAACTCCACTCGTGCTCTCATTCGTCAATATCGCGCCGGGAATCAATCACGTGTCTTGTCTGAGTGCCCGTGGGTGTGTACAAAGCCTCTGAGAGAGTTTCTCTCTTTGTCTGGCATCCTGGGAAACCGTTTGTCTCGCATCACGATGAAGCTAAGCGGCTTTCCTCAATACGGCTGCACTTTTGAATTTTGATTAATATTTTTGAAAAATTCGCAATGCACTGAAACTTGAACCACGAAGTGGCGAGGGATTACTGTATTGCACAGTATCCTTGTAAACATTGTCAGTTATGTTTTAAGTGAACATAAATGGTTTATAAACAGTCAAGAAAAGGCCTGTGAATCAGTATATTGGATGTTACAGTAGCTTAATTTATACCTGCTGCCGTCTGTCCTTAATATTAATCAAACCACAAAAGACACTGGTCTTGACTGAATAACTTTTGTAACTTTATTAGGGATTAATCCGTTTAATTTATGCAGTGTTATTTTACATTTGATTACTTTATTAACTTTCCGTAATTTTCACTAGCATCTCATTTTTTGATGTCGTAACTGCCTGCTTTTGTAAAAATGTGCGTGCTTTTTATGGCCTGTTAACTAAGTCACTGGCTATTGACAGGTGTGACAAAAAGTTTTAGGTACCTGTTGTGGACAAGCTCAGCCATGAGTTTGAGGACCGGTGTGGTGCAGGCAGGTACATGGTACCAGAGCTCGATTGCCCTCTGTAAGATGGGCATGTAAGAGGGGTAACTATGATCAGTTAAGGAACATTTTAAAACAGCCATTCAATCTGAAATGCACAGTTTGGCCAAAGAGATTAGTTTTGTGTCATTTTCTTAGTTTGTTTAAATTTGATTGGAATTAATTAAAATAGTTAAGTGAAAATTAAACAATTAAACCAAAAATAACTACACAAATAAACTAACTATATATATATATAAAATAAATAAAGGATACATCCAATCAAAGAGCATCATAAAGCTGGTCTTGGCATTGAAGGCAAAAGCAATTCCCCTTAGATCTCTCACCAGTCCAACTAAAGTTCTCTAAAAGAAAACAAGAAAAACATTTGTTCAGCTCTTAAGCGTGAAAACACTGAAGGTACAGATCTATTATAACGGTTAGCAACAAAAAGGTATGCTGCACATCACACCGAGGAGGTGCTGTATGAAAAAGAACGACGTCTCACTTTTGCTTCTTGTTCATTGAAGGTGTTGGTGCTGAACATCTGAGCTACGGCTTCAAACGCAGCAGTGAGAGGAAGCATGAACTGTTCAAATTGGTCCTCATCCTCACCTGTCAAAGATACAGAACATTGTAAAAGAGGTTATTCTACGTGACACTTATATGCTCCATTTCATAGATAAGGCCAGCCAACTGTACATTTGAAATATGAACAATAATTGGTACATCCTTACCCAAATCTACCATGAGCAGTCTTCCCAAGGCTGTGTAGAAAGTGGTCCGACACCTCATATCACTAAGGTTGGCCTGATTGTTCACACCCAAGAATGAAAAGTGATCACTCTGTCACATGGAAAAAAACAAGACATTCAGCTTGTTACTAAAGAAACTATTTAAAGAGTCTTGTTTATTTTAAAAAGGGAGATAACTGTTTTAAAATTCGTATAACAGGGACAAATAAAGCTGAAGTTCAGGCTGATCACTTACTGTGTGGTTGTTTAGCATGAACTGGACAGCGCTGAGTTTCACTAGCTTTCTAACACTGCTGTACGTGACAAATAACGTTAAGGAAACACACAAGAACATATTTACTGTCAAAAACATCAGAGCGTTCAATACATTCACATAAAATAAAAGTCCATCAACCTCAGTAATAACGCTGACACCGTTTAAAATGTAAACAAGCAACATGTGTGTAAGGATATCCAATAGAGAGGTCATTGAGCAGCTGTAGTGTCTTAGATGTGATTGGTTCACACTGTCCCCAGTACTTCAAGTTGGTGATTCTGCATTAAAACAAAACTGTTCTATAAAAATGTTTTTCAACTGTAATTCTTGACAAAAAAAAGGTTTCCTATTAATTATATCGGCCGTTAGTTGACATATATACTCACATTTTCCCAATGAAAACACTAAGTACCATGGTCTCATCGTTCAGGCCAAGAACCTCTGATAGTCTCCGATACAACTAGAGAGAAAACAACAGTAGTGTTATTTCATGTGATCTTGAACAGGTGTTTTGCACTGCAGCTCTTACTATGTCCTGCATTTTAAATGGACTTATTAACCAATCAGCAACCACAATCAGAGCCATCCGTTTTATAAAAGCATTCAGTATGTTAAACTACCAAAAAAAGAAAAAAGCTGGGAAATAAAGCCACGAGAAGCAAGCAACTGTGACAATTCACAGGGGTTCTCACAAAACCAATATTTAAATATATTTGGTGAGAAAAGAGGGATAAAGCAGTTCAATTTCATCTACAAATGATAAACTTAATGTAACATTTAATGGCAAATACAGTATTCACTTTGGTCTAAAAAAATAAAATTATATTGCTAAAAATAAATTCTTGGATGGAAATGGCCCAGTCCCAAATGGCACCCTTCCCTGAGTCTACACTTTGCTGCATTGGTTGATGGGTAATAGTACACTGATGTCTGCGAGCCTACAATCCCAATTTAGCGTACCATTCGGGACACTAAACAATTCGCCATTAAATTTAATACATCAAGATCCAATCATAAAATCATTATGAATTTGCACCGTTTAACGGTTATAAGGAGTTTAATTCCAAGGTTAAGGACAAGCTAAAGCAGAACTAAACAGTTTGAAGGCCAATTCACACTGCACCGGCATACGCCGACCAACGCAAACAATCACCAGATTACAGTGCGCCACTTCTCAGACATTCCACGACCCGATAAACAGCGATTCAACATGTTCAATCGGCAAAAACAGACGCCTACAGGATCCCACACTGATTGAACAAAACTCAACGAAGTGTCTGTTGCCGTCTGTCAGTGCAATGTGAAGTGGCCTTTAGAGCAACAGCTAGTCTCTCTATGTGCACTTATCTTATGTGTTCACAGTTTGGAATCTGAGCAACAAGAGAGAAAACTTCAGCTTTCTGGTAAGTTGAGACAGCACACTTTCAGCGCCAACAAAAAAAACAATAACTATTTGTTTTCAAACCTACAAGTCCATTTAGAAAGCCAGATTGAAACCACAACTAAGGATGCAAAAAAGCTGAATCGACGGTCTCTATTCAAGGCCCAGACACAACACGATTGCAAAATTCAACCATTCTGAGAGTTCAAAGTCAAAGCACTGTGTGAAGAACTAATTTACAACTAGCTGACTTTTCTTTGTTTTTTGATTTAATGTCTAAACAAACCACAGCTTGAAGTTTGTGCTCATGCAAACAGACAAACTACAACAGTCATTTAACTGCAATTACCTTTGAGGATTTTTGCACCTGGTCACCGATGTAGATTTTGCGAAACTGCTCGAAGAAACTGAGCATTGCTAACTCGAGCTTCTCGTTTCCTGCTTGAGCCAGCCGCGAGTCTGTGAGGTTCATTAACTGCAAAACTCTGAAAACGACAAACGATGAAGTTTCTATTAAAGCAATAAACCACAAGGACCAGTGATCTCAACTGATTAACTAACATTCAATTCTTCACCACTTTGTCTAAATAAATTGAAGAACTAAAACAATAAATCATTCAAATAAAATAAATCTTTAGGTTTTAAAAAATAACTATTAAATTATACTATTTTGTTAAATGACGGCAAAGGTCAAATGTAAAAATAGGGATTTTTTTTTCTTCCAATATTGCCCAAATCTGGAAAAAAAATTAATACAGACATAACTATATACATAACTGATTTTATGCAGATACTGTGAATGTATAATCAAAGCATATATTCAAACTACTTTGTTCTAAGTCTGAAGGTCTGCTCACAGACCAAAAAGTCCTATTTTTAGGAAAATGTAAAGGCCCTTTCTTTCACACCATAATTTAAACAATAAGGCTTAAATAACACTTCACAACACTGCATAAAACCATGACTTACTGTACTCTTAAAAGAGTAATTCAGGAGCCAATTATCAACTTAATAATAGCTGTTTAGAGTAACTAATTAGTAAAAAGTAACTTTTTAGCAACTTAAATTCATGGCTGCAAGATAAAATTTCCAATTTATTAATTTAATTAAACCCTTTAAGCTTTAACATTTTAAGTTCTGTTGACACAATAATCATTAATTATCATTTGAACTGTAACATTTATCATTGTAATTTAAACTCAAATTTCTGCTTTATTTATTACGTTTTAGAACTTTAGAAATTGGGTATAGTGGATTTTTAGTTTCCAGCATGCTTTTGATAGGACTGGATAAGGAGTATAATATTTTTCTAATTTCATTAGTTTTTAGTGAAAGGTAATGAATTGTGTTTAATTCTGTTATATTTGACATTACAAATAATTTCTGTTATGTTAAAGTTTTTGTGGTTAACATTGTGCTGAAGGTAAACACTACATTCCCTCTATAAGCGATAGCTCACGCCAGAGTCAAGTTATATTTTACTTGCTCATTAAATAGACATGCTATACAAGCTAGATTTAGCACGTACTGTGATTGTTGAGGAATTTAACTGAAATAGACTAGATTAATTAGTTCCAGGGCTGCACGGCTAGTACTTGGAGCGACTTTATTAATTGTTACAAACTTTTAAATTCATGAAAATACCTCTATATGAAATTGCTTAAAACAAAAACAAGGCTCCAAACAGTTGTGGAAAATGCTTTTTTGTTGAGCCAACATTTTGTTTGAGTGTGGCACTCAGACTATTTGGTGTTGGCACATTGAACAACAGGGGATACATTTGGTCCCGGCTCTCTTGCCTCTGTACTCTTGTATGTGGTTTGGTTTGATGAGCACCATAGTTAATATTAAAATCTGAACGGCTTTTTAATAAAATATGTAAATGTTGCTTGATTTGAAGTGTGTAAAAAAAAACAGAAAGATTTACACTATTAGAAATACTATAATACTATTTTTAATTAAGCCCATCTGTCTTTTTATATGTAGGTCTGAACAGCTTTATCGGATGTTAAACGTTTATGGCGAGCATGTTTCTTAGCGTGAACAGCCTTTAGTGCCGATTCCTCACCGACACACAAGCTCCCCATCCATGGCATCTTGCTCATCCGTGCTGGCGAAGGATACTCTTCCTCCAATGACTGCACCAATGATGTACACCAGCCACGTCAAACGACCTGGACAACACGATTATAAAGTAAGGGTTGTATCATAGCGCATCTGTGTCTCAAGAAAAGAGAGGCGTTTTAAGCTCACCCTCCTGCACTGCTATGTCCATCGTACTGGAGTTGGTGGATTGCAGAAGCTCTTGGTACGACTGGGCCGATTGATCGAAGAGCTGGACCAGCAGCGCACAGGTCTTCTCATACTCACACCGCCCGATAGTAGACAGCTGGTCCAGCTGCTGTTGCACCAAGCCGGCATCATCCAAGGGATCTTCGAGACCATCCCTATATAGAATGGATATTTTATACAGAAAAATCACACATTTATGACATTCACGCTTACTAGACCTAATCATGAATTCAGAGAGCTCTACCTCAGAATGATGTGCACCGACTCCAGGCGAGACGTGATGTAGGCCTTGGTCACCTCAGGAGTGTAGGTCTCCAGCATGTGGGGCTCTGTGGCCTTCACATAAGGGACGGATGCCGCCAAACGTTGCCACAGGCTCAGCAGATAGTGCACGCTGTTGGGGGCAAACTCCCAGTGCTGGGACGCATCAATTATTATCAGTCTTTGAATAGCAAATATTCAAATTTTCAATTGGCATCAAGTTTAAACTCTTTAACAATCACAAATCAGATCTGTCTTTAGCATGCCAATTCTATCACTCACCTGCAGACTAGTTACTGTGAAGTTAGCAATCAGTCTTATGACCTCAGGGTAGTTCTCTACTTTAACCAGCTCTCCCAGTTGATAGTTACTTTTGAGTCGAGCCAGCAGTCGGCAGAACTCATGGTAGTTGTGTGGGTCCGACAAACTCTACAAAACCAAACCATGTTACCAAATACTGCAAGCAGATTTCACAATTTACACACAAACAATCTCTCTCTTTCGAATTCACTCAAATAAATGCTTTATTTCTGTCTGATTTAAAGTGGGTAGAAAGCTAGATCTAATAACCCATAAATAGAATAACTGAAGAAAATTAACAGCTATTCTAACCCACCCAGTCAGCTTTAACTTGTCAATGCTGGCAAATGACCAAAACTGCTACTCCCTATACACCTGCACACTGTAACAAGGTGGTCACCATCCAATCTGACCTTGCCCCCAAAGCCAAACTCAAAAGCAAGTGTTTATTATTATACATATCTAAAAATACAATGCATTTATAAAGACACTTCAACAAATGTAAAGATGGACAGCATACTTGAGGGTTCTCCAATATTCTCTTCACACCATCCACTAAATGGGAGAGGAACTTTGCTCTCTCTGCGTTGTTGAAGAGAGACCTCCGGACAGATGCTATTTGGACTAGACAAGACAAAACCTGAGAGAAAAAAACAATTCACATGATTAGAGGAAGCGTCTAGCAGTATCTATGAGGCAAAGGCTTGTTTATCTATCTTCACATGCATACCATGCTGTTTATCTGACACTCACCAAGGGAGAAAGCGAGGGAGGGATGGAATGATACAAATCGAAAAACAGCTGCAAGGTTGAGGAATCCAAAAAGGCTGCAGATGAGAGAAAAATGCCAAAATGACGCATTAATTAAACATGAATTTACAATAAACATGTGGGTGCTACTATTCAACAGTCGATAACATTTTTATTTTCATGTTTTTCACCGAGCTTCATTTATTTGATGAAAAATACAGTAAAAATTTTAATATTGTAAAATTTTATTAGAAATTAATAACTTTTCTATTTTAATACGTTTTAAAATGTAATTTATTCCTGTGATGTCAAAGCTGAATTTTTAGCATCATTAATTCAGTCTTCAGTGTCACATGATATTTCAGAAATCATTCTAATATCATGATTTGGTTCGAGAAATATTTCTTCTTATTAATGTTGAAAACTGTTAATATTGCTTTGTGGAAACTGTAACCAAAAAAACAGAATTATTGTAGAATTATTCATGTCTTCACTTTCACTTTTTCCTCACATTTTGAGAATGTCCTTGCTGAATAAAAAGTAGTAATTTCTTTAACAAAAATATTACTGACCCCAAACTTTTTAACTGTAGTGTATATGCAAAAATGTTAATGAATAATCAAATTTGAAACGTTGGTTAGTCATACATAAAAAATAATTTGCATAATGAAGTCTTAAAAGGTACAGTAGACAACAGAAAAACTAATTTTTGCAACAAGAAAACTCAACTTCATAAGCTTCTATAAAGAATGTAAAAACAATATTGACACTTTAAACAAATAGTGAGACAGTTGCACCATTCATTTCATTGTTTGCCAAATAAACGGAAGCTCACCTGATCTCCAGCTGGTGGGGATCTGGACGGTGCACAGATCATCTGAGGACTCATCGGTGGATGTACCAATGAAATCAAAATTGAGGCAATTGTGGGCCAGTTTGAGTAGCTGCATGAGCAGCCCGTGCTGGCTCTCATCGTTTAGATTCAAGTTCTTCCCAGATGCCTGCAGACAGAGAGCAATGCACATACTGTTCAAGCACGCTGGTTTAGAAGTTGAGAAGGAGTATATATAGATAGATGGTGTGGTCTGTGAGCCATTAAGCATTAGCCTCACCTGCTTGAGGAGGTTACAGGAGAGGGTGAAGATGTCAAACAAAGAGGAATCTCGAAATGACGACGCAATCTTCCTGTGTTTTGTAAGTGGATGTGATGAGTCTGCCTGGGGAACATAAGAAGATTCAAGGAATCTGTAATTAATCTTTAATGTGACATACAGTTATTGATCCTAAAAATACAGCAAAAATGCCAAGCATTGAGGAAAGACCAAATGAAGACATACTGGTACGAGGAGAAACTTACTTGGTTAATCTCATTGGTTAACTGGGAAAGAATCGTGACTCCTATGATGCAGTGTTCAACACTATCCTAAAAGTGTAAAAAAGCGTAGCATGTTAAAAAATACTTTTTCATGAATGAGGACAAACGTCCTCGCAAAACTCAAGGGGCATCAAACATGATATCGTTCATAAATCTCCAACAAGACATCATCCATATATTTTGTTTGTTTCCATGAAACCCAAAAAACATGTATATTTTCTCACCTTATCAATGTTTCTTATGCCTACCTGCAGGAATCTTGTCACATCGACGATGACGTTCCTGAAGACGTAATCTTCCTTTTGGCAATCGAACCAGCCAAGCTTGGTGATTCTAGCATAGAGCTGGATCAGAGCTTGTGTCACAAAGGCAGCAAGCTTTGGCCGGGTTGCCAGATAATTGAGAACATAATTTCCTGAGGAACCAATGTGACTTTTATTCCAAAATGTTTTTGAGGTCTAAATCTCAGACTGAAGTCATGATCGATCTTATCAACTTACGAATGTCAATGCGCTGCTCCAGGGGAAGCGGGTTGCTTGTACGAGACACCAACTTGGAGAGACACGTTGCAGCCAACAACTGCGAGTACGAGGACTGTGAAGATTTGACAAATACACTATCAATTAAGGGAAAACCTAACCAAACACTTCTAAATAGTTGCTCAACTCAAACTAAGGGAGGAAGAACTAGGAGTTTTGAGAACATTGCTGTCACTTCATTTCAGAAATCCTGTTCTTCACAGCTTTCAAAAAGTTTAATTCTTACACTTCCTCTTTCCAGCAACAACTGGCATTTACTCAGGCAGTCCGGGCTGTTGGTGAACTCCACCAGAGCTTTCTCAGCCTGTAGACGTGTGGTGGTGTCTGTGGTCTCATATAGCTGCTTGCACAGGATCTCTAGCTGGGCTAGGCTCTGAAAAAAAAAGAGAGACCCATATGAGTTTAAACACATCCAGAAGATATTTGTGAGAAGAACCAAACTTGGTATTTTTGAAGGTTTCAAAGAATGTCTAAACGTGTGTCTAAACTATTTTTATAAAATGTATAAACTACTTGCAGAAATGTGTTGGTGTTGATAATCGAGCTAGATGACGGATATGGTCAAAGACATCTACTATTTTTATCCCAAACAACATACTAAAACTCATACAGACTTTGAGATGAATATACCGCTTCTGAGATGAGCATGCTTTTTATTTCCTCATTAAAACTTATTTAGATACTTTTTGTGGGAAATCAAGTTAAAAAAAAAATATATATAATATATAGATTTTTTTTATTGTCTGGGTGATACAACTGTCCTGATGAGAGAAAAATATTTGTAAAAAAAATATATAAAACTTCGACTTATTTTTTTAAAAGTTTCTAAAAAGTAAAGATTAAGAGATACTCCGATGTATTCAAGGAAAATATGTTGTTAATTTTTACTTAGTTTCACTACATAGCATTTTAAATAGTTAGAACACTAACAGCACATCTCAACAAAACACACAATTTTAAGTATTGTCAAATAATCTTAAACCAGAGATACTCTGTTGTGCGTTTTCTCGTACAATCACAATAACTAACAGCGGGTTTATGAAAAACTAGATACACATGTTCCATTAAGCAAATTAATTCACAGCCATCACATCCACAAGTTATTGTTCTAGGTCACTGAGGGAGTATCTGGTTCATGCATGAAAGACTATATGGTGATTGGAGAAAATGTCAGGGATACACTTTGGAAATAATACAGAGGAGAACGGACGAGCTCACTCGTGTTATGCAGCAACAAGCCATTGACTCTAAACAATCCTTTGTTCCCTTGCAAAGCATAACTAACTATACAAAATCAGCATCAGCAGAAAAACAGCAGCTGCAACAAATGCAGTCTCAACTAAAAAGTTAATGTTTATTATGCAAAAACATCTGAACTAATGAACTCAGTAGCCCACTGTACAGAGTCATTTCAAAATGATTTGTGCTAAATTAAGATTAATAGCAAATATGCTGCAAAAGTTTAAATATGCACACTTTCTTGTACTATTTCATAACTATACGTCAGTATTTCATTGCATGCCGAAAAACATATACGCTTGATACAGTCTGCCGATAACCGAATCAAGAGACCCTAAAAGAACAGGGAGGACCCGAAAAGATACAAGAAAATGCATTTGCATCCTAAAAGATAAAATGCAAGTTGTATTCGCAAGGAACTGCACAGACAAGATAAGACAACTAAGTTGAAAAACACAAAATGAAGACATCATGCATGAGTTACACTAAAAAACATTGTCAGTAATCACTTATAACACATTAATGACAGGTGTAATCATGCTTTGAGCATTAAATGTTTACACTGTACTACAGTAATGCAGGGCTATTCTACATTTTATTAGTAAAGTTTTCAACTCTTTGAGCTGCTGAACAAGAAGGGAATTGAAAATTTCTTTGCGAATTATGTAAACATACACAGACTGAAGTATTAGTTGGTTGGTTGGGTTATGTATAAAACAAATGTGTTACACTACCAAGATGTGATGGGCAACACTGAAACGGCCTGTAGGACACAGGGCTGCTCTGATGGTGATTAATAATCTATTACTGCAAATGGAACGGCTTCTTTACCACCTACAGTGTAACAGGACGCGCCGCAACAACACTGGAAAGCTCATGTTTACTGCTGTATATGCAAATAAGAGTCAGGTTAACAACTGCACGCTCCCTCCTTTTTCATGGTAATAAGAAGTTATTCAACACTGTGTTTAACCTTGAGACCTTCTTAACCTTTGACCTCAAATATGACCCTTATTGAGCAGCTTGTTTACAAGGAGACATGACAAGTGGCAGTGGCTGTGTCTGAAAGCAGGGTGATCCTAAAAATACTGTCTAGGTATGGGGATATTTAGGACAACCAGTCTGAGTCTGTCAAAAAAATCATTTAGAAGAAAAATTATGTCTTTAAGTTTAGAGCAGCCTTTATCTGTCAATTACACCTGAAATGACGGTTGTTGTTGTTGTTGGTTGGCAAGTTCTCATTAAACCCGTTGTCAATAACAATGTCATGAGAGTGCAACTTAATGTTTTTCGTTTCAGTGTAATTAAACTGATTTAAACACACACCGCTAAGCACGTATACAACTAAATAAAGCACTAAAAATTATGCATAACAGACAAAAATTATCCTAAAGGATATTTCTGGTTCTCAACTTTCCCTTCGTCCACTAACGGCAGTCGTTTAACAACCGCTACAGGTGAAGAAAATATGAGTAATATAACTATTTGGGTGACTTTAAAAAACATTTCCTTGTTGCAACGCGCGAAGGACGCTAAAGTTTATAGGGTTTCTGGTAATTTTGAAGAAAAACTAATTTACGCTCGGGCTTTTGGTTTGGCGAGGCAGCGCGCGGGAGAATCTCGTGAGTTAGCATGAGCTACAGGCTAACAGCGCGAGAAACTGCACACAACCGCGTCCGGCAGCAGCACAACCACAAATAACCGACTGAAAACGCGTTTTGGGGCTCAGCGAGCGGCTTTCCTCTCGGGGAAGGTTTGCTGGGCGAGAGTTACTGTCGCTCGTGTGTGCAAGGCCAGTGTATTCATTGCATTGCAGGCGGTTGGATGAGGGATGATGCCTTGTTTACAATGTAAAACATGACTGTGGCTGTAGAGTTACATGTAGTGTGATATAAGCGATCTCTCGGGATCCACCTGCTTAAGATAAAAGTCCTTGTATCTTTACTCCAAAACAACTTTCACACAAGTGGCAGAGTTATGTGGCAACATGGACTACAGAGTTAAAATCAACATGATGACAGGCCACAAGTCAACACTTGATAATCGCATCCAATAAAGCATGAGCGTCAACCTCTCCCGCCGCGCGACGCCTGCGTTTAAAACAAACACGCACGCATCGCCGAAATAAGCCTTGGGGTCTATCATTGCACCGCAGCGGATCACAATACATTAATTTAATAATAGCAAAACAAAATCATTTACTTACCTGCACATGATCCGCCATTTTGCTCCATTCATGCTCCTCTCACTCCCCCTGACGATGCGCATGCGCGCTTCTGCCCGCAATCACAGGAACATTTACGCAAGTGACGGAAGAGCGAGCGAGCTCGACTGGCGTTCGAGGCTTCGTGAATACCGTTACGTCACGCACACACCGCCGAAACGAGCGCAGAGAAGAGCCTTTGTTTACATGCTTCTTAAAGTGAAACTGCGAATTGAGATGGTAGAGGTCACGTGGATTTATGGTTCTAATTATATATAAGCGTGATTGACAGAGCTTATTTTAATTTTAAAGAGGCTTCTGCGGGCGCTCTTCTGGTACACCTGTTGTAAAGGTGCACGTAGTACTTCCGCTAATTAGGAGATTTTACACAGAACATTTTTGATGTCATTAAATGGTATTAATTTTGATGTCGCTGGCATGAAAAGAAGACTTCAGATATAAAAGGCTTCAGGAAATAGTTTACTACAGCTTTATAGACTTTAAAAAATAACTTTACACAAAGTTAGTTTAATAAAGCAAACGTTATTGTCGTATGATTTACAAAAAAAAAACAATTTCCATTTTTCTACGTCACCTTTAATTCAATGTGTTTTTATACATCAGTGCATTTAGCAGACGCTTTTATCCAAAGCGACTTACATTGCATTCAAGATCCACATCAAGACTCTTTAGTTTTTGCTTTCCCTGGGAATCAAACCCATGACCTTGCCATTGCAGACGCCACGCTCTACTCTTTGAGCTACAGGAAAGCTTTTTTTTTTATTGTCAAGTTCTTTGGCAATTTTTGAGTGAAAATTGTTTCTACAATAATTGCTATGGCTGAATTATGAGCGCTTCAGATCCTCTCCTGATGTAGAAGGTCATCCAGGGATTTGTCGCCCACTGTGTTTGAAACACTTTGGCTGCTTCCGAAATCACATACTTGCCTACTATATAGTAGGTGAGAAACAGGATGCAACAAGAGGAGTATGTCCAAATTCACAGCACTCATAAAAGTTCCCGGATGACCCGTGTCTTCTAGTGCAGTGTTTTTCAACCTTTTTTCATTGAAAAAAAATCACAAGGCATACCACCAACAAAAAATGTTAAAAAATGAAACTCTGTAGCCTATATTAACCATATATAGTCATTCTTATCAAAGTGTATTGAATGGGAAATAAACACAAAGAATATAAAGTATATTAGGATTAATTCATCTAAAAATTTTATTTTAGACCAATTAGTTGAAATTGAATTATTTTCCACGGCACACCTGACAATCTCTCACGGCACACTAGTGTACCGTGGCACAGTGGTTGAAAAACAGTGTTCTAGTGTGCATACGATGGACACTTTACTATCCCATGATGCCACGGGAGAGGATTTGTAAAAGGCAGTGAAGCGATGCAAGTGACGCTAGTAGATCATGTGATAATGACAACATGGCAGATGTTCAATACATTCATACTACACACATTAATTCTGTATAGAATGGTTATGAACGGTATACCTACTCCAGAAAGTATGTGATTTCGGTTGTTGTGTCTCCTTTCAAGAGATTCTGTCCTCCAGAGGTTGCATTTGTCGGCTGTCACGGAGTCATCGAGGCTGCCTCATTTCAGTGAAGTAATCATTAAATTCCTAAGTCATGAAGAAATTACAACAATTTATGCTTCACATGCTATAACATTACATTTTATAATGGTTACTTTTCTGAAATGAGACATCCTTGACATTCGGAGGACGCAGCCTTCAAAATGAGACGCTAGTTTTCCACAAACTATATAATAGGGAAGTATTTGATTTTGGATGCAGCATTTTGTCTTCTGCATGGGAAGGCCCTTAGAAATGTCTGCATGTTCGCATCACATGTTAATCAATGTTAAAAAGTTAATGTTTTTGGTTAATAAAAGGTTCTAGAAATGTGCATTTAAGAATAACGATTAAATTATTGAATAATACATTTAATCATTTAATACTTTTAATCATTTTAAATGTCGTGCATAGATGAGCCCATTATATTAAACGGCAATATTCTATAAAAATCAGAATTATTGAAGAAATATGACAATATGTTTATGTTGGGACCAAGGATTGTTGTAAGATATGGACTCCATAAAAAAAGCTCAATATGAAAGCCAGATGGTTCTATTATCCACCTTAAAAAATGAAATAATGAAATATAGATGTAATGTACTCAGAAGTTTCACTTTCCTATGTGAGTTCTCACCATGGTTTGTGACACTCTCATTTGTTACATTAGAGCTTCTTTTCAGTTCGGCCTAATGATAAATCAATTCAATTTAATCCATAAATAACTGTCTGCATTCTAAATTATGTGATTAAGTAGATGAACAAGGACAGCACATTATTATTATAGATTAATAGTTATTGGTTGTTGCTTGGATTTTGCTGTTGATGATGTGAGGTTGGAAACATCTGTAGATATTTCATTATGGTCTTTGACCACTATGATTGCATTTTTAGATCAGCATGAACAGTCATTTAGGGCCACTAGATGGTTAAGCTGGCAGGTTTCAGGCTCTCTCCCAAACCACAGGATATTCAAAGTTTATTACGCCTGAAAGTTTCACCCGGATGGAGCTGTGGAGGCTAACAGCTTATTCAAAGCATTCACTGAAGTGAAAGAGAGCGTGGAGACAGCCACAGGATTAGATGCTTTTTCATCCCGAGTTTGTTCTCTCTTATTGTATTGGTTTTATCCCCCTGTGATTCAGAATTACTTTGAGTCTCAAATGAGTAATTTCCATGGATTATTTTTTTTATGGTCAACATTTCCAGCTAAAGTTAATAGGAATGTATAGATGTGAGTATTCCATTATTTAGGTGTTCCTGTGTTCTGAAAAAAGAAATTTTCTAAAACACACATTTTCCTTGTTGTCTCTCAAAATGAGTTCATAAAATCGTAATAAATAGTAATGATAAAACAGTTAGCAAAAATTGTTTAAAACAGTGTAGTTGTCACGGATCCAGCCACACCCCTCGCACCAGACTCATTCACTTCTCACTCACGATCCCAATCACCAGAATACTGAACACCTGCACCTGCCTAGTCAGCATTCCTTAAATACAAGCTTCACCCTGCAAATCACTGTCCGGTCTCGTCACTGACTGCCAGACTCTCATGCCAGCGACAACCCGTGTTGACGCCGTCATTACCGACCCCGATTGTCCAGGATCTCCTTCCGTGAACCTTCAGGCATTCTTCCCGTGATCTCCAGCCCAGTATTGTCCACTTCCCATCAGATAAGCCTCTCTGCCGCTACCAGTTCTTCTCTACACCTTCAGTCACCAGCTACTTGCTCTGAGTTTGCTTTGTTCAATAAACATCATCACCACTCACGTCTGTGTCCGATTGTTTATCATGACAGAAGACCGGACCACCCAGCAGACCCAGGCGGTAACTGGCGAAGCATCCGCCGCGGAGAGTAATCCACTTCTCGATGTCATGCAGGCTTTCCACCATGTCCTTCAAAACTTTGCCTCTACATCTGCCTCACCCAGTCCCATGGCCCGGCCAGCGCCCTTCAGTGGTAAGGCGGAGGAATGCGATGGTTTCCTATTACAATGTAAACTGTATTTTGAAATCAATCCCCGACAGTTTGAAACTGAACAAGCCAAGATTGCATTCGTCATATCCCTCCTCACCGGCCGCGCGCTTCAGTGGGCGCGCGCGATCTGGAACTCTAGCGGCCCTGTCACGCAATCATTACCTGCATTTCTCCATCATTTCAAGGAAGTTTTCGGCCATGCAGCTGATACTGTATCCACCAACGATCAACTCCTCCGTTTACGACAAGGAACCCAGTCAATCCAAGATTATTCCTTGCATTTTCGCACCCTAGCGGCCTCTAGTGGCTGGAATGAGGCGGCACTACTGGCTGTTTACCGTCAAGGACTTCAACCCAACATCCGTGCTCAACTTGCCATTTATGATGACCGTTATGGCCTGGAAAAGTTCATTCAAAAATCCATTCTAGTGTCCCAAAACCTCACAGTCTGTTCTCCAGAAACCCCGATGTCGCATTCCCCGTCTCCACTGAAAGAGCCTAAACCTCCAGCACCAGAGCCCATGCAGGTCGATCACTACCGCCTATCACCATCAGAGCGAGAGAGACGTATCCGATTGCACTTGTGTCTATACTGTGGTGGTGAGGGCCATCTCCGAGCTCAATGCCTGACCCGACCACCACGCCCAGGGGTGAGTACAATCCACACGGCATCCATAATCCACAAAATGTCTTTAACAAAGGTTTTAGTGACTTCTGCTAATCTCTCTGTTCCAGCCACGGCGTTGATGGATTCAGGCTCAGCTGGCAATTTCATCTCCACCAACCTTCTGAATAAACTGAAAGCCCACAAAACCCTTCTTGACCACCCCTTTCGTGCTCATAACATCCTTGGAAAACCCCTGGGCCGCGGGTACATTCGGTACGTCTCGTCTCCTATCCACCTGCAAATTGGATGGCTCCATCATGAGGAACTCACCTTCCTGGTGCTGGAGGGATCCACTACTGACATTGTCCTGGGGCGCCCGTGGATGTCCAAACACTCTCCTCTGGTTAACTGGAACTCAGGTGAAGTCTTAAAATGGAGCCCATTCTGTCTTCAACAATGTCTCTCTACTGTTCAAAGGAACCCTACACCTGCTGACCAACCTGACATGGTAACTGAGATACCACTCGCCTCCACATCCATCGAGAGTCCCCATAACCCATCATGTCAAGACATCCCCATTGAATACCGGGCGTTCCAGGACGTGTTCAGCAAACGGCTAGCTACAGAACTTCCACCTCACCGGCCATGGGACTGTGCACTCGACCTGCTGCCTGGGGCAACGTTTCCCCGCGGACGCATCTACTCCTTGTCCATCCCGGAGCAACAGGCCATGGATGAGTATATAAAGGAGGCTCTACGTCAGAAGTTTATCCGTCCATCTACTTCCCCTGCCGCATCAAGTTTTTTCTTCGTGGGCAAAAAGGACGGAGGCTTGAGGCCCTGTATTGATTACCGGCACCTAAACTCGCTCACCATCAGGTTCCGATACCCGCTACCCCTGGTCCCCGCTGCTCTGGAACAGCTGCGGGGGGCTCGCATCTTCACGAAGCTGGACCTACGAAGTGCGTATAATCTAATCCGAATACGTGAAGGAGACGAGTGGAAGACCGCGTTCATCACGCCCTCTGGCCATTATGAATACCTCGTCATGCCGTTTGGTCTGTCAAATGCTCCAGCTGTGTTCCAGGGATTCATGAACGAGGTATTCAGAGATTTCCTCAACATCTTTGTTATTGTCTACCTCGATGACATCCTCGTTTACTCCAAAGACATCTCCGAACACCATCGACACGTCAAGCAGGTCCTAGCTAAGCTTCGAGAACACCATCTCTTCTTGAAATTAGAGAAGTGCGAGTTCCTCCGCAGCAGCATCCAATTCCTTGGCTATATCATCAACCAGAGCGGCGTCAAGATGGACCAGGGGAAAGTGAAAGCGGTGCAGAACTGGCCACAACCTACCACAATCAAAGAATTACAGCGTTTCCTGGGATTTGCCAACTTTTACAGGCGGTTCATCCGGAATTTCAGTATAATCAGTGCACCCTTGACATCATTACTGCAACATGGGCCCAAGTCTCTGTCCTGGACACCTGAAGCCACCAAGGCCTTCCAAACCCTTAAGGCAGCCTTTTGCACGGCTCCTACCCTCACTCATCCGGATCCCCAGTTACCGTTCATAGTCGAGGTCGACGCGTCCTGCACCGGGGTAGGAGCCGTGCTGTCACAGCGGCAGGGTGAGCCTCCAAGACTCCATCCATGTGCCTACTTTTCCAAAAAGCTATCCCCGGCGGAGCGGAACTATGACATTGGGAATCGCGAGTTGCTTGCCATAAAGTTGGCATTGGAAGAGTGGAGGCATTGGCTGGAGGGGGCTAACCATCCATTCCAGGTGATAACCGATCATCGAAACCTAGAGTACCTGCGGGAAGCAAAAAGGCTCAATCCACGGCAGGCTCGTTGGGCACTCTTCTTCACGAGGTTTAATTTCACCGTGACGTATAGACCTGGGGACAAGAACCAGAAAGCCGATGCTCTCTCTCGCCAGTTCACCCCTGACAATAACCCACAACCGCCTGAACCCGTGCTCCCTCCAGCCTTGATTGTTAGTCCCATCCAATGGACAATAGACCACCAGATCGCCGAAGCAACTCGCGAAGAACCAGCTCCGCCGGGGGTCCCTGAGGGGCAGCTCTACGTACCATCTCGACTCCGCCTGCCCCTCATGGATCAAGTTCACACGTCTCCGGGCTCTGGACACCCAGGCAGCCAGCGAACCCTCTCGCTCCTACAAGATCGCTATTGGTGGCCCAGAATGGACCGCGATGTCTCCCAGTATGTCAGAGGATGCTCAGTCTGCGCCACCACCAAATCACCACGCCATCTTCCAGAAGGCAAACTCCAACCCCTGCCGATACCCCGCCGACCCTGGTCACACATTGCAGTGGATTTCATGACCGATTTACCACCATCTGACGGCAAGACATGCATCCTTGTAGTGGTAGATCGGTTTTCTAAAGCTTGCAAATTGATACCCCTCAAGGGCCTCCCCACGGCTTTGGAAACGGCGGAAACCTTGTTTCACCAAGTCTTCCGACACTTTGGCCTCCCGGAAGATATCGTTTCCGACCGAGGACCCCAATTCATTTCCAGAGTCTGGAAGTCATTTTTTCACCTTCTCGGAGTCTCCGTTAGTCTGAGTTCAGGTTACCATCCCCAGACCAATGGCCAGACTGAGCGGAAGATCCAGGAAATTGGGAGATATCTGAGATCCTACTGTGGCCACCAACAAGACACCTGGAACCGGTTTCTTCCGTGGGCTGAATACGCCCAAAACTCACTAAGGCAAGAGTCCACACACCTCACACCGTTTCAGTGCATGTTTGGTTTTCAGCCACCGTTATTCCCTTGGACAGGAGAGCCCACGGAAGTCCCAGCTGTCCATCACTGGTTCCAGGAGAGCGAGAGGGTATGGGATTCAGCTCACGTTCATCTGCAAAGGGCAGTCCGTAGGCAGAAGATCCAAGCTGACCGCCGACGCCTTCCCACACCACGGTACTATCCCGGTCAACTCGTCTGGCTATCAACGAGGGACATTCGCCTACGGCTGCCCTGTCGCAAGCTGAGTCCCCGCTTCATAGGTCCTTTCAAAGTGGTGAGGCAGATCAACGAGGTCACTTACCGTCTTCAGTTACCCACACATTACCGAATTTCCCCGTCATTCCATGTGTCTCTCCTCAAGCCCTTCACTAAACCTCTGTTTCCCTCATCCACAGAGTCTGGTGTTGAGGCTGTACCTCCTCCTCCTGTTGACCCGGCGGACCAGAACATTTACAAAGTTTCTTCCATCTTGGACTCTCGACGACGGGCCGGCACACTGCAGTACCTCGTAGATTGGGAAGGTTTCGGTCCCGAAGAACGCTCTTGGGTCAACCACGATGACATCCTAGATCCAGAGCTCCTGCAAGAATTCCACACCAACAACCCCAACCGTCCAGCCCCCCGGGGTCGAGGCCGGCCCCGTCGTCGTCCGCCGCGGTCCTCAGGAGCTGCCCGTGGAGGAGGGGGTACTGTCACGGATCCAGCCACACCCCTCGCACCAGACTCATTCACTTCTCACTCACGATCCCAATCACCAGAATACTGAACACCTGCACCTGCCTAGTCAGCATTCCTTAAATACAAGCTTCACCCTGCAAATCACTGTCCGGTCTCGTCACTGACTGCCAGACTCTCATGCCAGCGACAACCCGTGTTGACGCCGTCATTACCGACCCCGATTGTCCAGGATCTCCTTCCGTGAACCTTCAGGCATTCTTCCCGTGATCTCCAGCCCAGTATTGTCCACTTCCCATCAGATAAGCCTCTCTGCCGCTACCAGTTCTTCTCTACACCTTCAGTCACCAGCTACTTGCTCTGAGTTTGCTTTGTTCAATAAACATCATCACCACTCACGTCTGTGTCCGATTGTTTATCATGACAGTAGTTAAATAAAAATAAAACTATTAAATAAAACAAACTATTAAAAACATTTGTTTTTGTTGTAACTGAAATAAAGCTAAAATTAGATTAAATATAAATGAAAAGAAAACCGATAAAGAAAATTTGACATTCTCCCTTGGAAATTAAATGAAATAAATAAATTAATTAATGTTGAAGTATGGACATTACTATAAATAAAACTGAACTACAAGCTACTTTAAAATATTAAAAAGTTGTAAATAGTATATAAATAATATTTAAATAATAACACTGGTTTAAAACCATCACAGAGTCTAGCATATAATTTGAGCTTTTATGAACATTTTATTTTTATATTTTCCATTTCAATTTTTATTGCAGTTAAAGAGAGAGAGAGAATTTGTTTTAGTAATTCTGTTGTACTTTTTGTTATTTTTATTTGCATATATATATTTTTTTTAAATACGTCCGTTTTTATACATTTTTATTTGTTTTAGTTCTAGTCATTAGACCATTAAGTAACGGAACTACTTTTTTTGTGGTTTTCGTTTTTACTTAATTATAATAACCCTGTGTGACATGACAGGATATGTTTCTCAGAAGCATTTTACGTCAACTACCTACCATAAATTGCGATTATGATTCTGCTGCTGATTAGCCGGATGACAGCAGGATGTCACATGGCCAAAGACGCCATTTGTACAGAGTTGTGTTTTCAGCTGGAGATATGGCCTTTTACCCCTTTTCAAAACACATTGTACTTCCGATACTAGACAAACGTATATTTCACAGAAACAAGTGGTCTTCGAAAATGTCTATGTATGAGAGAGTGTTTGTGATGTCATGTTAGTGAAGGAGCTGTAATAACCCCTCTTGGCCACAAAGGGAGGCTCTAGATACATGATCAGACCGTAGGCCCAAGGCAAGAAGCCATGTGTTCATTTCCTGTTATTTTCACAGTACTTGAGGTGACAAAAGTACATATGCACAATTTGATGTACATACATAGTCTTGATGTGCAGTACCATTTGAACCGACAATGAGGGAATTGTAATACTGCATAGCATTTACTGTTAGAGCACAATTGTAAGAGGTGGGCGAAAGTATTTCTAGAGGTCCTGTGATTGATTCTAATGTGGCGGCAGTGGCGTGTTAAATATGTTCACACTTTTCACAGAAGATATAGTCTTCAGTCTTAAATAGGGTCAAACAGGAAGAATCATATGAGTAGGAAACCAACTCAACCACAGATAGACAGACACACGCCCACTCATCTGACTTCTCCAAGTGACTGATTTAGACATCTTAGACAGGAAGAGTGACAATGTACCTAAGGTCAGTCCGCCATTCACAGCAATGATCCTCATAGTCATTCAAACCGTTTAAAAGCAAAGGGGAATCAAAGGAACCCAAAGAAAGGAGGGGAGGGAGAGAAAAAACAGATAAAGGTCAGCTGAAGAACCATGGAGGAGGACATCAGGAGAAAAGGAATGCTTTATTTTCATCAGCAACGCTTCGGCAAGGTGAGACTCAACGTCCTTTTCAGAGCTCTAAAACAGAAATATTATTTTCATCCGTTTTTTTTCACAAAGTAAACTAAGGACACAATTATTTTCACACTCTTGAATGGCCGTGGATTCAACATGCATCGGTCGACTGAACACTGCAAAGAACTGAGTGCATGGACTCGACCACATTAACCAGTGTATGAATATATATTAAAATAAAACTCTACGGTTTCCTCTGCACTGATGATAATAATAAATGTTTCTTGAGCAGCAAATTAGCATATTAGAATGATTTCTAAAGGATCATGTCACTCTGAAGACTGGAGTAATGATGCTGAAAATACAGCTTTGCCATCACAGGAATAAATTAAAAGCAGAAAACAGTTATTTTAAATTATACTAATTTTCACAATATTACTGTTTTGCTGTATTTTTGATCAAATAAATGTTTGTAGTCTTGGTCACCATAAAATACTTTTTCAAAAGCATTAAGTGACAGTAAACAACAAAAGTAACAGTGTATTATTATAAAAATATGGATGGGAATTACATTAGTCTATGTAATATATTTAAGTGACTGTACAACTGTAGTTCATTCTAATAACTGAGAGAGTGAGACACTTTATTTTCGGCTGAAATGTTACAGGTATATGTAAAAAGCTTAGTATGTATCATAATGTACTTTAAATAACATTAAAAATAATGTCAGAAAGATATCAGCTCTGCTGTTGTTCATAAATACTATTTAGTGATGTTGTATATTGAGGACGTTGACCCCGCTGGGGTCGCCGGTATCAATGTATTTTCACTGGGCTGTTTTCTTTTTTTCTGTTTTGATGACTGTGGCTCATACCATTTTCTAATTTACCCCTGATTTCACAGACGAGGTTTAAGATAGTCCCTGAGTAAATTTGTATTGCATGTTTGAGCTGTTTTAACTGAAAGTAACATATCTAAAAATATATCAGTGCCATTGTTTTTTCTCAAGATGTACTCCAGTAATTTCTTTATCTGAGGCATGTTTATAAAACCAAGCAACTTAAATATCCTTAATTATCCACTAATCAATCTGAATCTTCATCATCTTTTTTGGACAAGAAATCTTCTCATATTCTGGTGATGTAAAACGGCTTCTCGAATGAGAAAAACAATGAAGAACGAGACTTGATTTTGTCCATTGGGAATTAATTGCATTTTTGTCATTTTTCTTTGCAATCAATGTTAAAAAGTTAATGTTTTTGGTTAATAAAAGGTTACTAGAAACATGCATTTGAAAACTACCATTAAATCATTGAATTATATATTTAATAATTTAATACTGCATAGATGAGTCCATTAAATTAATAATATATTAAAATATTACATAAAAATTCCAGATCTTGAAGAAATATAATAACAAGAATTAATGCTGGGACCAAGGATTGTTGCAACATATGGATTTCATAAAAAAGCTCAATGTGAAAGCCAGATGGTTCTATTATCCACCTTAAACAAGAACAAAAATTAAATAAATAATGAAATATAGATGCAATGTTGTCAGAAGTTTCACTTTCCTCTTTGAGTTCTCACCATGGATTGTGACACTCTCATTTGTTACATTAGAGCTTTTTGCTTATTGTACAAAATCTTAAATCTTAAATATCCTAATCCTGGCTTAATCTAAACCCTGTATGTGAAACCGGAGCTTAATGTAAAAACAAACTCTAGTTTGGTACTTCTGTTTAATAGCCTTACTTTATATTGTTTATTCATTGGTGTTTGTGATATTGTGATCAAGTGTGTGTGTTAACGATTTTTGAGAAACAAATTAGCTTGGTTCAAATTTCTTAAAATCTGGGTAATGGCTTTAACATCAATGGGGAAAATGTGGGCCAATGGCCCAAAAAGTTGAGAACCATTGCTTTAATGTGTATAGGCTAAATGTTTTCAAATAGCACCAATTAGACTTTAATGTGCGTGTGTCCTCTTCAGCGATGGAGGAAAGTGTGGTGTGTGGTGGTGGCCGAGGGCAGACGCAGCGTTGCGCGGCTGGAGCTGTACGATCACAAACACTCCTCCATCAAACAGGGCTCCAGCAAACGCAAACCAGACTACAAACAGGTGATCCGGCTGCGTGAATGCATCCGGATATCAGAGAGCGATACGGCTGACTGCCCCAAAGACTACATGGGCTTTCTTCTCGAGACCTCAGACAAACTCTATGTCTTTGCTGCCCACCATTCAGAGATAAAGTCCTGGATCGGGATTCTGTGCGAGCAGGCATTCCCTGTAAGTCGGATGGCATCAAATTACAACACATAATGACGATGAGCGTTTTGCTAATTGCTTTTAACACATAATAGACACATTCACTTTAAAACCACTTTAAACACACTTTAAAACCACCTCATGCATTTCAGAACATCGAGGATGAACAAAGATTACAGAGAGAGAGTTGCATCTACCCTGATCCTGAAAGCAATTCCAACACCAGAGAAATGCAGGAAAACTGTCTCTATGACACGGCAGAAAGCGGTAAGCCAGTTCGTGTCACACTAACAACCGATATATAAGTTATAAATATAAAAAAAAAATCACCATTAACATTTTGAATAAATAGGGTTGGCCATAAGAAACTGGAAACCCAAGGGTAAACTTTTTCAGTTTAACCCTTTCATGCAACAAGAAATTGGTATAACTGGTATTTGTTTAAAAACCTTTTTCTTTCTTGGAACTGCATATATCCATTTCAGTTTTCATATCAGTATATTTATTTTAATTTAAACTTTAATGTATGGTCATCAGACATGAGGAATGTCCCTTTGCTATTTTAAAGGATTTAATTTTATTATGGAGGACTCCTAGAAAAGGTTTACATGAACCCAAGGTCAAAAACACTTTAATTTTCTCATAACATGCACTGCAGCAGTCCCCCTTTTCTCATAGTGTATGAAACTGATATATTCAATCTTTTCCAAGAGCCTACATTGCTCTGATTGGTCAGATGGCCCTCTCTGTTGTGATTGGTCCACTGCTTACAGTGCATGTCAGAACCAATGGTGCGTTCACACATGTCATAATTACGAGATGAATTGGTAAAAAGCATTCACGTTTACATAGAACTCATATTTACAACTTGTAAAGTGGGCATTTTCTGATAGCTCCGACTTGTACCACCTGACGGCTGTTGATGAATTTAGGTGTTGATAGTGTTGCCATAGAAAGGCATAATTATGAGTCAGAGGACGTGAATAGCTCCAAGTAGAACATCATGTGTTGTCATTTTGAAATTACAGTAATTATGATTTAGTGAATGCAGCAAAAAATTCTCATTGCTTGTGATATGAACAGTATCATCCTTCACGGGCAGCCAATAAAGACCGTAGACCCGCATCATGCAAATGTGTTATAAATCTACTTCAGTTTGAACAAGAATTGAGACTGGAATTACTGACGACTTGTTTCAGACAGTTTAGAATCAGTTCCTTATTTTGGGAGACAATAATTCCATTTAACGTGCACTTTGATCTTTAAAACTTTGTAGATCTTTTAGAGTCAAAGTATTACATATTGCATGAAAGGCAACATCTGAAAAAGCATAAAAGTGGCATTTGAACTTAATTTAAATAGTTTGTCATGTTTTATGCATCCAAAGAGAATTGTAAAAGTATCAAATTCCCCCCTATTTAAATGAGCAATATTAATAAAATATTAATTATCTTAATCTATTAGCTAATTTTCATGGATCTCAATATTGGTTTAAGGCAGCTCAGCCAATCGTGTAATATAAGTGATGTTGGAGGGACAGAGAGGAGAGAGAGAGAGCGAGAAGCTATTTTAGTTTGTCCTATTGCAAGGACGAACAGCCTCTTTTTCAAGCGAAACCTCAGGCCTGAGTCAAATTGCCCATTTGGGCCACAGGTGGCCAACCTTGATTCCATCAAAGGACAGGAAAGAGGGGACACCGTTTTCAGGTGTATGTATAGAGAGAGTTCATTCAGGGGAGACGACAAATGAAATGAAGCAGAGGGATGCAAGCTGTCCTCAAATTCACCCAAGGCGACTTCTTATTGACTTCCTACTTTTTCCTTTTCATCTAGTTCAAGATTTCTATTGGTTCTTGTGTATCATTGACAGCAGGACACTTCTTTTGCCACTGGCACTCTTACTAAGTTTCTAGTGCGTTACTTATCCCAAACATAAATGAAAAGCAACTGGAGTTGTGATTTTCCTCTGGTGGACAGTAAAACATTCCAAGCATCCCATAGAGTTACCTTGAAAAAGGGTTCTGGGAATATCTGAATCTGAATCGGTAAACAACTAGCTAGCGAAACACCAACTTAGAAACCGCCTAGCAACATCATAGAAACCAGAAGAGGCCAGAGAAGCAGGTGGCAAGAATAGTTCTAACTTCCGTTTTATCACTTCAGGTTAAAGATCTCAGACTGTCATGAGAGCTCTGTGTAGGTTCCGTTGTGCAAGTTTTTAGAGCAGCACATGCAGACAGAAAGACATGCAGAGGACAGAGAGAGGGACAATAGGGAGGTGGATGACACTTGTTCTACTGTAAATCGGTGCTTTATAAACTTCATGTTTCTATTTTTGTCTACTTGACACTTCCTCATTTTCCTGTACGCCATGCCATCACACAAAAAAAGTTCTTTATATATCGACTTCTCCTTTGACACATAAAAAAACTAAACAAAAATAAATATATAATAATTTGGTGGAGGCATGAATCTTGAAATTATACTTGATGCAACTATGTGTAATAGAAGTTTAAAAAAACAAGGTTAACACTTTACAATAAAGTTTCATTAGTTAACAACTTTAGTTGACATGAAATCAAAAAGACTAATACTTCTAAAGCAGGGGTGTCCAAACTTTTTACTAAGGGGGCCAGATTTGATGTGGTAAAATGTGTGGGGGGCCAACCTCAAAAGATTTTTTAGAAAGCCATTCTGTGTTTCACATTTGCTTTTTTATTTTCAATTAGTTTCAATTTTGCTTTTTAATTTCAACAATCTTAAGCATGTCTTTTGGTACATTTGAAACATGGATATCACATGCAATTGAATATTCACTTCACTTTTTTTTCTTAAACAGAAGTAATTGTACTCTTGAGTGCAAATTACATTTGAAACATGAAACATATCACCATGGCAGTTCAATGTTCACAGAAATTTTGAATAAAATAACAAAGAAATGAGCAAGCAATCGTCATATCCACAAGTGCAGGGCTCATTTAAAATATGACAGATCAGTAAATATGAATGTTGATTGTCTGAATTTATGACTGATTTTGCTCTTAACAAAACAAAATTAAGAGGCTCATTGTGAATGACAAATGACTTGCCTGCATTAATGTGACGGGTGATACTGAGATTTGGACTTCAGCACAAAGGCAGTGGTATTGATGTGCAAGATGTCTCGCAGGTGAGAGTCTGTTAGCCGTGTCCTCACACGGCTCTTATTTATGTTCATAACCGAGTATAGCATTATCTGTATCTGATAACCATATTATCTGTATCTGTATCTTTAACCCGGAAGTGGCCGGGTTGTATTGAAATTGGGCGGGGCTTTAAACGGTATGTTATTTTTAATCATGCAATTGATATGGGTCGATCTGAAATTGTAATATTTATTGCTGATTAGAAAATTATTTACATGACAGCTTCAGCATTGAGCTTCAGATCAATGGTTTTGATCACGATAACAAACAAACTATTATACAGAACAAGTTTTGTAACAATGAATACAACTCATGCGGTTGCAATTATGAAGAAATCATTTTTAATAATTATTTTTTTTGCATGAAGTAAAGAAACTGGTTAGAGCCAGCAGACAGTTAAAAAAAAATCTCAAGAGTCGCATTCACATTCTACCAAACACCACGTCTGAACAAACCCCACGTTTACCAGAACTCTGGTTAATACTGGTAAATAAGTAAGTACTACAAACAAACCTAAATAAAAAACAAACCTAAAGCTGAAGAAACCCTAAATGTTAACAGAAAAGACCCACGAGTGACTTAGCGAGAGAAAGAGCTGTTCTCTTCTCAGTGTTCTGTGTGTGAATGAGCAGAATGCGACACAGCAAATCTGTATGTGTAGGGGAGGGGCTCTGTGACTATCCTATCACATAACACAGACACAGTCAGCTACCCAATGAGGATTTTTATTCAATCCAAGCACAGATATTGACTCGTATTACTCGTATAATACTCGTAGTCGGCAAAAGTGCTTTATCCGTACCGGATACTCGTTTCAGACGAGTATCCGGCTCAACTCTACCGACAATGTCTTCTCACAGAAATATGTCGACCCAAACAAGCTTTGCATTTTCTTAGCAAACGCTCAAATCTCTCGAAACCTGTCCTATCCAGCTGTCGGTAAAAGAGAAAGCTGCTGGTGCCGGTTGCGACTCTCGGCGTCACACTGCAGCTCACACGGGGTGTTGTCGTGTAAAATGCTGCTGCCCTCTAGTGAGTAAATGAGGAATAGCAGTACTGTTTGACAATTTATAAAGTATAAGTGCGGAACAGATGTTATTGATTTATGACAGAGGCTGTGGGCCGGATGAAATTTGACCACGGGCCGCACTTTGGACATGTCTGCTCTATAGCATTTACTGATGTTAGTTAATGTTAACTTATGGAAACCAAATGTTCTATCTGTGAACAATAGTTAATGCACTGCAAACTAAAATTAATCGCTGGATTTTTATTAACTAACACTAAATACTATAACAAATGTATTGCTTATTGTTAGTTCTTGTTAATTAATACATTAATACATTTGATACAACAAGGTCCCACACACCATCCCCAGTTGTAAACTACATATCATATTTTATCATATTCCATTCATACAGAGCATTTGCATACATTTTCCTGTAGCTCAATCAGTAGAGCGTTGGTGTTTACAACATCAAGGTCATGGGTTAAGGTCCAAGGTCAAAGCAAGAACTGATTCAATGCATTCATTGAATGCAATGTAAGTCGCTTTGGATAAAAGCGTCGGCTAAATGCATAAATGTAAGTGTGAATGTACTTTACACTGTATATGGCAGATATAATAACAGTATTATGCAAGTATGCTATTTTGAACAATTCCCAGTGTCCTTGGTTGAGTATTGAGCAAACAGCTTTTAATTATGAGCAAATTGCTAGACTTGGCAGAACATGAAGTGATTATGTTCATCATCCTTCTCTTAACTCTCTCTTAATATCTCTTATATTTCATTTTCTCCAAAGTACATTTTATAAAATGGCTATTATTATTTCTTGTCTATTATTCATATAAACTGTTTTTAGTATGGAAAAGATCTCAATCTAGTTGTCAAGCTGACCTGAAAGGCTTCACCGTCTTTCTGCCAGTCTCTGAAACTCAAAGTGATGGTAAGTTTAAAGATGCTAGAGGTCAGACTCACAGCAGTTTAAGAATAATTGGATTGCAACCACCCCCTGATAGAATTGATTGGATGAGCAGAAGTGTTTCAAGTCGGTAGGTTGTGGGTGGCGTATGATGTTTTGTATAGAAGCTCGATATCATAGAAAAAAGCTGCGAGCGCATGGAAACTAAACATCATTTGCCTCCATGAGGGAGTGACAAACACATAATCAGAGAGGCAAACTGGCAGGCATATGTCTTTATGTTTACATCAATGCTTTACTTGACTGTTCTTTGAATGTTTCCAAGGCCTTGTCCACACTAATGCGTTTTTGTTTTCGAAAAACGCATCTTTTGCTCTTCTGTCCTCACTGAGACGATGTATGTATTAACGAAAATTATAATATGTAGTCATGTGCTACATATTGTGCCGATAGATATTCATGTTTATACCGGTATTGTGCCTGTTATGTACTATTCACTGTCACACAGTTGCTAAAATGTGATACTTTGCACACTCTTCATATCATAGTCTTGAAATGTGACTGAAAATGTACTCGCATTTGCTGTCCTACGGAAAAACATGAGAGCAGTTGAGTTTCAGACCAAACATATAGTGGTGAGTGAGTATGATGATTTGGGTGCATCAGTAAATGGGGAGATATTGTGCTAAATAAAATGATCATGCCAGAAGAATTGCATGACAACTTTGCTATATCTGTATCATCTCTGTGAGCTTTTATGTGGGTTTATGAATTTGCAGTAAGGTACATTTCAGTGTGGACGAAAAACCCTTCTAAAACTCTGGAGTCGACCGAGAGCATTTTGATCTAACACCCATACTGTATATGTATGCATATATATGGTATATAAATATAAAAATACATCTAAGTTTTATGAATCGCTCTGACATTTCTTTGCATATGCCTAAATAAAAAAATACTATGAGAGACGGTTTATAAATAGTAGATATTATGTAATATTATAGAAATAGTATAAAATTAGAGGATAAAGTTCGTCGAGACAAACTTTAGAAGTTGGCTTGAGAACGTCGGACCAGAAACTTTAATTTAGCATGTTGGTAGCATGGTTTCATAATGATATAAACCAACCACAATGCCTGTATGACATTTAGAGCTGAAGATATCTGTCATTGATCGAATGAGGACGGAGGACTCAAATACAGGAAAGGGGATTTAATATAACAGAAATAAACAAAGTATACAAAAGAAACACCCACGAGGGGGAAAAACATAACATAAACAAGATCCAAACTAGAACATAAAACAAACCAGGGACACAGCAGGAAACATGGCAGGGAACACGGGAAACACATCCAGGAATGACATCAAATGACAACGACACGACACAGGACAGCAAACACACTGGGATTAAATAGGGAACACATGAGGAGAGGTAACGAGCTGAGAACAGCTGACAACACTCAAGGGATACAGGGTAACAAGATGGGCGGGGTTTACAATCACAACAAAGGGGCAGTGTCAGAGCTCTGTCAAGCAACCCACTAGAACCCAAAACTTAAGTGGCAGAACCCTGACAATATCTCGCTTTGCATTTGGTTGCTAGGATGCTCTGTTTGGTTGCTAGGGAGTTGCATGGCAGCTTCCATTGATGTTACTCCAAAGACTAATTGTCAGTAAGAACGAAATAAACCAACCACAACGCCTCTACGACATTCAGAACAGAAGATATCTCACTTTGCATTTTGGTTGCTAGGGTGTTTAGCAATGGTTGCTAGGGCTAGAAAGTGTTGAAAATGATCAAACGAGCCATGCCCCAAGTTTCTATGACTTTTCTATCCAGAGATAGAAGTTGATCTCTTTCAATGTAAGTCTATGGGACCGGTCGCTAATGTGCTCTAGCTTAATTTAAAAAACGGTAGCGTTATGGTAACATTTTGAATAGCTTCCACTTCATATTTGACCCTGAAAAATGTCAATGCATATTCATTCTTACATGTTGTGTGCTCTGTCGAAAACTACAGATTTAAACAAACGCAGTAGGCAACATGAGAGTTCCATGCATACTGTGCACTCTCATATACTTTCATACTGCGCATTGCACTGCGATATTAAAAGAATGATGGTACATGATTTTCTGAGCATAGCAAAACCGACAGGAGTGTTTTGGGTCAGCTAACCTAGAAATGTAGTTTCTGTTGTGTATTTTTAGTCGATAGATACAACACCCATGGGCCAGAAAGGAAGGAAGTGGTATTTTTTTCTCTGATCTATAGTTTGAGAGTCAAGATAGTATCAGTCACACGCAGCTGGGACGGCATTTTCTTGCCATTCCTTCTCGAAAAGCCCCCGACTCATCTACTGAATCTCCTGCGCAGTTTCTTATTTATGCAGGTGTTACACATTGAGGTGAACTTCACACTGACCTTGTGGTGGTCTCTAATAATACTGCTGGTGCTGCTGTGGTTGAACTGTGCCTTTGATACGGTTTAAAGCGTAGAATACGAACAGACTACCAATTAGTGGCAAAAATGTTTTTGATCATGCATTGTTTGTGATGTTTGAAATTTGCAAACAGATGACACTTAAGACATGTAAAAATAAATATATACATATGCAAAATTACACTACAGCACAAAATGGATGGCTAATTAATGTATCGTCTCTTCTGATCAGCGTAATATTCTGATGAACCGGGGTCGTTAAGATTCTTTTTAATCAGTGACCCAACAATCAGAGGCTGATTAACACTTGGCAGATCTCATCAGGCACCCTTGAAATCAAGATGGGCACCGGGAGTCAGTTTAACATAAATGAACACATAAAAGTAATTGTCAAGTCCTGCTTTGCACCAAAACACAAATCAAATCAGGAAAACATGACAAAAAAACAGATTGTTTGCATGATTTTCCCCCCCGAGTTGACAACTTAGTCACCTAAACAAAACTCCTTGTCAACAGCTCTATTAAAATCAAGAGTGTTCAAGTGAATGCTGGTGGCATAGAATAAAGAGACAATAGCTCTATTTCAGAAGCTTGTGTGCTGCGCTGCTGCCTACATAGACATGTAAGTGTTATGAAACCTCATAAGTGACAGATTCAAAACGCCCTACATCTGTGCATTATACTTATCACCCAAATTGTGTGAGAGACTTGACTCACAACTTATTTGAATGTGTTACTGTTAGCTGCAAATATTGAGCAAAGTAGTTGGTTTCAATTAGATTTGACTATTTTAAATCCATACATATGAATTTAATATTTTGATAATCAACATTTACTGTAAATCAGTTTGTCCACCACTTTGGGTGGATTCTGCCTTCTCTACAAAGGATATATGCAATGCTGAATTTGGCCAAAATTAGATATTTTAGATAATTTTGGAACATTTGGTGTGCGTTTGTGTGTATGTATGCCAGATTAGATGATTTTAAATGGTGTCTACGTAGTTAGTTCACTAGATTTTCAAACAGAGCCAATGGATGAAGTTTGTTTTCTATTCTTGGTACATTCAAGTCTTCCTGAAACGTTGTGTTTATGAGTTGGGATGTTGTAAATACAACATCAGGTGTGTTCATGTCCTTTTGGTTGGACAACAATGATGATGTACATTTTCTACAAAGAAAACCCCTCCACTAATTTGGTGAATTTGTATAAATTTTTATGTTTTGGTACAATTTACTTACTGAACCTTCATGCAAATTCTTCCAGAATACATTACTAGTTATCTGGTCTTTAATAATCTTCTCAAAATGTAATAATCTTCTCAGTTTGTCTAAAGTTTTTAAGAAGTTACTAGTTTCAGAATGTTACTATGATGTTTGACTCTAAGATATAATTTTTCCTAGCATTCATATAACCAAGATTTAAAAAAAAAATAAACATCTTAAAAATGGAATTTTCAGAAATAACGTTTTTCTAACTTAATGGGAACGTTGGCAAAATGTTCTTAGAACATATTTATTGTAAGCTTAGTGTGAACTGAATTTCTATATATTCTAGTGTATTTTGCCCATGCAGATTAGCTAGTTATATTGTAAATGAAAAAATAAATAATTTAATATATTTCAACTACAGCATCCTTTGTGTTCAGTGAGTTTTGGTGGTGTTCATGTGCGTTCGACTCATAAATACAATCTTTTCATTTCCAAAACCACTTGAATGCACATGTTTTCAAGCAGGAATTGTGGTTTGGCAATAAGTTCCTGTTTACTATCCCTCCCCCCCTGCCTCCCTCCCTAAATTTATTATATATTTCTTTTAAGTACTGTAACTCAAAATTCAATAACATTACAACAGGAGTAAAAACAAATACACCTGAATGATTGTTAATCTTTTGCACAGATAAGAATACTTATGCACAATTATTAATGAGTAACACCTTTCACTACTGTGTTACTGTTAGTACAGCATCAAATGAAGAAGACATGCAAAGACAAAATAATCATGCAGTTAAATCTGAAGCTGAAAGTCTGGCACTAACTACAGCTTTGACTCCAGTGAGTCATCCAGGACTCCTGCTTGACACATGTGCCACCTTCATCTCCAGATAGCATGAGCACCGTGTACGACTGCATGTAACATTCTCCCTCAGTAGCAGCGCTGCAAACGAGAGCGAACAGGAGAAACAAGTAAATTTGACATTCACGGTCACGGGTGAGGCCTCACAGGGCAACAAGCCAACAGTCTTGAGAGCTTGTTTCATCCTGGAAGATGTAGAGCGAGGAGGAAGAGGCTCAGAAAATGACAGCTGTGAACATCAAGCGAAGGAACAAAGGCTGAACTTAGACGGGGCTGACTTCTCTGGCTTCTTCCTGCTCCTGTGGACATCCAATTTTGAATTTCAAAGCTATCTCCAGAGGAAAAGCAATAGGTTGTGTTCCCTGCTGACTTCAGGTGCAAGCCTGCGTTTCAGTGACTTGTGATTTAGCTATATTTTCCTTGCATCCATGTGGAAAGTTCAAAAGTTGAAATTGTGGGAGTGGATGCAAATATTTAAAGTAACAGCTCATCAAAAATAATTTACTCACCCTGTATGATATTCCAAACTTGTATGACTTCAGTTTAGGAAGTTTAAGAAGTTTAGCAGAATTCTCACAATGTTTCTTTTTTCATGCAATACATTATTTGGTGATTTACTGTATTCTGCAAACTTCAAAAGTAACAAATATCATCACCGAATGATCATACAGATCATTATCATACAACAACATAATTGACACAAGTAGGACATATGACTGTTGTGGTTTTGTCACAGTTAGCCACAACACACACAAATTAAAGGCTTTTTGGTTGTTTGATATAAATTATGTTTTTATATTTAAAACAAGCTTGTTGAGAGCTTTAGAAGAGGGAACATTTTATGGTGGTTTTAGGGGTCGTTCATACTCCTCAAGACAAGATATTAAAAAAATGTCTGGTTTGATCTAATTTTGTACCAACTCTCAAGTTTATTTTCTCTTGCAGTTCGAGATTTTCTGGTTATAGCAGTGGGTACAGAGGCTGCCAATCGGTGCAATCTGTATGGAGACTATTTCCTCACTCCGCTGCAGGACTGCTTAATCCTGAAGGACGTTAAAACTAAGCAACAGCTTTTCAAATGGCCATACTGTTACATAAGGAAGTTTGGCCAAGACACGGTAAGCTGAGATTACTTTAAATTTGTGGCCAATGATACATACATTTATATATATATGTGTGTGTGTTTGTGTGTTTGGTATGTTTTTGGTATAGCAGGGGGGATAACAAAGCATGTTTAATATATTAATTACTTAATTTATAATTATGACCACTTTTAAATAATAAAATATGTCTGTTAGTATTGCTGCAACGTGTAGCATCCTACTGCATTTTCTGGTGCTGCTGTAATTGTGGGAAGGGATTTGAAGTGCTTACACTTTTGGACACTAAATATGTAAGCAAAATGTTTTTGAATAACGTTATAATTATTGCACTCACATTCTAATCCACTCTGTCTATCTGACGCGCATACAAACTCTGGCACTCGTTCATTGAAGTCTACGAAGTTGAATGTCAGGATAATCTTGTATGTGAAAATGGAAATATTCGGTGAATTTGTAAATAAAATAATTCTGTATTTTGCTTCAGAATCATACAGATATTTATTCTGTTGTCACCATTGTCCTATACATTAAGTCCAAATCCAAGCTCATTAAATTCCACCCAAACACCAACTTATGTTTTTAATCAGCAGTACGGTTTCAGTGTCATGATATGTATCGAATCATGACATAAGGGTAGCGTTACAAATATAATATACACTCACCTAAAGGATTATTAGGAACACCTGTTCAATTTCTCATTAATGCAATTATCTAATCAACCAATCACATGGCAGTTGCTTCAATACATTTAGGGGTTTGATCCTTGTCAAGACAATCTCCTGAACTCCAAACTGAATGTCAGAATGGGAAGGAAAGGTGTTTTAAGCTATTTTGAGCGTGGCATGGTTCTGTTGGTGCCAGACGGGCCGGTCTGAGTATTTCACAATCTGCTCAGTTACTGGGATTTTCACGCACAACCATTTCTAGGGTTTACAAAGAATAGTGTGAAAAGGGAAAAACATCCAGTATGCGGCAGTCCTGTGGGGAAAATACTTTGTTGATGCTGAATGGGTCGACTGATTCAAGCTGATAGAAGAGCAACTTTGACTGAAATAACCACTTGTTACAACCGAGGTATGCAGCAAAGCATTTGTGAAGCCACAACACGCACAACTTTGAAGCGGATGGGCTACAACAGCAGAAGATCCCACCGGGTACCACTCATCTCCACTACAAATAGGAAAAAGAGGCTACAATTTGCACGAGCTCACCAAAATTGGACAGTTGAAGACTGGAAAAATGTTGCCTGGTCTGATGAGTCTCCATTTCTGTTGACACATTTAGATGGTAGAGAATTTGGCGTAAACAGAATGAGAACATGGATCCAACATGCCTTGTTACCACTGTGTAGGCTGATGGTGGTGGTGTAATGGTGTGGGGAATGTTTTCTTTGCACACTTTAGGCCCCTTAGTACCAGTTGGGCGTTTAAATGCCACTGCCTGCCTGAGCATTGTTTCTGACCATGTCCATCCCTTCATGACCACCATGTACCCATTCTCTGATGGCTACTTCCAGCAGGAAAATGCAGTCACCAGATCTCAACCCAATAGAGCACATTTGGGATGTGGTTGAACGGGAGCATCGTGCCCTGGATGTGCATCCCACAAATCTCCATCAATTGCAAGATGCTATCCTATCAATATGGGCCAACATTTCTAAAGAATGCTTTCAGCAGCTTGTTGAATCATTGCCACGTAAAATTAAAGGGGGTAAAAGACAGTATTAGTATGGTGTTCATAATAATCCTTTAGGTGAGTGTATTTCAAGTGGCCAAAATTAAATTGATCAAAAGTGACATGTATGGTTTGTATCAGTAATGATGACAGGAGAAAAAAATTACTTTATCTTGTAATTGATCCTTTGCTCTTCACTCTTTCATTTTAAAAGAGCGTTAATGTTGTCATTGTGCAGGTGTGAGATTTTCTTTTAAACAATTTCCTTATTGAAACATTCAATTTAATTTGCATGCCTTTTCTCGTGGGACATAAACAGCCTTTTTTTACACTCGAGTGATTGTGGACAAACATATCTGGTCTAAAATAGATTTCATAACTTTCCCTTCTCTTTTCTTTCCCTCAGCTGTCTTTTTCCTTTGAGGCTGGTCGCAGATGTGAGTCAGGCGAGGGGAATTTCGAGTTTGCAACCCATCAAGGTGAAAGACTGTTCAATGTTGTCAGTGCAACCATCCAGAATCTACCCAGACCCTCCACAGCCAAGCCAAACAGCCTTGACCATATAGAACAAAGTAAAGTTCAAGAAACCATGGCTAGGGAGGACACTTTTGACTACATCATAGAAAGTCAAGGATCTGACTTTTTACCCGAGGGCAAGATGCAGAAAGCCCCTCAGCATCCATCAAAAATGCTCAACCCTGCTTGGAGGAGCTTTTCTTTGAACGCAATAGAGCTACCAAGCGAAAGTCAAGTGACGAGCATTGACAATGACCTCGAGAATAAGGAAGCAGTCTACGCCACAGTGTCAAAAGCTCAGCCAAAAGCCACTTCCCCTACAGAGCCTAAAATGCACTGGCAAAACCTGAGAAAAGCTCTCCAGCAGTCGGCATCTCTCCGAGACTCTTTCAAGACCAACGCTGACATTTCACAGTTGTCTGATTTCCCAATCTCCCAGGATGAGTGTGCACATGAAGATCTGAGGACCGCAGAACATTTGACTGACTTGTTGGGTGATTCCATCCAGCAATTAGCAATTAATGATGCATTACAGAACATCAGTGCAGAACCGATTTATGCAGATCCACAGGAAGTCCAAGCCAGAGCCGAGTGGATTGTCAGTCCTGAATATGGTGAACCAGAGGAGGCCATTGAGGCTAATCAAAGAGCTCATGATGGGGCGGACCACCTAGCTGAGCATGATTTCTTCTACAGCCCACAGGCCATGGCTGCCCCCTGCAACCCCATGCAAAGTCCAGATGAAATGTATTCAACTTATGACAATTTGAGGTTAAAAGGGAAGAGAATGTAACATGGCAATTCTCAGTTAAAATCAAGGGAGGTAATTAGTAAGAATTGTGCCTGTTGAATATACACTATATGGAGAAAAGTATTTGAGAAGACATCTAAACTATTGAATTCTGGGTTTTCAGTTCGACCCATTGCCAATATATAAAATAAAGTATCATGCGGTCTGCATTTACAAACATTTGTGGAAAAAAGGGTGGTTCTGAACAGCATAAATTCAAGCATGGTAGGCTACTGTGCAACCTTTGCGATTATCCAGTTTGTGAAATTTTATCTCAGCTAGGTATTCCATGGTCAACTGTAAGTGGTATTACTGAAAAGTGGAAGCATTTAGGAACAGCAGCAGCAAACGGAATGGAGATCACGTAAAGTGCCAAAGCGCATTGTGCTTTAGAAAAAAGTCTTCAACTCTCTGCTGATTTCATAGCTGAAGAGTTTCAAACTACAACTGGCATTGACTTTTCACCCATGATTGAAGAAATTGACGGAATTTTCTTTAATTTATGTAACATCACTTCCCTGCCTTTGACTGAATTTTCTGTCAATCTATGTTTTCACTATTATATAGTTGACAGCAGTATTATGCCTCTTCTGAATACAGTATCTCCGGATCAGAAAAGAAGCAGAAACAAGTGATAAAAGCATTGCTTGCACACATTGAAGTCTTTGACAAAAAGCTTTTTTCTTTATTTTGCTATGTTGCAAGTTCAGTTATTTATACAACAAAATAGTCTGAGGGAAATGCAGGCTGCGGTTGGCAACTTAAAAAAAAAAAAACACAAAAAAAAAAAGAAACATTTTTTTGTTAATATCATCACAAATACTGTGTGGAATGGGTTTTCCACATCACCACAACACATCACTGTTGGTATAATGGTCAAGTGTAATTGTGTATATTAAGGGTGTAATAGTATACATATTAGTACAGAACATTTACGGGCCTTTTGGTTCGGTATGCATGTGCACTGACCAAATACAGCTTTATTTTATCATGCAGAACTTCTCTATGTGCAGAATTGAGTTTGTCCATAGTATTGGTTATATCCATATACTTGGTGACACAGAGTGAGCTACTGCCGTATAAGTGCACAAATCCAAATGGTCTTAAACATGAGACATTGCTTCAAACACAGTCATAAGCGGTCATTGCTTACCAACAATGTACTGTTTTTCTCAGTGCGAATATAGAGAGAATAAAGCCATTTCACTCGGATATATGTCACATAGAGAAGAAAAGATAATCACAACCAAATTCATCACATGCCAAGATTAACTTAGTAGACGTCAGTAAACAAGTGCCAGAACTTGTATGCATGTCAAATAAACAGAGCAGATTAGAATGGGAGAGCAGTATTTCTAATGTTATTCTATAATATTTTGCAAGCATATTTTCCATCCAAAAGTGTAAGCACTTCAAATCTCGTGCCCCAATTAGAATAGCACCATAAAGAACAGTGTGTTGCTGCCAGTTGCAGCAATATTCACAGACTTTTTCAAATGGAACCACAGACAGTTTGTTCAGTAAAACAGTGTTCAATGTAACAAAACAAAACATGTCTTGCTGTACCTTGACTGTCATTTTTGTGTACTGTTACACCCCTAATATATATATATATATATATATATATATATATATATATGCGCACACACATAAATAATATAATATATAATTTCTTCTGTACCATTTCTAACTATCTAATTTTTAACTTTCAAAGGAAAGATTTGTTTTGCCATTGTTCAATTGTAGCAAAGTAAGTTAACATTCTTTCATCCAAGTTTTACTGAGAAAATATATCTTCTTTTTATACGCTGTGTCTTTGGCTAAGAGTCTGGATGGGGGTCTTTATTGGGTCTGCATTTGAAAACCCTTGCTTTAGTGAATTAGCCATGCTCTTTACTAGATGGAAAAACAACAAAACCTCTCCTGTCACTTCATGTATCATGTTTTTCCACTTAATACCCTCTTCGAGGAAATCTTTGATTGCTAGCTGGAGAAATGTTCATGAAATCTGCTTGACTGTAATGGAACAGTAATAATTACAGTTGGTGGTACATGCATTGGCTGCGGTCTGGACTGGAGGAGCTCTGTCTCTTGCAGACTGATTTAATTAACTGTGCGAAGGGACCTGCGGCTTGAAGCTGATTGGGATCCCGACCCGCCTGAGTATGAAGATGTCACAGCGCCTCATTCATCTAGTGCTGTCTGTCACTCTCTCCGCTGAGATGGACGCCTGCTGTAAGGGACCGATGTGTAGTGTGAAGAATGATGCTGCAGTTTGGAGCTTTAATTTCATTCTCTACTAAAAAAGTGTGTTCATTTAATCATCAGATGTTTAATAAAGCAATTGTAAAAAGTACAACTAGTAGTCATCTATTACTATAAAACATACTGTAATTTAATAAGAACTCATGTAACTCAGAACAAATCTCCCATAAGGGTCATTTATGGTGGGGTGAATGAGGATTTGTACATACATTGTTTTTGCCATGACCGATAATAATATAAAAATATAATATATATTTATTTGAACAGTTATGTTACATTATGGATGTTTGGAGATTTTTCCTTCCTTCCATCTATCCATCCATTCTTCATCCATCCATCCATCTATCTATCTATCTATCTATCTATCTATCTATCTATCTATCTATCTATCTATCTATCTATCTATCTATCTATCTATCTATCTATCTATCTATCTATCTATCTATCTATCTATCTATCTATCTATCTATCTATCTATCTATCTATCTATCTATCTATCTATCCATCTATCTATCATAGATAGATAGAATCTAGTATAGATAGAAAAATATTTTACATGTTCACATGATCTTACAAGACAAGGACAAACAATCTTTTTAGCACCACTGAGCAAAAACATACTCACATATGTAACACCCAAATCTGCAACACACAAATATTATAGATGTGCTTCATATTTCTTCATTTTAATGTTGGAATTGATATGAAGAACAAATTTCACCCACCTTTTAATGTCCACTGGCACTAGGGGGCAGTCTCTCTCTCTCTCTCTCTCTCTCTCTCTCTCTCTCTCTCTCTCCCTCTCAACACATAATAACTGCTTTTGATGTTTGTGAAGAGTCCTGCTGAATACCGAATGCTATTTTGCAGATGTAAAATATGAAATGATCAATTTGATATGAGTCTCCAGAGAAACCAATGAGATCTGTTGCTCTGATGTGATTTTGCATTCGGAGATGTTGCAATGAAAACTAGTCTTCTTGAAGTTTGATATTCTATGTTCCCTTGGCAGGGTTGGGTCAGGTGAAAATACAGTTGCATAACTGCAAAAAGATACTGTGTGGTTAATATACACTTGCAAAATCCTAATAATGATAATTGAAAAGCCAAAATGCTCTTTTCTTGCATTCTTTGACCAAAACTAGTAAATTCCAGTGCTTTAATTAAACAAATGGCAACATCACAAGTGTACGTGAGAGCAGACTGTGGAAGAACAGCCCAAAGGAAAATGCAACACATTATCTTCAAGGAGAAGCGCTTTCACGGGCCAGAGGATGTTCAGTGAAACCATTTCCTTCAGCGGTTGACCTCCGAGCTTGAACCATCAGGCCATCAGAGGTCTCCTGTTAAGAAACAACGCAAACCCTCATCAGATTAGCTGTAAGCATGATACCAGCTTAAGTTGTCAACTTCCCTTTGTCATCCTGCACGAAAAATATTACATTGGATTATATATATTATGTAGACATCATTAATCTTCAGAGTTTTTTCTAGGGTGACCTCGGTAATCTACAATAGGTCTGAGAACTGTTGCTGGTGATAGTCATCATTGATCATAGTCATCATCATTGAAATAGTCCTCATAAAATTTGTTCAGTTTTATTCAGTACGATACTGTAATCAATAAAATATCTAATATTAACATTTTAAAATGTTTGTAGTTGAAGGGATTGTTGAGAGGATTGATTACAATTTCATACTGTAGTATAACGTCACCTTTTAAACACAGTTTTATTGTATTCAGTGTGGTTTTGTCATGTTCTAACTCCAATAAGCATGAATACACATCTTAAAAACCCTTCTTTCAACACAAGGTGATGTAATACGTTGTAATTATGAGATTACCTGATAATGAGCTCCTCACTGGGAATCTAGCGTCTTTTTTAACTTGGAATATTCTGGAGCATGTGCTTTGTGCTTTTTGCACTCTCTTACACTCTCTCCCCCATCTAGGGCAAATGTGGCATGTCCTACGTTCCTCAGGGTCTGTCAGTACAATTCACCATGTGCTCTCACACTGAACATTCATCTCTACTTTAAAGTAACAGTTCACCCAAAAAATGACATTTCTGTCATTTACTCACCCCCACATCATTTAAAACCCATTTGAATCTCTTTCTAAGCAACACAAGAATATCCTTAAAAAAATGTTCCCAGAAAGAAAAAATTGCTCTTAAACTAGAGGTTTGAATCAAAAGAATGATTAGTGCATGAATCATATGCTGCTACTTCATATAAATCATATATCCTAAATCATATAAATCATATAAACCCCTAACTGTATTTTTATTATGAGTGTTTTAAATGAAATATTTTAAGAAATATAAACTAAGTACAAGTATTTCATTTTTAATTTTTGATTTCAGCTATTCGTAATGTAAGTCAATTGTGTGCATGGCCCCCATGTGCCTGAATGCACTCATGAGAACGTCTGGGCATGCTGCTGATGACATGGCAGATGGTGTCCTGGGGCATCTCCTCCCAGACCTGGATCATGGCAACACTGAGCTCCTGGAGAGTCTGTGGTGCTGCTTGGTGGCTTGGCAAATGCCAGTCGAGCTGCACGGTGCTTAGCTGTGAGCACAGGTCCCACTAGAGGACGTCAAACCCTCATTCCAACCCTCATAAAATCTGTTTCTGACAGTTTGGTCAGAAACATGCACACCAGTACCTTCTGGAGGTCATTTTGTAGGACCCTGACAGTTCTCCTCCTGTTCCTCCTCACACAAAGGAGCAGATACCTTTTGTAACGGCCTGTCTCCCGGTATCTCCTCCATGCTCTTAAACTGTGCTTGGAGACACACCATTGGGTTGGGTTGATTGGGTTGCAGGTAGTGACTCATTTTATAGACAGTGACAAGGAAGGAACACAAACAAAACAAACAAAACACAAAACTAAAGACAAATCAGTCAGGAAGAATAAAGAGAGAACAAATGTCTATGGCCAGAACCTTCAAAATCATTTGTCTTGCTGTTTTCAGTTTTATTTGCACTGAAACAGGGGAAACAGATTCACAATCACTTATACTTCCTAACAGGACAAATTAATATCTCTGAAGTTTAATTGACTTGGTCTTATAATCTGATGATTAAGTGTTCCTTAATTTTTTTTGTTCCTTAATTATATAAAAAAAATATATATATATACAGTAATCCCTCGCCACTTCGCGGTTCAAGTTTCGCAGTCTTAGTGCATCGCGGATTTTTCAAAAATATTCATCTAATATAAATATTCATTAGGATCGGCACTATATCGGCAGCCGTATTGCGGAAAGCAGTGTTGTTTCATTGTGATGCGAGATAAATGGTTTCCCAGGATGCCAGACAAAGAGAGAAACTCTCTCAGAGGCTTTGTACACACCCACGGACACTCAGACAAGCACGTGATTGGTTCCTGGCACAAGATCGACCAATAATAGTACAAGTGGAGTTGGAGGTTTTTCGCCTCTCTCAGAAGCAAATGTTGACGATCCAGCACTGATATCTGAGGCATATGAGGCACTTCCCAAACTGATTTAAGTCAAAGTCAAAGTCAAAGTCAGCTTTATTGTCAATTCTGCAATATATACAGTGCATACATATAGAGAATTGAAATTCCGTTACTCTCAGACCCAAGGCGAATACAGTTAACAACAACAATAATTTAACAGTAACAGTAACAACAACAACAACAACAGAAGATGAAGATAAAATACAATAAAATTAAACTAGATGGATAAAGTGAGTTATGGAGGTAAAGTGGCGATGGCAAATAGTGCAAACAATAGTAAATAGTAATAGTGCAAATTACAAATTCAGAGATCAGGTCCTTGGTGCAGAAGAGGGGAGAGGTGGCAGAGTCGGGAGAGAGTTCAATGCCCTGACAGCTTGGGGTATGAAGCTGTCCTTCAGTCTGTTGGTCCGTGCCTGGAGACTGCGTAGTCTCCTCCCTGATGGCAGCAGACTGAAGAGGCTGTGGGATGGGTGGGTGGGGGTGGGTGGGGTCCCTAGCAATAGCAAGGGCTTTTCGGGAGAGGCGGGTGTTATAGATGTCCTGGAGGGGTGGGAGAGAGACACCAACGATCTTCTCAGCTGCTCTCACTATGCGCTGCAGTGCCTTGCGGCAGGATGCGTTGCAGGCGCCGTACCACACAGTGATGCAGCTGGTCAGAATGCTCTCGATGGTGCCTCTGTAGAAGGTGCGCATGATGGGGGCTGAGGCTCCGGCTCTTCTCAGCTTACGGAGGAAGTATAGTCGCTGCTGCGATTTCTTAATCAGTGCTGTGGTGTTGGTGGTCTTAAAGGCCTCATTATACCAGTGCAGTAACACCATCATCAACATCATCATCATCATCATCACATTCATCGAACCGCACAGGTCTGTCATCGTCGTCATTACTGGAGTCTCAAGAAACTACTGTCATTGATGAGTGTAGAGCACCATAATACAAATCGTATGAGAGAGAGAGTAAATGTATAATATTAAGGTTTTATAATTAAATAGATTTAAATAAAATAGATTTAAAGTATGAATATACATATTTTAAACATTTTGGTACCTAAACTCACATATACAGAAATTCCTAGGGGGGGGGGGGGGGGGGGGGGGGGTCAATATATATATATAGTATGTATGAATACACACACACATGCACACACTCACTCACACGAAATTGACATTACATACATTTATGTACAGTTTTTTATATAAATGCTGTTTGTCAAAATACTCTAAAAAAATTAGACCATATGAGTCACATGAATCACTTTTATGACGCTTGACAGCCCCATCCATTTTCATTATAACAAAAAGAGTGGTCAGGATATTGTTAAAAAATGTTTGGTATGACATGAGGGTAAGAAATAATAGAAATTTCATGTTTAGTTTAGAACTATCCCTTTAAAATCCTCCCAAATGTGTCTCCTTCCTGCTTGGATGTGGCCGTAATTAGAAATCAGAACTATAAGGGCTCCTCACCCCTGTCATCCAACAGCTTCAGAGGGATCTCGCTGATAAAACCAGCTGGAAGTTTAATGAGCCTTTTCTCTTGCTTTCCCTGTATGTGAATGTCGCACTGAGACTCCACACAGGCTTTCGCAGCACTTGCTAAAAGCGTGTATAACCCCCCTTCTTTCGTTCAAGTTTTCAGTAGGAAAGTGCTAAGGCGTCCGGGTAGCGTTTTTACACTGCTGTAGTCTGTGGGTGGTTGGTAATCTGATTAGCCTATGTGTTCACCCTCGTCCTACTCTGTTGCACCAGGGGGAGAGGAGATGATGGATGTTTTTTATCGTTTTGGTTGGAAACATACCAGAGGACAGTCGAGTACATGAACGTGCGCACACACTATGTGTTTACTTGGTGAGAGTGGATTGTAGTGGGATTACTTAAACGGATATGCAAATGAACTACAAATTGAGTAAATGGCTTAATCTCAGATTTACATCATGTGCATAATGTCAAAATCACTTTGTTAATCAGTAATCAGGAAATCCACAATCCTTTCCACCCACAGAAGGACGAATTTACAAAGTAGTTTCGTCACTTTTGTGGATGACATTTTAACGCTAAAACATGTGTCTTATTTATTATATCCTCCCTACATTGAACAGTGGATCTCAATGTAAATATAAGAGACTGTACTGTATACTATTGCCAAAAATCATAGCTGACAAATTGTTTATTTAATAGTGATGTACATACAAGTGAAACAGATTATTGAAAAAGAAAAATATAATTTGGGTGGGTTCTTTATTCTGTGTAAATTGTTTTGTGTTTTATTGCTTTATTATTGACACACATCACTGGTAACCTTCAGAACTATGAATTATCACTTACAGTTGATACAGAGAGGAATTAATACATGGCTATATATTTTTGTCTCTCTGCAACATAATCCAGGTCTGACCGATTAAATGAATTCACAGGCATTATGTTCAGATATATTTATACTCAAACTTGATAGAATGCACATAATTTAAATAATGATACCTGCTGCCATTAAAGGATAGTTCACCCAAAAATGTAAATTCTGTTTTAATTAACTCACCCTCATATTGTTCCAAGCTTACAATTATGTTCAGAATTATTGGCACCCCTGTTAATATGATCAAAGATGGCTGTGAAAAAAAATCTGCATTGTTTATCCTTTGATCTTTTATTTTTTAAAATCTAACCTTCCATTGAAGTAAAATGGAAAAAAATGCAACATATTGCAACACACTTTTTGCAACCTCCACAGAGAGGCATCGATGGCTAAACCTAAGTTCCATCAGAGGGAAAGAAAATAACTTTCTTTTTTACGCCCCGCTTTCACCTCATGGCCTCTTTGCCGACGCAGTGAATACCACTTCCTCTTTGTATCTTCAGGGGGTCGTTCTGCTAACCCTGCCTTTCTCCCAGACCTCAGGGGCCATCACGTCCTTGCATCGTTGGGGTTGCGTGGGTATTGCCGTTCCCAAAGCGTCTTCGACACAGCACGGTTACAACTGTAACCTTGGTTCCCTGAAAAGTTTTGGCATGCCTTTATAACTTCCTGGTACATGATATCACCCGTCTCTTCACATCATTGGTTCGATTTCACACATGCTTCACAACGTAGTCCTTCCCAAAGTGTCTTCCTTCTTCAGGGAACGCAGGTGACAGTCCTAACCAAGGCGTTTTTTGGTTTTGTTTCATCTAACCATAGAATCCGGTCCCATTTGAAGTTCCAGTTGTGTCTGACAACTGAATATGGTGGAGTTTGCTTTCAGATGAGCGAGGAGGAATTGTCTTGAAACCCTTACGAACAAAATGTGATGGGGTTGCTTGATTTTTTTCAGGCTTTCTGACCCAAGACTCAACTAATCTCTGCAATTCTCCATCTGTGATCCTTCGAGAGTCTTTGTCTGCTCAAACCTTCCTCCTTGTAGACAATATAGACAGTCGTCCACTTCCAGGCCGATTCATAACATCTTTAGTTGATCGGAACTTAACTATCGCCCTGATGGTGGAAACTGGACATTTCATATCTTTAGCTATTTTCACTACTTAAAGCCACTTTCTATTTTGTAAAGCTAAACAATCTTTTGCTGCACATCAGAATTCTTTCGTTTTACCCATTGTGATGGATGATTAAGGGAATTCGGCCCCTCATATTTACACTCCTTTAAAAGTCATGTCTGGACAAAGTCATGTTCCTCGGACAAATCAAAGTATAATGACAGGACACGAACACGCAGCCAAAGCGAACGCGCATAGAAATTAACTATCCATGAGAAACACGAGACAGCTCAAAGCTGGTGAAAACACAAACTGAGCGTGACATGAAACACAACATGAAAGCACGCGGCCGATGTAACCACGAGCCGCTTGCTTACAACAATGCACAAAGACACGAGAGAGATCGGCTCGAGCAAAGCTTGGAACTGCGGCCACTCACGTGACGTAGAGTGCACGAGAAACGAGGAAACACTCCTCCCATGCGCTCATGACAAGGACGAACACACAGGTCATGAATGTCCGAACCTTGACACGAATCCGAAACTGAACAAGACCAAAGTCTTAGGATCGGACATCCTAACCTGCACATAACATGTTACACAAACAACAAACACGACCCACATAGACGTGATACTAGAGCAGTGTTATCGAAACACTAGAAAGCAAGACCGAAGTGACAGAACCCTGACAGCAGATTTATTTTTATAGCCATCTTTGGGGTGTTCTTAGCACAAATGATGTTTGATTAACAAAGTTCGGGAGGAGCACATTCAAGGATTAACGCAATCAACTCATCATCAGCAATTACACCTCATCCTATCAGCATGAGAGGAAGCGTGTATATATAGCCATATTCGACTCACCTTCATCCCTCGACAGTTTACGGCATCCCTCCACCACCCAACTCCTCACACTTAATTGTTCCTATCAAAGTCAGGAATACGGGGAGAGTGCTCCAGGTTTGGGCCAAATACCGAGCTTGGAGCCCTCTCCTCGGACAGCACACCAAATATGCATAACTTTACTGATCCTGAATCATTGGTAAGTGTGAACTCATGAACTGTATATGACTTTAATTCTTCCATTGAATGTAAGACATCATAGAATACATTCTGATCAATGGCTCTTTGAGAAATGTTTTACAATGGAAATCTGTGGAGTAACACTCCATTTCATTGATCCACTTTAGATATTAATTTAGTACCTTTGCAACCCTAGAATGCCTACTTAATGTCTACTAACACTTTTTTTGTGATGCTCTCTGAGAGACATTCTACTGACTATAAACTTTCCAAGTATATTTCAACTTATTCATTAACCCTAACCTAACACTAATACTGTTACTGAGTTAGTTGACATGTAGTTGCAAATTGATGACAGTTACTTATAAGTTACTTATAGCTAGTAAAATGGTGGCATATCGAAATGAATTGTAAGCAAAATGTTTGGTTATCAACATTCTTCAAAATATCTTTTGTATTCTGCGGTGAAAGTCAGTCAAACAGGTTTGGAAAGACATGAGGGTGAGTAAACAGCCATAATTTTCAGTTTTGAGTGAACTATCCTTTTAATGTTGCAGAAAATAAACAGCATTTGAGATTACACTCCAGTAAAGCACACCAGATCACTGTAATTTTCTGCACCCGAGACAATTTATTGGTCTAAACCGACCCGAAGCTTTACACTGTGGAACTGCGTTTGGGCTGACTTGCTTTGTTTTGCTCAAATCACAGTGTGCTGTATTACAAACAACTTATAAACTGGATCTTGCTTGGCATACACATACTTAACTTCCTCCTCTGTGCTGCTCAGATGTAGTCTGACTTCATTTTTCCCAGAGCTAGTTTACAAATGAAGGTGTGAAATATATTTAGAGGTGTGAAAATCGAAGAGATAAACCAAACAACATATTCTGTTCTGACACAGTAGCCCGCATTGATTTTCACTGCAGGTTAGACATAAGATACTGACGATTCTGTTGAATCAACGCCTCAAATTCAATACGAATGATACTGTCTGCAGCATAAATTCATGCTTTTTGCATCTCTAAGATATGTCTGAGATGTTTCGTTTGAATGCGTCAACATATTCACAGATAATAGTGATAGTTTCAGAATTATTGTTTACAACAGCAATGAAAAGGGTTTATTCATAAGCCTCGTGTTAAGGAAATCTGGTGTGAAATCTGTACGGTAGTTTGAGCTGGATGTTTCTGGTCTGCCACCCTCTGTCTGAAATAACTCTCCCAACTTTACACCTCCAGAGGAATGCTGCCAGTTTAACCTTCAGTAAGTGAGGGAGGACACAAAACTATAGCCATGTGATTTAAAGAGAGGTCATAAGGGACAATGGATGCTGAGTTTAGCAGGTGGCCCATGAAAAAGAAAAGATCCTTCGCCCGCACTTGCTGCTCTGTAACATATGTCGGCATAATATGCTATAGCCAGAGATGGTACTGTAAAATTCCAAAAGAAAAGAAAATATGTAAAAGTATCCTTTGATGTGTGCAGAAGGCACACAGAATTGTTGGATTTATGTTAAATTTACAGATAGCATTCAATGAACGCATCTTTTGGAAAGTATGTGCAAATTAGAGAATATTATTTAGGATCTGTTGATACAGAACAGGATGCTTTATTTATTATTTTGAATTTAGAAACCTTTGATGTATGCACAATTTAACAGCAATTATATGGGATTCTTTTATGTATGTTTAATTTAACATCAAGTGTATAGGATTATTTCATGTATTTTCAATTTAAAAGTAATTATTGTTTGATGCATGTACAATTTAAAAATAGTTATATGAGATATTTTGAAACATGCACTATTTAAAAACAGTTATATGGGATATTTTGAAACACGCGCGATTTAAAAACAGATATATGGGATATTTTGAAACATGCTCAATTTAAAAACAGTTATATGAGATATTTTGAAACATGCACGATTTAAAAACAGTTATATGGGATATTTTGAAACATGCACAATTTAAAAACAGTTATATGAGATATTTTGAAACATGCACGATTTAAAAAAAGTTATATGGGATATTTTGAAACATGCACGATTTAAACTGTAACGAGGACTCAGGCAGGTTAAGATCCATTTGCAGTTTAATGATAAAAACAGAGTGGTACAAAACAGGCTGAGGTCGAAATACCAGGCAAACAGCAATATCCAAGGCAGGGCAGAGAGAATGGTCAAAAACAGGCAGAAGGTCAGGGTATGCAGCAAACGGTCAGAATCCGGAGAACAGGCAAACAACAAACAGGAGGCAGGCGGAACAGGATCGTGAACGAGGAACAAGGCAGTCAATACACAGGCAAGGTAAACAGGTGAAGATAACGCTCAGAATTGTGGCCGGGGCAAACAAAACTTCGCACGGATCTGCTGGGTAGCCAGGGTTAAATAGTCTGTGGGAATATGTAACAGGTGTGGTGTAATCAGTCCAGGAAAGTGAGTGTATGGGAATTGTAGTCCAAGTGAATTAGAACTCCGGAGAGTGCGACCTCCGGTGGTCGCTGGTGGGAACCTCATTGGCATTTGTGACAGAGCCCCCCCCCTGCGAGCGGCTCCTGACGCGAGAGCACATCCGACGTCGGGGTCTTCCTCGTGGTCGAGGGGCCGGTTTTTCCGGGTGAGTGCTATGGAAATCATTGATGAGATTGGGGTCCAGGATGTCATCAGTGTTGACCCAGGATCTTTCCTCCGGGCCGTACCCCTCCCAGTCCACCAGATACTGGATCTGGCGCCCCCGACGTCTGGAATCTAGCAAACCTCGCACTTGAAATGCCTCCTCGCCTTCCACGATTAAGGGTGGGGGGCCTGGGTCACTGCCTTCTGGTTCCACCCTCGGACCACCGGCCGGTTTCAGTAGGGATACATGGAATGTAGGAGAGATGCGGTAAGTGGCAGGAAGTTCAAGACGATAAGACACTGGATTAACTTGTTTAGAAATCTTGAATGGACCCACATACCTGGGACTGAGTTTCTTGCATGGTAGCCGTAGGCGTAGATCCCTAGTTGACAGCCAAACCCATTGTCCCGGTGTGTAGTTCGGTTGAGGACGTCGGTGACGGTCTGCTTGGGCTTTGGTCCTGTTCACTGCTCGTTGGAGATGGACGTGTGCTTGATTCCATACCGCGTCGCTTCGTTTAAACCAGTCATTGATGGCTGGCACCTCGGACGGTTCACCTGACCATGGAAACAGCGGTGGTTGGAATCCCAGAACACACTGAAAGGGTGTGAGGTTGGTGGCAGGTTTGCGGATGGAATTCTGAGCATACTCGGCCCAGGGGAGGAATCGACTCCAGTCATTTTGGTTCTGTTGGCAGTATATACGGAGGAATTTGGTGATTTCTTGATTCAGACGTTCGGTTTGTCCATTGGATTGGGGGTGATATCCTGAGGTGAGGCTTATATTGACATTGAGCAATCGGAAGAAGGCGGTCCACACCCTGGATGTGAATTGGGGGCCTCGGTCTGAGACAATATCCTCGGGTAGTCCGTAGTAGCGAAATACATAATGGAGCAAGTGCTCGGCTGTTTCCAGAGCTGAGGGAAGCTTAGGCAAAGATATTAGACGGCAAGCTTTGGAAAATCGATCAATGATAGTGATGATGGTGGTGTTACCTTGAGAGACTGGCAGGTCGGTGATGAAATCGATGGCTATGTGGGACCATGGTCGCTGTGGGATGGGCAGTGGTTGCAATAGTCCTGCGGGTAGTTGTCGGGGTGTCTTAGCGGCTGCACATGTCTGACAAGCATTTACAAAGTTAGTGGGGTCTACCTGTACTGTGTCCCACCAGAATCGGTTTCGGATCAGACGTATTGTAGCTGCAATCCCTGGGTGACCCGAGCTGGTGGACGAGTGTACCCAACGCATTACCTTTTCCCTGAGTTGCGGAGGCACAAAAGTCCGATCTACCGGACATTCTGCCGGGGGTGGGTCTTGTGCATGTGTTCGGGTGACCTCAGTCATGATATCCCACTGAACTGGTGCCAGAATGAGTGAGGTTGGGATGATGGGGTCTGGGTGGGGGTTCAGATGGGTGAAATCGTGCTGTCGTGAGAGTGCGTCTGCCTTGGTGTTCTTTGAGCCTGGGATGTATGTGATGGAGAAGTCGAACCGAGTAAAGAATAATGCCCATCTAGCCTGCCGTGGGTTGAGTCTTTTGGCTGATCGTAGGTATTCCAAGTTGCGGTGATCGGTCAATACTAGGAATGGATGTCTCGCCCCCTCTAGCCAGTGTCGCCATTCTTCGAATGCTGCTTTCATTGCTAATAGTTCTCGATTGCCCACATCATAATTCTGTTCGGCGGGTGACAGTTTTCTAGAGTGATAGGCACAAGGAAAGAGTTTGGGTGGCGTACCGTGCCGTTGTGACAGAATAGCTCCGATTCCAGTGTTGGATGCATCAACTTCTACTATGAAGGGTATGCTGGGGTCAGGATGATGCAAGATGGGGGCAGATGTGAACCTCTTCTTCAATTCTTCGAACGCCTGGATAGAGTCAGAACCCCATTGGAGTTTGGGGGTACCTCGTTTGGTCATGGCTGTAAGCGGGGCGGCAACGGAGCTGAAATTTCGGATGAATCGTCGGTAGAAGTTAGAGAAACCAAGAAATCTCTGTAGCTCCTTTATGGTAGTGGGTTGAGGCCAGTTCAGGACAGCTTGCACTTTCCTTTCATCCATAGCGACTCCTTCCGGACTTATGATGTACCCAAGGAAGGATATTGATGACTGATGGAACTCACACTTCTCAGCCTTGGCGTAGAGTTGATGTTTGATGAGACGTTGTAGAACTGTGCGTACCTGCTGGATGTGTTCCTCCATAGAATCTGAGTAGATCAGAATGTCGTCGATATATACGACTAGGCCCTGGTTCAGCATATCTCGGAATATGTCATTGATGAACGATTGGAACACTGAAGGGCTATTGGAGAGTCCGAAGGGCATCACTAGATATTCGTAATGACCATTGTTGGTGGAGAAAGCCGTCTTCCATTCGTCTCCTTCTCGGATACGGATCAGGTTGTATGCGGAGCGAAGATCTAACTTGGTGAAGACCTTGGCGGTCCTTAACTGTTCCAATGCAGCAGGGACCAGTGGAAGGGGGTACCTGAATTTCACCGTTATCTCATTAAGCCCACGATAGTCAATACAGGGCCGAAGACCCCCATCCTTTTTCCCCACAAAGAAGAAACCTGCAGCTGCAGGAGAGGTAGAGGGTCGAATGAACCCCTTCTCCAGTTCCTCTTTGATGTATGCCTTCATGGCTTTATCCTCAGGTTCAGACAGTGGGAAGATGCGGCCTCTGGGAGGTGATGTACCGGGTTGTAAGTCAATGGCACAGTCGTTGGCTCGGTGAGGTGGTAATTCTGATGCTTTGATCTTGCTGAAGGCCTCCTGGAGATCAGCATATGCCCCCGGAATGCCGAGCACGGTGGTAGAGGTGTTGGCCATGACTGTCGTTCTGATGGGTGTGAGACGGTTGCTAGTAAGACATTTGGTCTGACAGTCAGAGCTCCATCGGGTTATTTCTCTCTCTTGCCAGGAGATTTGTGGATCATGGACCTGTAGCCATGGGAAGCCCAGAATGATAGGGTTGTGTGGGGAGTGAATGACGAAGAGGCGGATGATTTCGGTGTGTAAGGCACCCACTTGAAGTTCTAGGTCGGTGGTGGTGTGTAGTACACGACCAGTCCCCAGAGGTCGTCCATCTAGCGCTGCCACTGCCAAGGGAGATTTGCACGGGATTAGTGGGATGCGGTATTGACGCACCAATTCCTCATCAATAAAATTTCCTGCGGCCCCAGAGTCTATCAGTGCTTTAGATTGGATGGTTTGTGCTTGATGGATAATGGTAACTGGTAGATCGAAGCACTTATTGCGAAAAGAAGCAGAAATGAGTAAACTCACCCTATAAGATCGTCGTGACGGGCGTGTGGGACACTCGTTCCTCAGGTGACTGGCCAGGCCACAATAGAGGCAGAGGTGATTCCTGAATCGACGTTCTCTCTCTTCCGGAGTAAGGCGAGTTTGTCCCACTTGCATGGGTTCTACGTTGTCACTGTGAGACGGAAGTTGAACGGCGGAGGTCACTTGGTGGGCTCTTCGTGAGCGGATCAGACTGTCGATGCGAATAGCCAGCTCTATGAATTGGTCTAGATCTTTGTCTTCGTCTCGGCATGCCAGCTCAGACTGCAACTCGGGATTCAGACCTTGGCGGAACAGTACTTTTAATGTGTCTTCTACCCAAGTTGTTTGTGCAGCGAGTGTACGGAACGTCAGAGCGAATTCCATGGCGGTGCTGTTGCCTTGCCGCAGCGTTAGCAGCTGTTCCCCAGCGCTTCTACCGACTGCTGTATGATCAAAAACAGTTCTCATACGTTGGATAAAGTTATCATATGAGGTTAGATCTGACATTTGATTATACCACACAGCCGTTGCCCAGTCCAGAGCCTTCCCAGTGAGTAATGAGCAAATAAGTGAGATCTTGCTCTGGTCAGTAGCGTAACGGGTAGGTTGTTGGGCCAGGAACAGTGAGCATTGCATGAGAAAGCCTTTGCATTTGGTTGAAGTACCATCAAACTTTTCCGGGAATGCAAGATGGGGATTACTATGCGTGGATTCAGCATTCATCGGCATGACAACCGGGTTCGAGGAACTCTCTGATGCGTTAGACGCTGCAATGGGTTGCTGAAGGCAACGCACTGCCTGTATCAGTTCCTCTGTCATGGAAGTCAATTTTACCAGCTGCTGTTGATGACTCACCAGCTGGTTTGCCTGGGCTGATAGCTCGTTGGACAAGTGTTGAACTACCGCTGGATCTGTAGGTGGCGAAGTTTTCTGTAACGAGGACTCAGGCAGGTTAAGATCCATTTGCAGTTTAATGATAAAAACAGAGAATGGTACAAAACAGGCTGAGGTCGAAATACCAGGCAAACAGCAATATCCAAGGCAGGGCAGAGAGAATGGTCAAAAACAGGCAGAAGGTCAGGGTATGCAGCAAACGGTCAGAATCCGGAGAACAGGCAAACAACAAACAGGAGGCAGGCGGAACAGGATCGTGAACGAGGAACAAGGCAGTCAATACACAGGCAAGGTAAACAGGTGAAGATAATGCTCAGAATTGTGGCCGGGGCAAACAAAACTTCGCACGGATCTGCTGGGTAGCCAGGGTTAAATAGTCTGTGGGAATATGTAACAGGTGTGGTGTAATCAGTCCAGGAAAGTGAGTGTATGGGAATTGTAGTCCAAGTGAATTAGAACTCCGGAGAGTGCGACCTCCGGTGGTCGCTGGTGGGAACCTCATTGGCATTTGTGACATAAACATAGTTATATGGGATATTTTGAAACATGCTCGATTTAAAAACAGATATATGGGATATTTTGAAACATGCACGATTTAAAAACAGTTATATGGGATATTTTGAAACATGCACAGTTTAAAAACAGTTATATGAGATATTTTGAAACATGCACAATTTAAAAAAAGTTATATGGGATATTTTGAAACATGCACGATTTAAAAATAGTTATATGGGATATTTTGAAACATGCTCGATTTAAAAACAGATATATGGGATATTTTGAAACATGCACGATTTAAAAACAGTTATATGGGATATTTTGAAACATGCACAATTTAAAAACAGTTATATGAGATATTTTGAAACATGCACGATTTAAAAACAGTTATATGAGATATTTTGAAACATGCACGATTTAAAAAACGTTATATGGGATATTTTGAAACATGCACGATTTAAAAATAGTTATATGGGATATTTTGAAACATGCTCGATTTAAAAACAGATATATAGGATATTTTGAAACATGCACGATTTAAAAACAGTTATATGGGATATTTTGAAACACGCACGATTTAAAAACAGTTATATGGGATATTTTGAAACATGCACGATTTAAAAACAGATATATGGGATATTTTGAAACATGCTCGATTTAAAAACAGTCATATGAGATATTTTGAAACATGCACGATTTAAAAACAGTTATATGAGATATTTTGAAACATGCACGATTTAAAAACAGTTATATGGGATATTTTGAAACACGCACGATTTAAAAACAGATATATGGGATATTTTGAAACATGCACAATTTAAAAACAGCTCTATTCTTTGACGAATATACAATTTATAAACCATTGCATAGGATCCTTTGATGTATGCATGATTTCTGATTGAGTCATCTGATGCATATTTACCTTTAAATTATGTACATTCAATTTCGAACAAATTCCAAAAGATGCTTTGATGCATATTGAATTAGAATAGGGGAATTCCATTCCCCTGTAAATATTATGCTAATATTTTCCTTTGCATGTGAAGGCAGGACGTTAAGGTTTAGATTGGTCTTGATCTGACCTGCACATCTAGAGGATGGGTGGTGAGGAGTGTGAATTGTTTAATGTGCTTTGCAGAGATGCCACTGAACGGCATGTCAGCTCTGCTCTGTGTCAACTTGTGAGGACCAGGATCCGTTGAGGCTTTATCACATGTGGCCAGGCCAGGGGAGAGCTGACAGTGAACCGAACTGACGACTTCATCGAGGGCCACATGACAGTAGCAGGCCCGTAACTGATGAGCCGTTGAATCATTCCTGACAGCGACTTGTGGAGAGGGGCGCAGGGGCTAAACAGGAGCGCTTTAATAGATTTCTGTCCCTCTTTAAAACAAGACATCTAAATCTCAAAACAAATGAGTGAAAAACAAATAAATGGTTTCTGAGGTTAACAAAAGAATCATTCACAACTACCAATCACTTCAAGCCACATTTCCGCTGGTTGTTTAGTGAAACAAACACAGACAAAATGCTTAAACACAGAGCTGTCACTACAATGTTTGTTTTAATGGTAAGTTGTGAACCCTTAGATTTCTACAAAACTGTTTTTAGTTCAGCAATATTTTTGGGAGAGATGCTGTGAATCGCCCTCTAGAGGTCTTGTCAAAGCATCTCAATCCGATTGAGGTCAAGACTCCAGAAAGCACATTTTCTTCTGCTAAAGCCATTTTGTTGTTCATTTAATTCAGTGCTTTGGGTTGTTGTCTGGTCGCCATACCAAAACTTCTGTTGAACTTCAATTGGTGAACAAACTTTTCTCCTCACTCTGCACTGTGAATGATTATACAGTGTATTCAAAGTTATTTGTTCAAGTAGAATGTGTATGCCTATCATTGTGTGTTTTTTTTTTAAATAAATGCCCACAGAAATCACATACTTTTTCCTGCAGCTGTATATCAGCCAATTAAAAGCCACAATGTGGGGCAACATCAAAGATGTTAGTTCTGGTCTTTATTTCTATGGTAACAGGGCTTAATGCAGTATTCTTATGTGTATTTTAATGAGCATGTTTTTAAATGTAAGTCATGCATGTCAGCCCTGAATGAGCCACACAGTGATAATCAGATTAAGAGATAGTGCAGTGAATTTGTAAACCAGAATTATCCTAATCCATTTTGCAATCTGCCTGTAACCCTGTATCAGGACAGCAAAGATGTATCCATCCTTGGAATCACATCTCTCTGCCTGCATACAAGATATGTTATTAAAATCAAAGGTTCAAGCACACGTTTGGCTGCAATTTCTATGCTTGATAATTGAATTATACCAAACCTCATCTTAAGGAACCGGTTACACTGTGTGCTTTGGAAAAGAGTCAATATTTGAATTTCTAAAGGGCCAGCATGCAGAAATATATTCATGACTTCCTCTCAGTTTATGTAAAAAAAGAAGAAGAAAGAATTAAATAAATTGAAAAGACTCAAAATTTAAATTGTGATCCTAAGTTGGGATGTTTTGATGAAAATTGATGTTCACATAAAATTTCAGTTGTAGTTTTTTAAATTCTAATACATATATTTTTCCAATCAGCCTGCAATTTAATGCATATCAAAGGATTCAAAGTGAAAAATATCTAATTTTAACATTTCACTCATGCTCATCTTAACACCTCTGACAGAGCCATGTGACATATAGGCTCTGTGTCACTTTGACACATAACCAGCTGTTCTGAAGCATTAAACTTGCTCGGTTTCTCACTTGGCACAGCATTGGGCGTGTCCCTTCAGGTTCAAGTCTATCAAAAGAGCTGAAAGATCTGCAAATGCGAGCTAAAATGTCATTTTTACTTCAATAAACGTGTTTTTTTTTTTAAATCTCACATTTGTTTGATCTAACATTGATCGTTCAACCTTGTTCCTCAAGAACATTTTCATTCACTGCTGGTGGAACGATCTCCCTGCCCTCAGATTCCTTGTCAAAGTTTAAAAGACTAGTGAAAACACTCCTCTTCCTTGAGCACCAAACATGACAGACACACACAAAATTCTCTTACTCCCTCTTTTCCCCATGCTTGTACTACTTGTGTATACAATGTTCGAAACTTTGTATTGTAAGCACTCTTACATACTTTTGTATCTTCAAGACAAATCTCTTTCTGTATTCCTCAAATTGTAAGTCGCTTGGGATAAAAGTGTCTGCTATATGAATAAACGTAAATGTAAATCTAATCATGAGAAAGCTTTAAGCTCGGTTTTTCCAATAAAACTGGTTTGGATATTAGTTAGTAGACTCTCTAATTAGCTTAAAAAAGGACACAATCTTTGTTTTTGAATAGATAAATCACTCTTTAAGAATGAAATCATTTATTTTCACTGAGATAATTCACAGCATTGCATTCTGAGTTATTAAGGAACAAGACTGAGCTACGGTCATAACAACCACATGCTGTCTGAGTAGATCTTTTGAGTAAGTAATTACTTTGTGACCGTTAAAGAAGTATAAAGTTGTATGTAGTATGAATTGTAAGTACCACATTGAATTAAAAAATTTTTAAGTGGAAAGACTTGCAAAACTTACTCCAATAGTCGGTTTTATTTGTATTCACACACCATTTTCACTAACGATATAGGAAAGTATGCGATTCTGGATGCAGATACTTTCAAAAATATGGAAGCTTGTTTATGCCGACTTTTTATCTCATAATTCTGACTTTTTTCCTTAAATTATGCATTTATATCTGACAATATGGATTTTATAACTGTGAATTCAAGTTTATTCTGAGAAATACAGCCAGAATTGTGAATTATAAACTCGGCATTGCAAGAAAAAAAAGTCCGAATTGCAGTTTTGAGTTGACCCTTTTCTCAGAATTGTGAAAAGAGTCAGAATTATGTATTTTAAACTCAGAAGTGCAAGAAAAAAAAATCAAAACTGACTTTTTATTTCTTAGAATTGTGGAGAATTAAAAATGACAAATAACCTTGGAATTGTGAGGAAAAAATCATTATTGCCGGAGTATATTTCACAATTTTGACGTTTTTCGTGTCAGAATTACGAATTATAAACTCCAGAGAAAGGAAAAAGTCTGAATATTGAGATAAAAGTTGCAATTACCATTTTTTTCATCCTGAAAACAAGCTTCCACAGAAAATGCCGTTTTAGCATTTGGCCAAAACGGACCGAACTTTGCAATGAGAACAGACCTGTTTTTTCTTGACTTCATGTTGTATTCTGCAGTCGGTTTAGCAATGCATCTGGCGAATTCAGATAGTGTCTGACCAGAAACCCATTTATGCTTGCAAAACTAAAGCCTCTACAACTCATATGATACTAGTGTGTGTTTCACCAGTTATCAAAGCCTTCTTTCATATACAATCTCAGGGCTTTAGGACACAACAAAATACTCGCAAGACCAGAGCTGAATGTCAGAATGAGGCGTATCGTGGTGTGCATCAGGCTCATTGACAAAGGACAGACAACTGCCTGTGCCTGAGGCTCCACGATAACCCTGCTGCACTCCAGGGCAATGTGGAGGCTGCCGAAACTCTCCTCTCCACACACAAACACACCACAGACAGGATACAAGGGTGTATTACAGCTGGGACATACAGCTGTGGTTTCTTCCTACTAGAATACCAAGAGGGATGAATGTTGTTTGTTGAGGCAGATAAATGGTTCATCCGTATGGGCTTGGAAATCCACTGCTGACTGAGACTGTTTTTGTTGTTACTGTGTTTGTTTGCTGTGTTGTTATTGGAACGGGAGTTATTATTTTTCCTCACCAAACACATGTAGGTGTTAACAGTTACATAGTAAAATCCCCAGAACACCATTCTGCAATTTTAATATAGATGTCACAGTCATATATAAGTATAGATTCATTTTCTGGCATCTAAACATGAAAATCCAAACAGCAGAACGTGTAGATGAATAAAAAGACTGAATTGAAGCGAGCAGAAAAACGTTATAATATAATTGGCAAATTCACATCTCATAGAAAAAAAATAAGTGTTGTAAGCAAAAAGAGTATGCTGTAATTAAATATCACAATATAAAATAATGTGGCATGAGTCACCTTTATGGTGTTTTCTGCTTCAATTAATGAAACCCATTTCGTTGTGTTGAGTGAATTGTTTTGTGTGTAAAGAAGGGAAGTGATGAGTAAGATATATGAAGTTCACTATGCTGTATTTTCATTGTGAAATAACTCCTGACAGAAAACACATTTCATTGCAGAAAAAGAGTTTTACTTTCATATACAGGAGGTAGAAAATAAATATCTTTATATTACTTTTTACCTAAAATAAAGTAAAAACTAATTTAATTTTGTTCAAATATAAGTATTTTTGTGTTACACATCCATGTAGAATTTATCCTTTCATTAATATAAATTAATTAATTTATTGTTTGGAATATTTCACGACCACCACTATGACAACATTTGTAAATTAATTATTAAAATGATTAAAATAAAATTATCTGAGAACATATTACAAGAAAATATTTTAGAATTGTTACATATAATTGTTAATGTGTTACAAGTAATTTCTTCAAATGTACTAAAAATGTATATCGACACTAAACTTATTCCAGAGTATCAACAGCATTTTTAAATACATCAGATATAGGTTATGTACCACTACAGAATTTGAAAAAAATATATTGTTAGAAGATGATTCTTTCTTGTTAATTATTAAAACGCCCTAATTCTATTTAGCACCTAAACTCTGGAACAGTCTTTCTAGCATTGTTCGGGAAGCAGACACACTCTGTCAGTTTAAATATAGACTTAAAACACATCTCTTCAACCTGGCATACACATAACACTTTATACATCTTTATAATTCAAATCATAATGGTGCATAATTCAGGTCTGCCTGAACTGGGAACACTTCCCACAACACCTGATGTACTCATTACATCATGAGAAGAATGGCATCTCTGCTGATATTAGTCTCTCTGTTTAGTCTCTCTGGGCCGTATCCAGTCCCTGAAGTGTCAACAGTGACCATGATTCCACCAGACCCTTCCCTGTGAAGGCCTCATGAATCCAATCTTCAACCAAACGGAACTGGGTTAAATATTTTGAGTGTCCCAATCTCAATCTGAATTCTGACTTGAAATACTGTTTATATCATTATCATGCACTGTTCGTTTGTTGGCTAGAGGAGAACTGGTCCTCCAACTAATCCTGGTTTCTCCCAAAGTTTTTTTTGACTCTCTATTTATTCACCTGATGAAGTTTGTTTCCTTGCCATTGGCCATAAATGGCAACGCCTCTCGCTTGCTTAATTGGGGACACTAAATATTCATCAATATTACTGATTGGCCTCAAAGAATTTAAATAAAGTTTATCTCTCTAAACCTTTTCTTTCCAGGAACCTTTCCAGGAACTCTGATTGGTTGGATGGCCCAGTCCGGTGTGATTTGTCTACTGCTTACAACACATGTCAGAAACAAAACATAACTTTTCTGATGCACTTCCACCATCACTCTGACAGCTGGCGCTGATAGGCTGTCTGACCTGTCAATCACGCAAGAAGACGTGATTGGCTGTGCTGCCATGAGGGCGGGCTCTTCTCATCTCATCTGATGATCAACAAAACACGCTTCTTAAGGGATGTGTTGCTGCACAGCGAGAGACTGCTTTTTCTTTTCTTCTGATTCTGACTTGTGTTTGTTTTCTTATTGTGTGAATTTCCGCGCACAAGCACTGTGTACCGAGCCCAAACAGTTATGATAATTGACCTCATGCGAGCAACATTTGAAATTTGAAATGTGAACTTCCACAAAATAGTTCATCAATCTATGGGTGTGGGTTATGCCAACGGTTAATGTGGACCGGAGCGATAGGAGAAAATCTGCAAAGTAGGATTGGCCACCTAGGAATTTTTGTATATGTGTGTGTAGAACTCATACTATACGTATTCTGGTGCTCTACACTCATCAATGACAGTATCTTGAGTCTTGACTCCAGTAATGATGACGATGACAGAACTGTGTGGTTCGATAAATGTGATGATGATGATGGTGTTACTGCACTGGTATAATGAGGCCTTTAAATCAGTTCGGGAAGCGCCTCATCGTCAGATATCGATGCTGGATCGTCAACATTTGCTTCTGAGAGAGGCGACGAGGCTCCCACTCCACTAGTGCTCTCATTGGTCGATCTCGCGCCAGCAACCAATCACGTGTCTTGTCTGAGTGCCGTGGGCGTGTACAAAGCCTCTGAGAGAGTTTCTCTCTTTGTCTGGCATCCTGGGAAACCGTTTCTCTCACAATCACGATGAAGCAACGCTGCTTTCCACAATACGGCTGTCGAAATGCCGGTATTTTAGAATTTTTATTTTACCAATAATATTTTTGAAAAAATCCGCGATGCACTGAGACGCGAAACTTGAATCGCGAAGTGGCGAGGGATTAATATATACCGATAAGACAATCAAGCCTAAATTCCTATGATTTTCTTGGAAGTTGCAAATTTTTTTTTTTTTAAAGAGACTCTACTAAAATCAGTGATATCAACACCAAAATATCAATGACAGCTCAATCAGAGTGTCACAGTGCTCATCACTGTGTTGAGCAGAAGCTTTCTGGTTCCTCCCCAAAGAGCAAAAAAAATAAATAATCCATTGAGTCATAGAACTCTTTTCCAAGATACCATTTTAGAGCAGATTGAAAGACATTTTCGCTGTGCCCACCCTCCCTTCATAAGACAGCAGTAATAACAGAGCCAATGTGACTCAGACCAGTCAAGTTTTACCAGCCTAAAGTTCCAGGTGACACTATCGGCTGCACCATTCTGGACTACATGACCCCAGTCCATTAGGAAACGACTTGAAAATAGCATTACTAATGGCATTCAAATCTAAATGGACAAAATGCTTTTGAATGAAATATGAACCATAAAGTATATGTAAAATGCATCAAAGGCGCGCTATTAACATAGAACAAGAAAGCTTCTTGGTGACATTTCATGAAAACAATGCAATACGTCAACGCAATTGACAGGTTGAGACATTTAAATAATATGTTAGTGGGCTAAAAATATATTAGTCCATTATATTCTTTATGTTATATTCTTTATGTAAAGTCACACTGCTGTCAGAAAGACGCTGCCACTCTGTTATGTCAATCTGTGTTTTAGTGTTGGTCTGCTATCAATCCAAATCAATAATGAGCATTTAAGTGTGTGATAGTTTTTCTTGTGATTCCCATGTAAATATATTTAGGCCACTTTGACCAGTCTTTAATATGGAGTAAAACCATTCTATATTGGCTCAGCGTTTCCATATGAATTTCAATATTTCAATGAATATTTCAGCCTCTACATTAAAATTTCAAAGCACAAATGATAGATAAATGTAGATACTATCAACAAAAGTCAACATCTTTCTGCACAAGCTGCAAATAAATTTGTCTGCAGAAGTTACCGCATCTGTGGATCTTTACTAAATAAGGTTTGGAAGTGATGACAGTAATAATAATAATATTATTAAACATTCAAAACATTAGCTCTGAAGAGCTCAGCATTTTACAAAATAATTTCTTAAAAGCTGTGAGGCAGACTAAAAAGAGGTGGGAAGAATAATAAATCATAAGTAGCCTTGGAAAACAAGCATAAATGCAAAAAGAAAAGTAGCCAATGTAATTACATTACGTGAAATCTCATTTAAAATATAACCAAGAGGAAGAAAAATTGCTCAAAATAGTCTGTAAGATTTCCATGTAGCATCTCACATGATCAGATAGAAAACACGAATTATGAATTATGAGAAGAACATAATGACAACATTGTTTATTTGTTCATCAATGAGAAACGGCAATGAAATAACAGCCATGGGATATTAGCTAATAATTTTTTAGAATTGATTTTGTGATGTCCAGTAAATTATTTACCCATTTTCTATAATGTCTTTTAATTATTGTCATTTGGGAGCTTTTCCCAGCATTTTTGTGTGAATATTTTCAATCAATTAATCCTCATATCATACAATTAACACTATTAAAACAATTAAAACAATCAATTGACAGCCCATAGTAGGCTATGTCTTGAAAACTTATTCCAAAGCAAAGTTTTTATTCTCAGTTTGAGAAGCTACCAAATCTATTTCTGTACATTTTCACCATTTACACGATAGCATAATTTATATTTTCTAAGACAGTCTCTTGCCTGTGGAAAAGAAATGATGATGATTGCTTCAGATTTGTTTGTATGTGCCTGAAACAATTCACTATGAAGCATTTGCAATTCCCTTCCCTTCATCATTGGTCATCAAAAGCATTGATATGATTGCAATCTGTTTCTGGGGAAGAAAACTGTCTTCGGAGACATAGATAAACAATTCTAATAAGCATCAAACCATCTGACTACACTCACCAATCCTCTGGTAATTAGGCTTGCTCAGAGCAATTGTCGGCATGCTTCGCTCAAACACTCTTGTGAAGCATGAGGCTTCTCTCAGTGCTAGATTACCAGTTGTCTTCAGATCCTGCACAAATAGCTGCTTTTAGCTTCAGCAAATCAGTGACAGATAGACATCTTTTTACTGCAACCTTCTGAGCAAGACTCCCCTGTTTCGTGAACACGACTCGGTTGACCTGTCAGCTTCTTTGCTCGTTGTCTGGCAATGCAATAAACAGGCATGAAGTGAAGCCAAGCTGCCATATTGTGAGAGATAAAAAACATGTCACATTTTTAAAGTATCTTTACCTACAACATCTCTGTGTACGTTTTCTCCTCGGATATCAAAGGTATAAGAAGGAAGTGGGATAAAAGAACCTATGCTACACTTCTAGCCCAAATACACAAATATTTTGACATTTAATTATTTTTTTCCATTTATTTACATCGTCTAGAAATACTAGGCTAGACTGTTTACATTATTTCTCTGACAGAAACAGAATCAATGGATCATGCTAGTAACACTTGTACATTTGTACATTAATTTAGTCATGGTTTCATTCCTTTAATGTAAGAAGTCACCTAAGGATTTGTCACATAATCAGAATCACCAGATACATACGCATTTAAAAAAGGTTGTTCACCATTCAGAATTGAATTGAGAATACTCTATAAATAGCAATTCAGTTGCCGAATTTGTATTGTGGTGGCAAACAAGATGCAGAATGTAATACAATGTACATCATTGTAGTAGAATTAAAACCATAGTTACAAAATTAAATTCATTTTAACAGCAAAATAAGTTTGAGTTGGAAAAAATAATTTTTGGGGATCACTTTTCCAGAATTTAAACAGATCGTATGAAAACATCCAAGTGGCATCATATGAATTAGCCATCAAGCAAGCAAAATGTACAGTTATAAATTGCTGTGAGATTGTGTTTGATTTGTAATATGGCCATCAATGGACAAAGATGCTTTATGTAGCACCCCTATGGATGCTAACTGAACCAAATTAACCAGCCAAAACCTGACCCTTTGGTAGTTACATGCATCCAACAAAATGCAGTCTGTGGCAGATGCCTGTGAAAAAGTAATAAATGTTTGAGTGCGACCAGAAAAGCTATTTGAGAACATGACAGTGGGTGGAGAGCTCCATTGTTTGTTTATGGGCGGAACATGACTCAATTAAACTGTATTTGGCTTGGAGCCCTAAGCACCTTCACATTTCACAGTCTTTTCTTGGAGTTCTTCGCCAGAGTGCTAAGAATTCCTCAAATTATTTCCTCAAGATAAGACATAAAAATCAAAAGGCCTTGCTTGAGGCAGCTTTGGTGCTGCCGGTGCAACTAAAAGTGCATCATCTCCAATGGCCTTTCTACTCTCCTCTACAAATATTTATCCTAAGCAAAGGTGGGGCTCAAATTTTAGTGTTGGGGGAATTTATTTGGCAGAAGCACAGCATCTGGATCTCGTAAAGTTGTTTAAAATTTCATAGGTCTTTCGCCTTGAGTTACAGCGCTCTGCAAAGTAATGAGGTCGTATGGGAGGCCGCTATTGATTCACATGCCCTAACTGCCAGACACTCAACCCTGCCTTAAAGCCAGCTATGCAATGAGGACGCTGCACTGGCAGATGGCTGCCCTCAACCTACAAAGCTATTAAGCTCTAAATGAGAACTTCTAAATCAAATTGGAGTCACATCTATTTGACCAGCCAACTTCTCCATCCAATCGAGGGGTCTGGACACGACAGGATCTAGTCTCCTGACTGTGGAGTCATGCAAGTAACCAAATGAGGATTTCACATCCACCTTATCCTAGCAACAATTATGCATGCATGATAGAGGACAGTAATAGGGCAAGAGGCGAACTGGAGGAGGACCAGTGACAGCAACTCCTAAGCCGTAATGAGCTACATTGTGGCCAAGGCTGTTCCTCTGGGCTTTTCTCTCACTCCTTCTGGGACCCTGATGTGTGACAGAAAGCCAAATGTCTTCTCTTCCTTATCCACAGGCAATGGAATGCTGAACGCAGTGTTCCGATGGCTTGGTGTGCATTTATATTGTTGGAATTCTAATCTGATTGCCAGTAAGGCATTGAGCTGCTCCATAGAAACTCATGGAAACATGCCATATGAAAAAGTTGAGCTTGAGGGAATAGTACCCCCAGGTCAAGGAGATCTTTGTGGAGGACTAAAAGGATGCTTTATCCAACCCCGAGGCAAGTGGTCTCAAAGACTTGTCTTATAAATAGATATTTCCTAAAACCAATACAAATATCAATCTAGTGGCTGCACATGCTCCTATAACTTCCCTTCCAGTACCTTTGGGGCTATTTACATTTGAAACTTAACAGGTTTTCTCTCATTAATGTTAGTTAAAACTATTCTATTCAACAAATAAAGTCAGATCTATAGTCTGAATTGCAACGGACATCTGCTGCATTTTATTTAGCATCAGTTGCTAAAGTTGCTATCAGAGCATCATCTGCACTCGCTAGAGAAATTAGTATTTAATGTTCAACTTTTAACCCTTTGATGCATACGATCACACCAGTGTGATCAGTCTTGGTTGTTACTTGGATTGTATGATCACACCGGTGTGATTAGAACGTTCGGTGCGTCACGTGATCAACCGCAAAATTCAAACGTGTTCTCACGCAATATCTGACGCTGATCCAGAGACAGACTCTCCACCATCCTCCTGCTCTCCAATTGGTTCCTGATGCTAGCCAAGCCATGAGATCCTTCTCTCTAATTTGACAGCATCCCTCCCATCATGCATCTTCTATACGTATGTGCTGGCGTGCTTTAGCTCAGCTTTAGCTTTAGCTCCTCCTCCTCCTCTGCCACCACTTTCGGAAAAAGCCTCACTCGAAAGGTAAGCTTCGACATTTTACGTTATTTCATTGTTTATAGGTCAATTTAGCTTTATTATGAAATTTAATGGGGTGTTTTTGGAGGGCTTGGAACGGATTAGCCATTTTTCATGAAAAACGAAAAACTCATTATACGAAGGCCGTCTCGGAATGGATTAATTTCGTATCTTGAGGTACCACTGTACCAGCAAAACAATACATTTATATTTTGAAAAATACACACTGATGTCCATAAAAGTGGAAATAGCAATCCGTTGAAAGTTGACGAGGTGTTTTATTCATATCAGACGCACATTGCATAGATAACTACAATATTCACTCTATTCTTCTCCTACTTCACTGGCCACTTACTGTCATGTATTTCAGAAGAAGTGACTGATTTACATGTTGTAAATCTGACAGATCAGATTCTCCGATTTGCGGCGCAAACTTACATAGCGGCACCAGTCGTTCATTACACATCAGCTAATCATTAGAAAGGTTTAACGAAAAAACGCATTAACTTCCACATATTTGAGAATCGGAATATCAGGCAGTTGATGACATAGTCGACAAGTTGGTGAATATTTTGCATTAAAAAAAAAAAGCTATAAAATGCGATACATCTGTCAAACGCCGCTTTTGTGGCTACGGTGTATTACGTGACAGGCATGACACGTCGCCATGGAGACAATAAAGGTAAACGTTCTAAAAATAACGCGTGCCTAAAATAACTTAGCGAGAATATTATAAACTAATGTAGAGATTCTAAGCCTAAGGGAAATGGTGCCCGTCTATGTGTGCGTGAATCGTTTTGTTGATCAAACACACATAAATCTGCACAAAGGGGAATTTGGATATTAACAGTTAATTATAACGGATTATAACAATTATTAATATCTATGGCTTGATTCGACTTGTAGAATTTTCTTTAATTCTAGAAAAGAGTTCAAAGGACGGATAATTTGTCCAGCAAATATTGACCTTATAAACTCTATAAAAAGGAAAGGTTTCTTTTGGCCACAAAGAAAGATCTTTCCATTAATTTGTAACAAGGATCAGTCACCATTAAAGTGACTTATGGTTGAGCAATTCAGAGGCAATCACGTGTGAATATATATATTTTAATAATCGACAAACAATAGACAAACATACACAGATGAATTGAAAAAGGGAAGAAGAGAGAATAAGAGAGGGAGAGTAGGAGAGACAAAGGAAGGTAGTATTACAGACAATAACCTATTTGAGAACAAGCAAGGAATCAGATCAACTTATTGGTATAAACTCAAAAACTCTCTAACGAGGGTAGGCTACTTGCATGTGTTTCTTTCTGTGGCTGGTCGGAATACGTGCGTGCGAATTCCAATCTGGTCCGTGCTTTGAGTCTTGCTGGGCGGGTCCGTTGGAGTCCGCGGTAAGTTCAAATTTTGGTTCTTTGTCTGGTAATGTCCTTTGTGGAAAATGGCGCTGGATCCAAGAATCCGCGCCAGAGGAGAGTTGGAAGAGTAAGAGAAGAGGGAGAAGAGGAAGGGGCTGGAAGAGGGTTGATCCTTGGCCTACGGGCGCTTATAAAGGAATAAACAAAGCACGCCTCTAAGAGTTGGGACAGCCAATCAGAGTGAAGGAACTGAGAAGCGGGAAACTTCCTTTGTCTTAGTCTCATGTGATTAGCATGTTTTATTGCCTACTTGAGAATGCAGACCTTTAGGTTTTGGAATAAAAGAAAGAGTCTGATGCATCCTAGCACAGTGAAACAAACCTAGACGGTCTGCAAATGGAAAGACAAAGATTTCGAGACCATTCATGGCTATACTAACTCTTAGCGTGCAAGGTAAAGATTGACTTGGTTTTACCCAAGTATTTACTGATTATAAGCTTCTAAATTATCAAACACATCTAAAATGGTTATAACAAAAGCATGCATACATATAGGTGTTGTGTTTTACATCTAAAAATGGAAAGTAACTAAGTTTAAAGTCACATGGCACAGTCTTTGTGTTCTTGGTATGTGTGTGTGTGTGGGTGTAAGAATGGGGGCTGTTTTACGATGGCATCCTTTGAAATGCAGAGGAGAGCGAGGGTGAATGCGAATGGTTTGTGTCCTAGAAGTCTTAAACTGTCAAGTCACAGACTCTACGGAGCCGATCCTGTCGAATCACTTTTTCAATCAAAGAATGAATCTGATCGATCATTCATGAGCACCGTCCATACCCTACACTAACGTGCAAACGGGTTAATGAGAATAATTGTGTGTTGAACTTCAGGATGCAATGCCGAATGTTGATTTCCATTTGCAGAGGTTTTGCATGCCAGCTTAATGGAGAGAGATGTTCATTTCCGGTAGGCTATATTTGTTGAGATGAGTGTTGCAGTAGTGCTGTGGTATCTAATGGAAGCTTATAAGTATGCTATCATACCTAAGTAATATTCACATATGTAGCTTCAACAACCAGATGCATTTACACTTGTCCAGTTGTATCTGGAATGTGTCTCAAAGCACCTCCTCAAGTGGTTTGTGCGATTAAATTGTAATCGGTCTCAAATGCAATTTGAGTGCCTTTACAACTAGTCATTTCATGATCTAATCAAAGAAAATGCCCTTTGTCAAAGTTCCAATTAAAGGAAAAAATAAAATAATTGCATGAAAGAGACAAGCCAGTGTATTGTTCTCAAACCTCCAAACAACCTGATCCCCTTTGGGCTTGGCAAAAGCGCCTTTTCCCTCCCTGTAGTTTCAGTGCTTTTTAGATGTCAGCTCTGGCAGATAACAAACTGTTATCAGCTGGGGTATGGGCCCTTTTGTAATTGCCTTTCACTCACCGGCAGGACCTGCCGGTGACGTGAGCCCCATGTTTGGCCTTCGTTTTCTCATCCCTACTGGCCCACGCCCCCACCACCCACCCCGCCAGCAACCACAAACACAGCTGATGTCTGATGCCATGCCTCACGGGGGTCGTGATTGGATGTGTGATTGCAGTACACCACTGCTAGCTGGTGCCTTTCTTCTGCGGTTTGCAACAAACACACAAACAGAGAGGGAAATACACATATTTTGCAAAACATGGCTCGCATACTCGATGTACACATCAAGCTGCCTACAAATGCATCTGCATTGGAACTGATATCCATAACCACTGGGGAGAGAGATGGCGCAGAGAGTCACATGTATCTGCGTATCACATTTCATCTAACTGCATGGTTGACTTGCAAACGATTATTCCTATAATTATCAATGGTAAGCGAAACCATGAGTGTTGTAATTGATTTGGACCCAGCAGGAGCATTTTTCAAACAATGATCTCACTCCCTCTCATCCCGCACCTTTATGCAAAGTAACTATGCTGTGACTTTCAAGGTTAAAGATAACAATGTGTTACAAAAGTCTGTTCCTTTGAGGTGAAGATGCCCATTTTCATTCTTGGAATAGTTATTTTGTCAGTGCTAAGGCCTAGTGGATAATTCATGTCCTCTGAAATTTTGAGCTGTGGTGCTCATTTTGACAATTAGGTTCGAATCGGGGTTTTGTGATTTCCATTCACACACAATTTACAACTTCATTTCTCATATCTAAAAACACATATGTAATAGGATAATACTTCAGTTATTACTTCAGATAATACTTTAGAATTGAGTGGTTGAGTACTGATATATTCTAAACAAAATGTGATGATACTTCACAAGTATCCACTATGAAAAATGTGACTACTCACATAATCTAGCTAAATGTTTTTCAAGTAAACAAGGTTTTTTCAAGGTTTTCAAAATGAAATAAGAATAAATGTAAGTTTTCACATTTTTTTAAAATGTGAGTTTTCATATGCTAAGCAGTTTATAAGGCTTATAATTTGTATATACAATATATATATATATATATATATATATATATACATACAGTAGATATATAATATAATTATTATATATATAATGCACACACAATCTGTATGTTTCTGACAATTGTCTATTTCAATTTATTTTTTTATTTTGTTTAAAATGCCAAATTCATTCAAGCAGAAACAATATATTGTACAATAGTCAGATTTCTGAAAAGTTTACACTTCAAGATTGATAATATAAGCTTAACCGAACATAACGGTAAATGTGGTAAACTTAATTTTAAAGAAGAAAGTTGGTTGGGTGCTGTATGTGGGTAGAAGGAGTGATATTACAAGGACGCATACAGCACAAAGGTTTAAAAATTGTGCCCAGAGGCACTGGCTCACGAACAGCCAGTTTTATTATTCATTCTTAGAAAAAGGTGAATTAAATGTCTGTTATTATGCACACAAAACCACTGACATCTAAATCCATATCCTGTTTCACTGGGGTGGCAACATCAGCCTCTCTCTCTCTCGTTCTCTCTTTTCATTTTATCATTGTCGTCCTGCCACTATGAGGGGCCGCTTGTGTCCTTTTCAGAAGCTATTCATCCTACACATCCATCATCCAAACTCATTGTGCCATGCTTGTTATTTTCCAATTTTCAGCTGGTGAAAGAAATTATTTACTCATAATCGAGGCCCACACTCTAAATTAAATGGCACACATTGGAAAACAATGTCATTTTCAGTGACTATTTTGTGAGGAGCCAAACCAAATAATTTCCAACGCCACTGCACGCCACTTACGCACATGAAACGCCACTGTATGATAATGCGACACAGACTCAAGTGCTCCCTACAGGAGATAAACCAAATTAACAAAGTGCACTATGTTGTCATGTTTCAAACTAGGGCATCCTTAACAGATGCTGGAAATGTACCATCTAAATCAAAACCCTCTGAGAAGGAGCCATGCAGAATAAAAACACAATCCTATTGTAGAATCGACTCATTAAACATCAATAATTCTGCAATGTGAGACAGTGTCAGGAAAGCTACTTTGAAAGTGGTGAAACCACAAGCTGCTCATAATTTTAAGCAATTAATCTACTGTTCATTTAAAAAAAGTACACTTTTATTTTGCTAAACATGGAGATGCTCCACAGTGCTGGATATTCATAATTTACAAACTTGTTCATATTTAATTTACATATACGTTATACAATACATTTATATATATATATTTGAGATATTTTTGTTACTGGTCAGAGTTTTCAAAAATATTAAAATGTTATATATTCTATTGCAAAATATTATATTCACTAAATAATCTAAAATATATGTGTGTATAAAAAATGTGTGTGATTTAAAAAAAATTATCATGAGTGACAGAAAAGACATTTGGCTTTTGTAGCATTGATAATAATAAGGAATGTTTCATCAAATCAGCATATTAGAATAATTTCTGAAGGATCATGTGACACCAAAGACATCACAAGAATAAATAGCATTTTAAAATATAATAAAATAGAAGACAATTATTTTCAATTGAAATAGTATTTCACAATATTAGTGCTACTGTACTGTATTGACCAAACAGATCAAGCCTTGGTGAGCTCTCAAAACTCTTCCTGATCCCAAACTTGGTAGTACATATGTCGAATTATTAAATACTGTATCTACAGGGTTTGATAATTATCTTGCAAAGTTTTTAATTATTATTTTTTATATTTAAATACAATTCTCTCATTTGATTGGTTGAGGAAGTCAATACTGAATATGAATAGATGTATATTAATTTTATATTGCATTGCTTCTTAACTGTCATGCATTAAAATTTAAATAAGTGAGTGCTGTTGATATGTTTAGTTAGGAACTCGGCATTTACGCCACGACTGGAAGCAAAGGAAATGGAAGCCCTGGAATGAATATAGCTGCCATCAGCAGGACATCTCAATAATGCTTAAAGTACATTCACTCAGCTAGCACGAATCGCAGAATATACACAAGCAGCCAACAGCGAGCCAGCAAGAGCACACTATAGATGTGAGAAAGAAAATACACATCATCATTAGCTCTCTCAACTTCCGCTCTGCTTGACTGCAGCACGAAACAGCCCTCCGGTTGATCTACAATATTCTGTCAGCTAGAGCCATCCTGGAAGGGGGGCCCGCACAGCAGAGTTGACAGAAAGCATACTTCCCTCACTGATGTTAAGAAGAATACTACTGTAAACCGTATGCTGGAGGGGGAAATCACAGCATGGAGAGATCCAAAAATATCTGCTAAGTTCAAGTCAGGACTTGGTGTGCTATTTCAAACACACTACATGTGAATATAGCATAATCTGGACAAGACTTGAATCATGTCTCAAATGTATTTAAATATAATGTATTTTAGTTTTTTTTAAAATGCCAGTGAGGCCATACCAAGGATGATTGCTCCAATTCTACGAGAATAAGTTATCTATTATCACACCTTATCTATATCAATAATGAATATTTCTGAATGTTTTTATTTTATTTTACCAGACTTTAAAGAGCTGAAACATTTAAAGTGGCAGATGGCCTGCAGTGATGCTTGCTTACCCTTCCATTGAATGAGGATTTGAGCTGGAATTGACATGGTAAAACCGACGCCATCGTCATTGTTTGTATTGCTGTGTATTAATTGCTATATAGTCTATAGTCTATATAGCTGAAATTTCATTCCCAATATGTGGTGTATACTTTAAGCCAATTACAACAAACTAGGCCATCTGACCAATCAGAGCAGAGGAAGCCCTCAGAAAGAACATGTTTCAGACGTTGTGAAAATAGAGCTGATGTGCAATGTATATTATAAGGAAATTAAATAGTTTTTTTTTTTTAAACTTAGTTGCATTGTAGGAAACAGCCGAAATATAATTAGGAAATTTTAAAATATCACAACAGGATATTGTATGTTCATTTTTGTTTCCTGCAATTCAGTATTTTGAATATATTTTCAGTTATTTTTATAACAAATACATTAATATTTATGTATATATATATTGTATATATATACATAAATATATATATTGAATATAATCAACAGGTAATGGTGATTATTTTTAACCGTTGTCTAGGTGAATCCATGAACGATTTCGGTTATCTCGCCAACCCTATTATGTTGACGTTTTTGAAGTGGAACTGCCAAACTCCCTATTTGTCTTAACATTTGATGATTAGCTAATGATTTATGATTTTATGACTTGATTAGTTCCCTGTGCATATAAGCCGTATTCTGTTCAATTCCTGGTCTGTTTTCATTACAATAATGTTGATGTCAAGTCAATGTTAAGATGTGTGTTTGTGGTTTCCCTTAGTATTTCTCATAGTTTATTATTAAAGCCTATTTTCCTGGATTCTTCTTTGTCATGCGTTTAGTCACATGTGATGTGGTTTACTTATGCCCTAGTGGGTTAATACCAGCAAGCCTCCATGCATGTTCCCAACAGCTGATAATGACATAATGAGAGCAGTCTACATCTTAACTATGGCTAGATGAACAAAATTAATAGATGTATAATACATTTTAATAGAAGTTTGATTCAATCAATACCGATTTCTACTCAGCATTTAAGTGCTTATCGTGCTTCTGTTGTGCTTATCAGTGTGGTATTGCAATTAGTTAGGAGAGGGCAGCAGGGTCGAAAGCATTCAGCCAATCATTCCTTGAGTGTAACAATCAGGCCATGAGAAAAACATTCTGTCCAATAACAGATGATAATAATGGCACACAGGGCCAGGAAAGGTTATTTCCTATAATATGGGTTCTATTTGTGATAATCCCAAGGATCACATTGAATCTTGAAGAGCTCTAAATATGCAGAATTTATGTATTTCAAGACAATTTTCTTTTTAATGGAGCTATTACTAAGGCCATGTGTACCTTTTAAATGCTCAGAGGAAAAATTATTTGAACATTCAGTTTATTCTACATTAGGGTTTTTAAAGATGTTGATGCTAAAGAACCCCAAATGACAATCCCATTGCATTCAAGGGACTCAATCATATAAAACAGTTGTACATAGTATATGATAAAACTGAAACCTTTGATCAATCAATGAGCAGCGAGCCATGATACCATCACAGAGAGGCACAAAAGTCTGCTAAATTAATAAATGTAAAATGGAAATGTAAAACACAAAACACCACAAAGTACTGACACATACATACACACACATATACAGTGTATATGTATATATACACAATACCTTGAGATATGAGCGACCCAACATACAAGTATTCCAAGATATGAGCAAGCCTTCGAGCTAATTTTTGCTTTGAAATACAAGTAAAGATTTGAGATACAAGCACGCTTACAGACGCCGACGCTAGGTGGTCGAGCACTCAGAGCAGCCCACGCCACCTCACTCCTTATGTAACGGATTTGAACTCGTCTTCTCATAAAAAAACCCCCACACGACCACTTGGTGAATTCCAGATAGTTATTTTATTGTAACAAGAAGAAATGGATATCAAAATAACGATCAGTAGCCTTTGCTATGTGTGTGAGTGTGGTAACACTGTTTCGATGCATGCCTCTAAATGAATTATCTTCGTTTGGATTATAATTGAAGCCTTATAATCTGAACTCTTCTTCATCGTCTTCGACTTGCGACTCTATTTATAGTATACACTACACAGAAAACACATGCTTCCATATCTTGAACTCTATCACAGTAGGTTTTAAAGTGCAACTTTTTTAAAACAATACCGTTTTGTCCTATAGGTATATGGTGTTTCTTTACAGTGACATTGCCAAACTACTGGCTTGGCATGAATCATACAGCGTTTTTCAATCATTTTTGGGATAGTTTTGACAATGTTGTCGCCTTTAAATGAAAAAATATGTGCCGTTTAAATATAAGACAAAACAAAGTTCATGAAAAATAAGGTAAAACAGACCCCCCAGCATAATGTTCAACCACAAACTGTTCGTGATTTCGTTCTAATAGTTATAGTAAAGCTATATTGGTGAACTTATGTTGCTTTTCATCTTTTTAAGAGTAATAAAATACTGAGAAATCCTGCAATCCCAAATCTATTAAAAAAACTGAAATAAGCTTTCATGTGTGTTGTTACTATGAGGCTTCCCAGGGAAAAGCAATTTGGTGTATGTGTGTATCAGAAGTATAAAAGAGGAAAGCGTGTGTATGTGTGTGCCTGTGTGTATGTAGCTCTCTTCCTGGCCTTCATCCTTTTATGGCTTATCTCTTATCTTGACCAATACCTCAGTATCATCCCTTTGCAGCTGCACACATCAGTTGAAGCTCTTGCCATCCATAAACAGCCACATACAGTTTCATTAACCTCAAGCGGTAACAACGCAATTAATTTTTTTTCCCATCTTCTTTTTTTCCCATCAAGTCTCACTCAAACATGTCCTCAGTATGTAAAGGGCAGAGTGGAAAAGATTCAGTGCTTGCTGAAATTACACCCAAATCAATGTATTTTTGGAAGTAAAGGAATCCTTGCACTGTGGGTGCTGCCAAATAGAAGGGGATTTAAGGAGATAGTTCACCCAAAAATGACAATTTACCAACTCCCATGTTGTTCCAAACCTGTAAGACTTTCTTTCTTCTATGGAACACAAAAAATATATTTTAAGAAATAAGAACTCTTTTTGAAGTCAATGAGGTCCAATTTTATGTTTTTGGACCCCACTAACTTTAAAAAAATAGTATTAATTTTAATAGTATTTACATTTAATCATAAGAAGGATCTTCATTTGTTTCGACAGGTTTGGAAAGACCTGCGGTGAGTAAAAAAACAAAGCTAATTAGGGATTTTTCCATTGGATTTTTGCAGAAAGTCAGTTCTGTGACAAATAAAAGTTTAATTTTCACAAATGAACACAGATGTTGCACATTTTGAAGCATAATTTTAATTCCTAGAAGTAAAAAGCTGAACGTAGGCTATAAACAAACTACATCAACGTCACTGTAACGGATGGTACTCACAGGCAGAGATCCAATAGCGTGTCTTTAATAAGAATGGCTGTACAGGCGGATAATCAGGACAGGCAGAGCACATACATAAACAATAATCCAGGCAAGGGTCAAAAAGGCAGGCAGACAGAATCAGAATCGTAGTACAGGCGGGGAAGTCAGGGCAGGCAGAGAACAATTACGAGCATAATACCAGAGATCAGGACAGGCAGACGTAATCAAGAACTGGAAAACAACAGGGTCAGTAACGGCAGATCAGACACAGGTATAAACGCTCAGTAAAGTTCACTATCAGCAAAACAAGACTTCGCGAAGACAGTGCGTGTGGCAGAGTCTTTTATAGTTCATGTAAAGGTGTCCAGCTGGTGTAGTAATCAGTCCACTGAATCCTCGTCCTACATCATGGGAAATGTAGTGTGTGTGTGTCAGTATACGTCTGAGAGCTCCCCCGGTGGCCAGAGAGGGGAAGTACAGAGCTCGTCATCATAACAGTCACCAACGCTTTTTAGTCTTTATTGAGAATACATTTTCCCTGAGAGTTTGATATTGATTAGTTTGCAAGAAACCGATTATAAACGAATTCTATAGCAACAAAAAAGTTTAAATACTGTAAAATATTAATAATATGGAAGCATTACTGATGTATTTACTGATGCCGTAGAATAACACATGCAAATGTGTTATAAATGTGTTCACCACTGAGCTTATATTTCAGGCATTAAAAAGTACTAAAATGGAAGTATTTTTTGGCCTACAAAAATTTCAATCCTGTTACTATCTGTTTTCAATTTTGGGTGTTTCCTGCACCAAGCAACTTGTTTGAAACCTACAAATCTCCAGCTTTTTTGAAATATTGAACAAATCAATACACCTCAAGGCCAAGAACTCATCAGACTGGTGCATTTGAAACTAAAATGTACCAGTTTTCCGATACCTACCTTGAATTCTCAGTGTTTACAGATGCTAAATTAAGTTATATCCAAGAAGAGTGTCTGACAAGCCATAGCAAAAGCAAAGCCTAAAGGGTTGCTGACTTCGGGCAGTTTGGATGAAGTCAACTGAAGTCAGTCCAAACATGAATCCTCAGCTCAGGCAAAAGAAACGGGAGTGATGTGAAGCCATGAGCTGTCTTTCTGATCTATGGCAGAGGGGAAATTAGCTTAGATCTCCTTGATATTCATGCCCATCTGGAAAATGAAGACGAATGCCCTGGTTCTACTTTCCTGCTCCATCTTTATGAGAAAAATGTTGATTTGTGACCCAAAGAAAACACTTGTCTATTTACTCTATTTAACTACAGTGTTTCTGAGCACCCATCTCCTGCTGTAATTTATGCTCCCTGTTTTGTTTTTCCTGCCGTACAGATATAGCAGTGAGATGTGCTGTGTCATTCAGTAATTTACCATTGGTCTTTACAATACATGGGAAAGTGCAAATGGGGAGGAACATATGCGCATTAATAACTTTCCTCTCTATTATGTCCATGTATTATGCAAATTACCTGCTCCGTTCCCTTCACATTGCATGATTGGGCTGAATATGTGCATGTCTTCACTAATTTCCACTACAATAATCCTCTCACTTTGTGCTCTCCGTAATTACAATCATCTGCTGCATAATTACAATTTTAAAGTATTGTATTGGGGAGCATGAGTGTGACAGAAGAATAATAGAGAGGAGAAAACTGAAATCTGGTTATTCTGGGCAGTATGTGAGATATAGAAAGAGAAAGGCCAGGCAGCAGCTGTGTTGAGTGGGAGTGGAGTGGGCAGATGTTGGGCTAGCACTGCTAATGAACACGTCGACAAACTTCACCTCACATAATCCATTATACCTCACATAATCCATTATTTATATGAAACAACCCCAGATTAAAAATGTCTGAAAATGGGCTTCATTTGGGGTTACATCATGAGAACAAGAGGTGCACCCAGGTGTGCTAAATTGGACCATAATTCCACATGCAATCATTTCAATACATGACATACAGGTTTCTATAGAAATTACATTAAAGCATGAAGTTTTCCATAAATACTAGTCTGTACATTCAACAGTACATTTTAACCGTATTTCAAAATCAATAGAATCATGAAATCACTGTACATATAAAGATGTATTTTATTTTATGCTACATTATTCCCATAAGCAGCACTCTTACTTATAATGAGAATAATATAAATTCAGCACACTTGAATATTGCTCTTCATGCAGATGCTTAACAGATAACCAGAGCAGTGTGAAGTTCCCTCCTGCTTCAAATGCTCCACTACCAGTCTGATCCCCCAAAAAACCCAAATCACTTAATGACTACAGACATGTCACAATCACATCTGTGCACATTTGAGAGACTTGTGTTGGCCTACCTCAAAAACATAACTGGACCCCATCTGGATCCTCTTCAGTTTGCCTACAGAGCAAACAGTCCTATGTTGATGAGGCATTCAACATGGGACTGCAATAAATCGTGCATCATCTCAAAAGTCTTGGGACTTAAGCAAGGATCTTAGTTGTGGACTTCATTATTAGACCAGATCTTCTTTCATACAAACTGACCCAGGTTTTTTTTTTTTGCCAACCTCAAACTGTCAGTGGATCACCAGTTTTCTGACAGATAACATCTAGTGTGACTGGGGAAACTCACATCAAGGACTCTCACTATCAGTACTTGTGCTCCTCAGGGTTGCGTCGTCTCTCCACTGCTCTGTACACTGCTCTGTTCTCTCCCCACTAACTGTACACAAATAACTGAACCTCTAAAAGACACCTTAGTCAAACTTCTGAAGGTCACAGAAGACACTACAGTCATTGGCCTCATCCAAAATGTTGGCAAGTCTGCATACAGACAGGTGATCAAACTGCCTGTTTGGTGCAATCATAACAACTGGAGCTGGACACACTCAAAACAGTGGAGATGACAGTGAACTTCAGAAGGAACACCCTTGCACTCCTGCTGCTCTCCATCAGGAACAGCACAGTGGCAGCAGTGGAGTCATTCAGATTCCTGGGCACCACCATCTCTCATCATCTGAAGTGGGGTAATCACATTGACTCCATTGTGAAAAAGGCCCAGCAAAGGCTGTATTTCCTTCGCTCAGCTGAGAAGGTTCAAACTCCAACAGGAGCAGTTCATTGAGTATGTCCTTTGTTCATCTATAACTGTATGGTTGGTTCACCCACCATCAGACATCAGGAGACTAGAGACAGTCCGGATTACGGAGCGGATTAATAGTGTCCCCCAGCCAACTTGCCAGGATCTGTACTCTTCTAGAGTGAAGAAAAGGGCAGGTAAAATTATCACAGACTCTACTCACCCTGGCCACAACCTATTTGAACTGTTGCCATCCAGACGGTGCCTCAGATCACTAGGCTCTAGAAGATCTAGGCACAGGAACATTTTCTTCCCTCAGGCTATATCCCTATTGATCAGTTAAATACCTTTCAAGTGCAATACCGCACTTTTTGTGCAATATGCCTGCAAATTAATTTAGCCCTAGTTATTCATATTATTATTCACAATACTATACAAATTTTCATTATTTGTAAATGTGTATTCTGACTATACCTATCTGTGTCTTTATATTTTTTTATTTGGTACTCTTAATTATTATTGTGTGCCTTTGTTATTTGTAGCTGCTAGTGTGCGATGCGGAGCAAACAATGAGACTAGGAAGTCCAACCAAAAACACTTTATTTACAAAACCAAAACATTATAGAAACAAAAGGCGGCACTCATGTGCAAAACGGAAAACTACAAGAACCAGGAAGACACAGAACACTAGGCTAACACCCACACACATGTACATAACGTTAACAAGAGACAAAAACGAGAACACAGGAGGGTATATATTGACAAACACAGGATTAGGAACAGCTGACGAGACTTGGGCAGTGATTAGACAGACGGGAGCGTGCAGGACCTGGAAGATACATAAAGGGACCTGGAAGGAAAAACACAGGACAAGACCTGTGACAGTCTTGTTATTTTTAAGTGTACTGGAAGCTTCAATACCAAGGTAAATTCCTTGTGTGTCCAAGCACATTTGGGAATAAACCGCGTTCTGATTCTGTGTTGTGTTAGTGCAAAGGTAACAAAAGTTCTGTTAGAGGCTTTCCTGTAGCTCAAACAGTACAGTAGACACAAAGGTCATGGGTTCGATTCCCAGAAAAAGCAAGAACTTGAATACAAGTCGCTTTGGATAAAAACATCTGCCAAACGCATAAATGTAAATTATCTATAGGGCACAGATGATTGGTTCCAGTGAGTTCACAGCTTAATCTTTAAAAACTGTGAAATACAGCAACATCAACAGTGGAAATAACAATAACCAACAGCGGCAGCAATAACATCAGCAGCAGTGGCAATAACCAACAGCAGCAGCGCAGCAGACATACCAAACATATCAACGCTGTCATATCCATTAGCATGCCAAACACTCAGAGAGTTGTCATGACAGAGTTGACTTCATACATCCACTAAAATAATTGTAGCACAAGTTGCTTTGAAGTACTGCAATTGCAAAAATTGGTCAAAAAATCATTGTCTTGCATCTTGGTTTGATATTTTATTAATCTAATCAAGGAATTCAACACAATTTTAAGTGTGACTTACGTAAGTGTTCAAATATGTTTTTGAGGGGTGGGCAGGTCTCGATAAAACAGACAATCTATGGCAAGTGGCTCTATCAGAGCAACACATTGGCAGATGAAGGAATCAGACTGGATGGGCTGTGTACCGTAGATAAATATGCAATTATTAACCATCAACACACCAATATTTGGTTTGTTTTGCCATTTTGTCATTTTCGATCATTAACGCACTGAGAAACCACCATTAATCAAACACTACACCATGTGTAGCCATCTGCAGTAGATAACAACATTCAACATGCCATAAAAGAAGTTTAACAACCATCAAAAAGCATAATAAACCAGAGGGAATATGAAGGGAGAAAAAACAACATTTTATAGAGACGCTTAAAAGAGTAGATAAAAAACATTAGCTATGCAATCAACATTTCGCTGCAATTTCAGGCTCACCCTCCCTGCAGTGCTAAGCCTTGATCCTGATAGCTCACAACAGGACGTAACATCAGGCAGCACATGAGAGCGTCCTGCCACATAAGAGTAGCAGCTAATGCGTGCCCACAGGGTGTCTGGAGACACTATACAGAAAGCCGCTGTGAACAAACACCACAGATTCATCTTGAACTGCTCCAACAACACAACACAAATACATAAGAAATGGACTTGACACTATTGAGCTGATGGTCAGTTTCAGAGCTGCTATCAGCACTAACCTTGAGATGGCTAACCATTCTTAGAAATCAAGACAACTTTTATCTAACTCGCATTCAGCCGTGATGGACGGTATACACCATGGTAACGGCCTTCTGAGAGCTAAATTCATCCTACACAGAAAGTTCATGGAAATGCATCACATGATTTTATCAAGGTTTCAACAGAACACTTACAATACAAAAATAGTGTTCGTCAATAGGAATATTAGCTCTGGCAGTTTTTATCTGTGCTATTTCGGTTCCAATTTATGAGCAAAACCTGACATCTAAATGGCAAATGAAACCATCCCAGTCCAATTGATATGAAGAGTTACTCAAGCATAACCTGAGTAAATGTCCCCATTGAGTCTATAATATTGGAGCAATTCGGCAGCTAATTCAACGCCACTCAATTGCTGTGCTGGTGTTAATGGCAACTATCAAAATATAGCAATGTGAAACATTAGCATGTGGAATCTGGAATATTTGAGAGCAAATGCATTTACACAACAAATAGATCAGACTGATTGCACAGAAAAAGTGCAATTCATCCTCTTAAACGAAACATTATCATATGAAATTTACAGAGAGTGACTCCCAGGGCTATAATGTGCGGTGTTATCAGCATCAAGGGCCTTTCTATGGCTGGGTCCTCAGGGGACTTGAATGGCTCCGAGTGGCTCTAAAGAGCCACATATATAGTGAAGAATATCACTGTTTGCTATGTTGAATGTTCATTTTTTTTAAATATCAATTTAAGTTTGTGTGATAGATAATACTGAATTAAATGAACAAAATAAGCAATGATATTATTGTATTGTTGAAATAAACACACACACCCATACATACACACACACACACACACACACACACACATATATAAGAAGTAAGAGAACCATTGGCTAGCACATGGAGGTTTGTGTGACAGATAGGGAGGATATTCCTCCCCAGACCATTATTGACCCACCGCCAAACCAGTCATGCTGGATAATCTTGCATGTTGATGTTGTTGCTGCAATTCCCCAAGGAATCTCTAGATTTTTTCAAGCCTGTAACATGTGCTCATTGTGAACCTTCTCTCATCCGTGAAGAGAACCGGGTGCCAGTGGGGGACTTAACAATTCTGGTGTTTTCTAGCAAATGTCAATCGAGCTGCATGGTGCTGAGCTGTGAGCACAGGTTCCACTACTGGACATTAGGCTCTCGTGCCACCCTCATGAAGTCTGTTTTTGACAGTTTGGTCAGAAACATGCACACCAGCAATGCTCCGCCTGTTCCTCCTCACACAAAGGAGCAGATACCAGTCCTATTGTTGGGTTGCTACCCTTCTACATCCCTATTCAGATCTCCATGTAATGGCCTGTCTCCATGCTCTTGATACTGTGCTAGAAGTCACATCAAACCTCCTTGAAGAAGAGATACACAAAAAAACACACACACACACACATATATATATATAGTGGTTTGAAAAAGTTTGAATAATGATATATGACAAACACTGAGCATGTCCGTCTCTGGCTCAGCGTCAGCAAACGCACAAAACACATTTGAATTTAACAGTTAACATTTAACATTCTAATCATACTGGTGTGATCGTACACTCCAGGGACCAGCCCAGACTGATCACACTGGTGTGATCATATATGTCAAAGGGTTAATAATAACAATCTTCAATTAACAACTGAACTTTGTGTTTACTTGTGCTATCTTTGACTAATATTTACATTTGTTTGATGATCTGAAACATTTAAGTGAGACAAACATTAAAAAAAAAGAAACCAGGACGGGTACAAAATCTTTTTCACACCACTGTATATATACAGTATATATCCATATATGTCAGGGTTCCATCACTTCGGTCATACTTTTAAGTGTTTTGGTGACAGAGCTCTGACACTGCTCTATTGTTGTGTGTTCGCAGCTGTGTGTGCACAGCTTCGAGTGTCTCGAGTTGAGTGCTCTCTTGTCTGTTTAGCGACTTTGGTCTTGTTCAGTTTCGGTTTTGTGCCGGGATTCGGACATTCACGACCAGCGTGTTTGTCCTTGTCATGAGTGCACAGGAGGAGTGTATGCTCGATTCTCATGCACTCTACGTCATGTGAGCTTTGCTGCGCTCTCTGTTCTGCGTGCATTGTTGTGAGCACATGGCTTGTGTTTACATCGGCCGCGTGCTTTCATGTTGTGTCTTGTGTTGCACACAGTGTGTGTTTTCACCAGCTGCGTGCTGTCTCTTGTTTCTCGTGGACACGCGGATATGCACGTTCGCATTGGCTGCGTGTTCGTATCATTGTGTATCCCCGACCGTCTTGTTCCCCTGTTATACTTTGATTTGTCCCAGCTGTTCCCTCTCATTATCCTCCTCATGTGCTCCCTATTTAATCCCTTCGTGTTTACTGTCTGGTGTTGGTTCGTGGTAATTTTTTGGTGGTGTCTTTGTTAGTTTCCAGTCCTGTTCCCAGTCGAGTCTTGTTCGTGTCCTAGTCAAGTCAGTCTAGGCTTTTTTCCCCCCCTCGGGGTGGTTTCAGTTATGTTTTGTTTTGTTTTCATTGTAATAAAGTTTTCCCATCTTATGCACAGCATGTTGTGTCCCCATCTTATGCTAGTCTCCGCCTCATCCCTTCCACACAACCAGACAATATAAGGCATATTTATAAATCTTGCATTATATATGCCTATTTTAAAATGTGTAATATATAGTCTAAAATGTAACCACTTTAATGAAAGTATAACATATGCTAAACAAATCATAATAGGGCACTTAGAGTCAGATACAAACAAAAGCAATCAGATGGCCCAGCCTAATCAACATACCTCTGAAGACCTACTGAGCTTTGAAGTAATTATCTCATCATGCTCGGCTGCACATAACCTCAGGCATGCCTCAGTGTAAAAGAATATTGATCTCAGCATTTAAGAGGAGAAAACACAAAAATCATAACTGATGAAAATTATCCTTTGAGCCTTCACTCTTGCCTTTGGCTTTTTTCATAAACAGATTAAAGCATTAATTAATTAAACTGCTTTAGACAAAAAAAAAACAAAAAAAACATAATATACAGTTGACAAGCCCAGACAAAATATTAAAGCAAACTTGAGGTAATCTCCTTGGACATCCACAATAGAGCCTAAATGTTAATTTTGCTTATAAAAAATAAGAAAGGGAGAAAAAAAGTCAGATGTTCGTGAAGATATCAAATGATCAAATGAAATTGCTAAGGTTTAGAACAACACAAGGGTGAATAATGACTGAAACAGACTTAGTGCCACGTTTCAAGGGAGTTTATGGAGAGATAAATTGTTGTTATTCAATGTAATTTTCAAAATAAAATCAGGATCACTTCTCTGCTCCTCTTGTTCCCGAATGTTGTGCATTAGAAAAAAACTGATTCCATCTATACCTTGTTTGCTCCACACTCATGCAAGTCATGATGAAATAACACTCATAATTAGCTGATTTGGCACAGAACTGCCCTGAGAGAGAGAGAGAGAGAGAGAGAGAGAGAGAGAGAGAGATGCTCTGTATTGTTACATAACACTGCTCTGAGGCTGGATGCATTTTCTCCTGACGAAGTAAAACAAACTAAAGTACAAAATGTGCTCCAAGGGCTATCAATGAAAAGACATCTGAAAAGGTTCTGACAAAGTATTAAAAATTTTAACCTCTGCTGTTGAGTGTGATCTTGCCTTGGGCCACAAGCTTTGTTAGAGACCAGGCTTTTCAGCCTGGGTTTAGTCACTCTTACAGAGTCTCTTCCACACACAAAACTACCATATGGTTGCAGGTCAGATTATATATCTATATATATGGGCGAGCAGGATGAGGCCGAGGGATGTGAGAGCGTCAAAAGAGCCGGTGGCGTGATTGATAATGAGCGTCTCCTGCGCGCCGCACTGGTCTCGAATCTCATGGAGGAGCGGAAGCATAAAAGAAGGAGCGACGACAGTGAAGAACGAGAGAGGACCAGGCCTGGATTTTAGTTGTGAGTTGTGTTTGTGTGTGTGTGGGTGGCAGTCGTCCGTGGGGGACTGCCGCAATTACTTTTATTTTGTATTTTGTGTTCTTTTCTAATTAAAAGTGTGTTAAATGTTCGCCATTCCCGCCTCCTTCTTCCCGAACTAAGAACTGTGTTACAATATACATATACATAACTTTTTCCCTCAGAATTGTGAGATATTTTTTGTCAATTTGCACAAAGAAAGTCAAATTCAAAAAGTTGTAAGTACTTTTTTTATTGCATGGTGGACACAAGCTTCCATATTATTCAGATATCAGTGAATAACAGTAAAACTGGGAATCTAAAATCTTCTGTGAATCTTTCATCTCCACACCTAAACTGTTGAGGGAAGCACAGACAATAATAAATCCACATCTTCAGCTGTGACACCCCACAGCGCAACTTTTCTGCACAACATGTTAGTGTGATACATCTTGTATCCTTTATTCTCTTGTTCAAATATAATCTTCATGCCACTGTTGTTGTTTAAATTCACGGTAACGCTGAAAGTAAGGTATATAAACGGTTGTAAAAACTAATAAAAAAAGCATTATTCATGTTTAAAATAAACTTAATTTAGCTCAATTCGGTTCAAGGAGTTTCATGGAGTTCAGGCAACTATGATAGCTTAAAATGAGCATATTACACGATCTTCTTTAATTAGTGACAACTTAACCCAAATAAAACATTAATAAACATAATCATGTGTTATGTTCAATCAAAGTGAAGGAGACACATGCCACATTATATATTTTAGGCAAGTGGGTTTTAAATGCAAATTTCAAGTTGCAAAATTATTGGACGGATAGACAGACAGACAGACATTTTGGAGATAAAACATTTTCTATTCTTTTCAGCTCGAGTGATTTGATGAATAGATTTGGCTACACTGTAAAGGCAGCCTGTGTTTTGTTCTGCATGCCTTCAGGCTGAATAGAAAAATAAATGTGGTTTTAGATCGGCATGAGTAGCAAACAGCAAAAATCATTGAAAGTTTTTTTCATTTCCTTTCTAGCAAGAAACTAAATCTTATAGACTGCACACAGCTGACCACATACTGTTAAAATCAGCATAAAATAAATGGCTCTGTTAATTTCTAGATGCATATTCATAGACTTATTGAACATTTAATCAGTGCATGTTATTGCAGTGGAAATAAGGGGTTTTGCAAAAATGACAAGAATTATGATAAATGAATGCTATAGGCTGATAATAATCTTTGTAAGTGCACATTTATAATTATTGGTTCAGTAGATGGTTTTGTCTATGAATATTGGCTCTGAGCTGCTTTTAAAATTCTTGTAACATTTTATGGAGACTTTTATGGGAACCAGTTTGGCCACAAAGTGATTTTATTGCACATTATCAACATAACCTTTCACTGTTTATGTGGTTGATAATTTATTGAACAGTAGCTTTGAGGCATCTATGTTTCTAGCACACTCCTCCCCCCCCCCCAAAAAATACAATTATATCAACTTCTAAAAAAAAAATTATGACTATTCTAAAAATACTTATGACTCATCTTGCACTTGTGGGCGTGGCAAATACTTTGTCCAATCAAATGCTCTCTAGAGTGAGAATCTCCCTCCCTCTAACTGCAACTAGACAATCAGGGTTCACGGCTGACATTAACAATTCAACTATTGACTATGTATGTTGAATATAAAAAAATAGAAAAAGAGGGATGAGCCAATTGCAATTGTAATATATCATACTGCCTGTATGACCAATAAATGTGCGATTTCGTTTTCATCATCTCTTTTGTTACTTCCTATAATCTCTGTAGATTTTATAAGAGTCAAGATACTGCATAATGGGATGCAATCCACATCCACGATAGAAAGGGATTATATCCCCCGAGCTATATTTAGAGCTGAAAGTTTACTACTTCACAACTTGCTCCCACCTATAAGCAGCAAACTGTAACTGTGATGAATTTTAAAGGCTTCTTAATCCTTTTAAATCTCTGTCACATCCGATACATTGAGGTGCCCGCTGGAGAAAAAAAAAAGAGAGAAAAAAATGTATTTCAAGCTTTCAGAATTGTGTCTGTGCTCAAAAGGCAGCCTGTGTAGGGAATCTATGCTTGTGCTGCCTTGGCAGAGATAACCCGAACACTCCAAGGCCTTCACAGGGGATTACGGTGTGTCAGTGCCTGACGGCTTTGACCAGGAGACCTCACCTTGAGAGAGGAAGTAGGGGTTCAAATGTTCTATCTGGGCCATTGTGGGATTAGCATGTGAGACAGGACCAACGACTGTGAAAGGATTCCGGGTACATCGGAACACCCATTTCCATGGAGCGACTCTCTTGAACGGCATGGCTTAAATGGCTGAACCCTGGATGTGCGATTAGTGTGAGAAAGTGGCGTTAATCATTTCTTGATGTCTACATCAAAAAGGATTGTCAAGCTACAAATGCAGCGCTATCCTTTGATATATTAGCATATTTCGAAGATAGCTTGCATATTATATACTGAGGCCAGGGTAAGATGTGCCACTTTGTGTCTAAGCTGTTCTCTGGGAAAGAAGAAATATGAGTCTGCTATCTAATTGATCTGTGGGGTAAGCTGTGCCACGTCAAAACCAGAATTAATTTTTATTTTTTGGTTTGTTTTCCAGTAAAAATGTCTACACTTTCCTAGATAAGTAATATAATACATTATACAGCAGCAACAACAAAAAATATCGTCAAATATATTCCAATTTTACTAAATGTGAAAAGAGTGGCTTAAAGTAATACATAATAATAATATAAAATACTAAAATGATCAAAGAATGCCATAGCTGACTAAAAATGATAAGTAACACAAATATATTTTAAAATATATTGTTTTGTATATTTTTAAATATATTTGAATACTCTACAAATATTCCTGAAAAAAAACACATTTTTGCTTTTTAAATTAGGTTTGTTTTTCTTAACAATTTATCATCTTTCAATCATTTCTCATGACAATTTTCTTCTTTTTTCAAGTACAAATCTTGCTTATAATGCATCAAAACATTTACTTCTCAATAGTTTAGATAGTTAGATATGTTAATAGTTTGGTGCATTATATTCAACTATTCTTACAATTATCAAAACCAAAATATGACTTTATCAATGTAAAAGAGCTAAACTAGGTTAGCCACAGGAAATCACTTTGTACAACAATGAGAACATGAACACAAAGGATTTTACTGTAAAGGTACTTGAAAAAAAAATGCAAAAGCAAGACACTCAGCACACTTTTGTGTGAAGCTTTCATCTCAGTTTTCAGCGCACTCAGATTTTGTGATGGATTGCCCTGGGGTCATTTCAGCCACTTTTAGAGAGAACTAAAGAGAGAGAGAGTGAAAGAGAGGTGACACTTTAAGAGAAATACAAGACATTTTGACAAGTGATATTTTGTCCTTCAAACGCCTACAACTGTTTCAGATTTGCAGATTACGAAAATAAAACAAACAAAACTGTCTGGTCCATAAGTTCACACTGAAAATCTGCATTCAAAATCCGATTTAAACCTGAAATAAGCAGAAACTCCTTTGAGTGTCTTCATATTTGGTTTGTCCACCTTGTGCATAAAGGTACAGTTGACCCCAAAATAAAAATATAACTTACTGCTATAATTTACTTAAAGGGCACCTATAATGCAAAATTCACTTTTACATCGGGTGTACAGCAGTGTGTGTACACAACCACGCTATAACGGTAAAAATCCACTCAATCCTCTTTTTAATCCCCATAAATCATAAGTAGCGTCTCAGAACAAGCCGTTTGCAGATTGTAACAGTGTGACATCACATTGCACAGGCCCCGCCCACGACAGCTGATTAGCATAGACCCCGCCCAGAGTGAGTTGTCATGTGTATCTCATTGTTTTTTTTGCATTTAAAGATACGGTACATGTAGGAAATCATGCATGTTTTTCTTCCAGTCAAAAATGGGAATTTACAACATGAATGACCTGTGGGGTATTTTGAGTGGAAACTTCACTGACATATTCTGGGGACAACAGAGTCTTACAGAATTTTACTTATATCATCCTGTAGCAAGGAGCATTATATTTCAGCTTTAAATTCAATGTGTTCTTCAAAATATCTGTATTGGGTGAAGAGACGAGATTGAGAAGACGATCCAAATGCAAGCAACACAAAGGAACTCAAATTGAAAAACAAGAATGTCCAGGCACCCCCGACTGAATACATGAATACAGTGATCCCTCGACCGGAACCCCCCGCGATAGGTGAAAATCCGCGAAGTAGGATCAGCCAATCAGCTCACGGGACACATCCACTCGTGCTCTCATTTGTCGATCTCGCATTGGGAACCAATCACGTGTCTTGTCTGAGTGCCTGTGGGCGTGTACAAAGACTCTGATAGAGTTTCTCTCTTTGTCTGGCATCCTGGAAAATCGTTTCTCTCGCGCATCACGATAAAACAACGCTGCTTTCCACAATACGGCTGCCGATACGATGGTATTTTTGAATTTTTCTTTTTCGATTAATATTTTTGAAAAATCCGCGATGCACTGAGGTCGTGAAACTTGAACCACAAAGTGGCGAGGGATTACTGTACAATCAAGGACTCACAAACTGAAACGCAAGAGCTTAAATACACAAAGAAATCAAATTGACATTACTGAAATAAAGATTCTAGAGACAAAAAAGATAAGAACATTAATCCCATTACAAATGACAGTGCTTTCAAAAGCTACAACCTGAAATAAAAATAAAATAATGAACCTTGAGGAATTGATCTGCATCTCTGGAGTCTTGATTTGGTTTCTTTCTGAAGGTGCACAGATCATAACTTTAACACAACACCAATTGCTCAGGTCCAAACTGTCGCTCTAGGGTTTGAGGGAAGCTATTTGAGTAAATGACATTGCATAAATGTCAATAAACAACACAGACTCCATTAAAAATCTAAATGTAATACCATGAGATGTTTTGTGTGATTGTGGAGAAAACTGCTCTCCTTTATAAACAACCTGTTTTCCTTTATCCTACTTTTCTCTATCTAGCACATTCTATCTAAAATTGCATTCACAACGAACACAGCTTTAAATGTGAATGTGTAGGGTTTGCAAACAACTTCCAGATTGACCTTTCGGGCACTTGATTCACATGCTCGCTCAGCTGCTCAACATTAATGTCAGTTCAGTTGTTAAATTAAAAGTCAACCTTATTCGCACTCGTTATTTGGGATCACACTTGACAGAAGCAGATAAGAAGATGAGGTAGCTGAGCCGTGATTTGCTGCATTTTCTTTGCAGTTACAGCCCGGGGTGGGAAACAATCAGTCTTGTCTTTGACATCCTTGGTAAAAGCATCGATAGAAATGGGCGTGAGGCGCAGGAGTGTATAAGAACCATATCACATGTCTGCCGTATCACTCCTACACCAAATCAGACCTTTCGCCATCCCATTCATTTGGACGGGGAGTCAAAAATCAATAGCCATTACAAAGCATTGCAATTATCTGTCCCAAGTCCATTTAGATCGGCCATTATTTTTTGTTTGTTCAGCAAATTGTAAGACAGTATGGCTATTGTGGTGTTCGACAATCTGATAGAAGCTTACTGGAACTTTGCGTTTCTTTTCTATTTTCTCTACGGGCAGGATGATTTTTAGCCAGTATTGCAATGATAAATGGGTCAAATTTGAGCCTTGACGCTGAGTAATTCAACGATGAGTAAATATCAATAATCTATCAGCCACGTTAAAGTTTCATTAGGAACAACCTGTCAGAGGTTTATATAGAGTTTACATTAAACAACATTAACCCTATAAATCCTATTGTATAAGCTAATTTCTAAGGCATCTAAATGAAACTTTATTGAAAAACATGTTGCATACAATCTTCTTCATGGAATGTAATTAAATTTTTTTCCTTTTTTTGCATGCGAAAGACCTTATAGTATTATTCTAAAAATGTCTACCTACCAGGTTGTGGTGAACATGTCTTTTTGCTTTATTCTTAAATGGAGGTTGTTGTAGGGCAATGTTGGTTTGGATTTTGTTTTCCCTTAATAATAATAATAATAATAATAATTCATTACATTTATATAGCGCTTTATCAAAGTCTCTCAAAGTCGCTTTACATGGAAGGGGGAATCTCCTCAACCGCCACTAGAGTGCAGCATCCACCTGGATGATGCGACGGCAGCCATATTGCGCCAGAACGCACACCACAAACTAGCTTTATTGGTGGAGAGGAGACAGAGTGATGATGCAGCCAATCAGAGAAAGGGGATGGTTAGGAAGCCATGATGGACATATTTGGCCAGAATGCCGGGGTTACACCCCTACTCTTGCGAAAGACATCCTGGGATTTTTAATGACCACAGAGAGTCAGGACCTCGGTTTAACGTCTCATCCGAATGACGGTGCTCATTTCAGTACAGTGTCCCCGTCACTATACTGGGGCGGTAGGAATAGTAACAATAATAATAATAATAATAACAACCTTCATTTAAAAAACAGAATTATCCATGCAAATATATTTTTAGAAATGTTAAAATATCACTCAGTCCTTATTTTATTGAATTACATTTAGTGTTTTTTTCAAACCTACAGAGCTTGTGAGCAAATCTAAAGAATGCAAGCATATTTTAAGATATGATTTTTTGCAATTACATTAACGCTGGTTTAGGAATAGTTTTCCAGACCAGATTGTTGTTCGGATCATCTGCCTGCCAATGACATTCAACCTAACCTGTTGAAAGTCTACAAGAAAACTGTTAATACCAATAGTGGATTTGTTTAGGATAGGTTCCAGTAGCAATTTCTCAGATGAAAGGAAATGAAGTGAATCTCCCAAAAATTTGAATGAGAAAATATTCACTAAAACAAAAATCAAACCAAACAATGATGATACAATAGTTATAACAAAAAGTAAAACTTGGCTATATATAGCCTTTTTTACTATTTATCACATGCATATTTTTCATATGTAAAATGCTTACAGTAAACGTCAAACACTGTAAATTGATAAGCTCTTTGTATCGATGCAAACATATATGTATATTGTGCAAAAACCTTGTGTTTAGGACGATAATGAATGAATGGTCGAACTACTATACATGGACATCACTGCATTAGGTCACACCCAAAACAAATTTTAATAAATTGAAACATGAAATCATCATAAAAAATAAACATAAAATATACTGTAATATTCTAAAATACTGATACAGCATGTTTGACATCTAGTCATCTTTCAAGGTGTTTCTTATTAAGCACTTTAACAAGTACATTAAATGTACTTTCTGCTGCTGACACTGAGTGTTTGTAGACATATTTGTAATAGTTAGTTCAGCATGGTTGCTAAACTGTGGGTGTAATGTTTGTATTGGCATAATTTATTCTGATTTATTGTATGTTTTAATGCACTGCAATAAGCTGGTGCGCGCATTTCGTTTCTTGATGTATGCAAATACTCAGCGGTATAAAGTGAAATTCAATTCAACCTCCAGAATACTGTAGCTGTAGGGGAAACACTATTCACTATATCTGTTTTTGAAATACCCTCTTAAAAATCCATTTCTTTCTTCCAAATATCTTTGATAATATTTATTTGTGCCCATGTCATAAATGATAGTTGACCAATATGATATGAATATTCATACCTGTATTCGTGCTTACGTTAGTTCAACTCGATGACATGAATTGCTACATGTGAGAATGGCCTGGAGGGAATGCCGTTTGTGATAATACAACATGCAATAAATAAACATGTTATTAACAAGCTCATATTAGCATAGCAGATAGCAGGAAAACTAATTGCAAAAAATTATCTAAATCGCAAACTGACACGTCTTTGTAAAAAAAGGAGCTGGAAAAAAGTGAATGAAGTGGGAAAAGAGAGGTGAATCTGAGTTATAAATGCAGGAATTTCTTCAGGGACATGTCAATTTAAGATGGGATTTGCCCTGTTCAGTGCAGGATGAGTCTGATTTGCTGGTAGATTAGTATAAATTACTATAATCTTTCTCTGGGGAATGCAGCAGTACATTTTCAGCTCACAAAGCATCAGAGAGTGCAAAAAGAGCTTGGAGGATATGGATTTCTTTTTTTAAATAAGCAGGAAAGGAAATGCATGTAAACAGCTTGCTCTTGAATAAAGAGTTACAATGATCCAGATATCCCAGAATAAACTGGTTGTAGACGTTTTATATTGTTTCAAAAAAATATATATTAAAGATGAACGAAAACTAAAATGGATAATAGTTTTTATTATACAAAATTGGCCGTGGAGCTGGCCAATATTATTCCAGCAACTGGGTCCACCTCAGGTTGAACAAGGTTGGTATCTAGAGTATCTAGAGTCTAGATATCTATGTCTGCACGAGCGGACATAATTCCTAACCCAGTAATCCCATCTCCCACTCCCAACTTTGTGTACTCCATGGCTTCAACTCCACCAAAACACCAAACTCCATCACAATGGCACCATTTGTGGTGGTCATCAGCTCCATCTGCCCTGGCTTGGTGGTTTTCGGCTCCACCATGGTTATCTCCTGCTCTGCTAGCTGCACAGTGGTGGCCTTCAGTTCCATCAGATCGACTATGGGGTTCTCCTGCTCCATTGGATTCACTGTGGTAGTGTTTTTCTCTCCCAGCTTCACTGTGGTAGTTTCCTGCTCTGCTGTGTAGGTCTCCTGTTCTGCCTTTTCTACCATGGTGGTCTCTTTTTCTGCCTGTTCTAAGGCGGCGGTCTCTTCTGGCTGCTCAACAGTGGTGGTCTCCTGTTCTGCCTGCTCTGCCATGATGGTCTACTCTTCTGTCTGCTCTCAGGTGGTTGTCTCCTCTTCTGGCTGCTCAACAGTGGTGGTTTCCTGTTCTGCCTGCTCTGCCATGATGGTCTCCTCTTCTGACTATGCCTTGGAGGTCTCCTGTTCTGCCTGCTCAACAGTGATGGTCTCCTCTTCTGCCTACTCTGCCTTGGTGGTTTCCTGTTCTGCCTGTTCCTCCATGACGGTCTCCTGTTCTTCCTGTTCTGTCATGGTGGTCTCCTCTTCTGCATGCTTCTCCATGGAGGTTTCCTGCTCTGCCTTCTCTCCCTGCTCTGCTGTGGTGGTCTGCTGTTCTGTCTGCTCTGCTATGGTGGTCTCTTGTCCTAGCTGCTTCGTCATTGTGGTCACCTGCTCTGCACTAGATCTCTGATCCTTGACTCTGCCCTGATTCTCTGCCTCTGCCTCTTCTTTCACTCCACAGTCATGGCACTCTATCCCTCCTTCTCATCTGCCTCTGCTCCACCACCCATCTGGACTGAGAGCATCTGGAAGCCTTGTTGTGTCTTGTTATTTTCATTACCCCTTGTGTATAAATTTCCCTTGTGTTTCTTTGGTTGTCTTTGGATGTTTCTCATATCATTGTTCTTTGTCTTTTTCTGTTTTGGATTTTTGGATCCGTTGTCTCTGCCTACCTGTGTAGGCATCACGAATGTTTGCTATTAGAAGTCTTGGGAGAAAGTTCTCATGGCCAAACAAACCAACGTGTGGTTATGATTCCAGGCGGCCTCACAAATCAGGTTGTGGACTGGAATAATTCAGAATATTTCATCCAACTTTATAGATTTAATAACTGAATTACCCTATGAATAATTATATAAATAACTTAACTATCTTGACCAGCAAGCCGCAGCACGGGCCAATAGCTAGACCAGCACCAGACCTGTTTTCTGCAGAGATGCAGTGAGGAACACCAGCTTATCTCGTTCTTCATCTGATCTACTGATCATCTGATATGAGCGAGGCGAGTTCTATATTTTACACCGCCACTGAACTACAGCTGAGTGGAACCGTTTTAACAGTCCCAAGAGATTATTATCTTTTGTGCAAACAAGTATGAAAAGGTTCTTCAGTGAGTTAAAAAAACCTGAAAAGTGAATTCTTTCTCGAGAGACTCAAGGAACAAACTTTAAACACAGCACAGGTTGTCAAAAAGCACTTCAGTCAAGCCTATACACTCTTAAATATCTAAATACCATAATTTGTACTCACAACAACTTATGAGTGGCTTGACACAGACATACAAATCCTCATTCAGTGCACTAAACCACAGACTCAAAAATGTCTTTTTATGTCAGGAATATCAAGTGTCTAAATGAAACACAGTTAAATGAATGAGTTTTTTATCAGAGTGATTAAATGTCCCACTCGCGTTTCATTCACCCTCCATTTACTCACTGGTTCCAGCCAATAACATATTTTGTCAGGTCCTCAATTTGTTGGTACTTGACATGTACAATGGCATAGATTTTTGAGAGGACTCATCTACATGAATTCAATAACGAAGCTAATTGTCCAAGCTTTCAGGCGGGGATTGATTTGTCTGTTTCAGCAGTGATAACGCAAGTAATTATCTCCACTCTTTGAAGCCCCGTCTCTACAGTTAGTCCTGGATTCAAGTTTAAATTACATTCCATATGATTCCAAAGTATTGCAGGAATTATGGTGGTCTGTGATTTTGAAAACAAGGAGTTATTATGAAATGTCTAGTCAAGTAAGTATCATGGTCAACAGCTCCAAATGATGACAGGTTTTAAATTCAACATTTCCATATTAATGTTTGAATATTAATGAATAGGGTCATTCGTAGAACATTTTCAAGTCTTAATGTATTGGATAAAATATAAAAAATAAAATATAAAACTGTCACAATATAACTGGTAAGAGAAAATCATTTCACTACAAAATCTTGCTATGTATATATTAACATACATGACTTATTTGATCTTGTTTGATGATTTTTTTTTTATTCAGTTGGACAATTTTTACAAGTAATGTTTAAAACTCAAATTTGTGTGATTTTATCATTTTCTAGCCATACATTTGTCACAGTCTCAGAATGTCTTTTACATCCGGGTCCCTTCTGTATATCTCCCATGCCGTTCTCACACCTGTCGTGTTTATCAATTACCCTCTTAGTCTTGTCAGCTGCTTTCCATTTCCTCTTGTGTTTCCCTTGTCTTTGTCAGTTGTTAATGTTACGTTGTTCCATGTGTGTGGATGTCTCCAGTGTTCTCTGAGCCTTCAGAATTTTGCTCGAAAAGTGTGCCGTTTTGTGTTAATTTCTTAATAAAGTGAGTTTTCGTTGAAACCTTTTGCTCCTTGTCTTCCTCCGCATCGCACACAATCTCCTTGTGTAACAACATTTTTTAATTACAGCAATAAGCAACATCAAAAAGGTTAAAAGAGTTGAAAAATTAGTCAATCAATGAAGGATAGCAAGTTTTATGTTAGTTTAATATTTCCCATAAATTGAACGAAAAAATAAATAAATGATGTTTTATTAACAAAGTTCGGGAGGAGCACGTTCAAATGATTAACACAATCAACACGTCATCAGCAATTACTCCTCATCCTATCAGCAGGAGAGGAAGTACGTATATATAGACATGTTTGACTCACCTACAGCTCTTTGACATTTTTCGGCAGCTCGACAGTTTACGGCATAGTGGCTCCGCCTCCTGGTCGCGATACACCCGAAATCGCGCTAGACTCGTTAGATGGATTCTCTACGAAAACCTCCGGACCCAGTAGCGATCCTCATCCGCTCAACACCATGCTAACTATATTATATCACCCTCAGCAATACATCACGGGTGCCAGACCAAACAAACGGGCCCTAAGCAACAACAAGCAAACGCACAGTAAGACGCGAGGCCTGTTCTCGCCACCAAGCAAAACATCCGTATTCAGCAGCTCTACATCGGCCCCTTTCAATCGCTCCTGCCATTGAGAAGGATAATAAAGCTGGTTGAGAAGCAAGCTCGACTCTCAGGTTATGCCGCTTTCTTCCTGCTAGCCAGGCCGCCGCCGCCGCGAGCCTCAGCAGACCGCGCTGCAGTTTCAGCTCACACTCTCTCTGCCCGTCAGCTCACACAAACAAGAGCAGCTGTAATCCTTCCCGGCGCTTTTTATTTCAGCATCGCTAAATCACGAGCAGTTTGTGCCACCTCAATGCTACTGTTCCGGGAACCCACGTCTGAAATGTGATTGTTTTTAAAGTAACGCGCTGCTTCCGCGCAGCTCAGAAGTCAGATCACGCGCAGTACAGTCCGGTCACACGCGCTGCTTCTGATCGCGCTCATGACAGTCGATCGCGCGTTCAGCCGCCCACATAAGAATCAAGTACTTATTGCCAACGCTGCCTTGTTGTTTCAAACTTAATCGGCCATTAAGTGGACTCACTGGAAAGAAACCATATGCACTTCCTATTTCAAAGTAATTCTCTGCCTTCACTGTTTCAATCCTTTAAGTCTATGATAAGCTTTATAAGTCTATGATATTTGGATGAACCCCTGCTCTGGGTTTATTCAAAGCCAATAAGTTTGTGAACTTTCATAAACTTTGATATTCCGATCTCCAACAGGTAAGTTTGTTTTGAAATTAAATATGCAACATGCATCTGATATAAATTCAACTGTCAATTTATAATTGAAAGGTTTTACTTAGGCTTTTACAAACCATACTGATTTTGTTATTTCTTGAGTGTATTTAGACGTCTGTAACTGTTAGATTCGTTTCCCGGCGTGCCTCATTCCAGTCCTCTTTTTATTAACGGTTGAATGAATAAGTACTCGGCGCTGAGGGAGATAAGTTGTCTCTCAACTTTATTCTTTATCTTTTTGAATATATATAGAGAAATGTCTTAGGGGAGTAACAGAGTCAACCAATGAGAGAATATAGATAACATCATATAGGAATCTCAAACATGATAAGATCATATAGGAATTTCTATACATGGCAGAACCAAGTCTATATATGGTCAGTTGTCCAAGTTTTACCACGAATACATTGGGGCCCTGCAGGTTTCAGGTATGTGCGTGCTTGAACCGCACCCACCACGCCCTGCCTATGGACGCACTCTTCTTTGTTTAGCTGGTGTAACAATAGTTGGCCGAACCAAATATAGAGGCACTTTTCTGCTGGGTAGCTACACCCCACCCTAAAGGGGGAAGTAATTCTCGCACAAATATCTGCGCCCATGTTCACCTAATGGTCCATATGCATATGTTCACATCTAACACAAAAACCCATTCATGTATTTTCAGTTCTGATACTACATCTGATACAAATCTTACAGTAACCAAAGTAATTTCAAGACTCCTGAAATTGAAACTGAAAACTGAAACTGAAACACTGCACAGAACTCCCACTGCCGCAGCAGTGACGCTCCCGCAGGAGCAAGCTCTCTCTAACTTCCACGGCCGCAGCAGTGACGCTCCCGCAGGAGCAAGCTTCTAATTGCATCTGATATAAATTCAACTGTCCATTTATAATTGAAAGGTTTTACTTATGCTTTTTACAAACCATACTGATTTTGTTATTTCTTGAGTGTATTTAGACGTCTGTAACCAAAGTAATTTCAAGACTCCCTTTAAGTCTATGATAAGCTTTATAAGTCTATGATATTTGGATGAACCCCTGCCCAGGGTTTATTCAAAGCCAATAAGTTTGTGAACTTTCATAAACTTTGATATTCCGATCTCCAACAGGTAAGTTTGTTTCGACAGGTAAGTTCGTTTTGAAATTAAATATGCAACACGCATCTGATATAAATTCAACTGTCAATTTATAATTGAAAGGTTTTAATCATGCTTTTTACAAACCATATTGATTTTGTTATTTCTTGAGTGTATTTAGACGTCTGTAACCAAAATAATTTCAAGAGACTAAAACACTGAACAGAACTCCCACTGCCGCAGCAGTGATGCTCCCGCAGGAGCAAGCGTCTAAATTCCACTGCCGCAGCAGTGACGCTCCCGCAGGAGCAAGCTTCTAATTTCCACTGCCGCAGCAGTGACGCTCCCGCAGGAGCAAGCTTCTAATTTCCACTGCCGCAGCAGTGACGCTCCCGCAGGAGCAAGCTCTCTCTATCTTCCAGCTCTCTCTAACTTCCACTGCCGCAGCAGTGACGCTCCCGCAGGAGCAAGCTCTCTCTATCTTCCAGCTCTCTCTAACTTCCACTGCCGCAGCAGTGACGCTCCCGCAGGAGTAAGCTCTCTCTATCTTCCAGCTCTCTCTAACTTCCACTGCCGCAGCAGTGACGCTCCCGCAGGAGCAAGCTTCTAATTTCCACTGCCGCAGCAGTGACGCTCCCGCAGGAGCAAGCTTCTAATTTCCACTGCCGCAGCAGTGACGCTCCCGCAGGAGCAAGCTCTCTCTATCTTCCAGCTCTCTCTAACTTCCACTGCCGCAGCAGTGACGCTCCCGCAGGAGTAAGCTCTCTCTATCTTCCAGCTCTCTCTAACTTCCACTGCCGCAGCAGTGACGCTCCCGCAGGAGCAAGCTTCTAATTTCCACTGCCGCAGCAGTGACGCTCCCGCAGGAGCAAGCTCTCTCTATCTTCCAGCTCTCTCTAACTTCCACTGCCGCAGCAGTGACGCTCCCGCAGGAGTAAGCTCTCTCTATCTTCCAGCTCTCTCTAACTTCCACTGCCGCAGCAGTGACGCTCCCGCAGGAGCAAGCTCCCTCTATCTTCCAGCTCTCTCTAACTTTCACTGCCGCAGCAGTGACGCTCCCGCAGGAGCAAGCTTCTAATTTCCACTGCCGCAGCAGTGACGCTCCCGCAGGAGCAAGCTTCTAATTTCCACTGCCGCAGCAGTGACGCTCCCGCAGGAGCAAGCTCTCTCTATCTTCCAGCTCTCTCTAACTTCCACTGCCGCAGCAGTGACGCTCCCGCAGGAGCAAGCTTCTAATTTCCACTGCCGCAGCAGTGACGCTCCCGCAGGAGCATGCTCTCTCTATCTTCCAGCTCTCTCTAACTTCCACTGCCGCAGCAGTGACGCTCCCGCAGGAGCAAGCTTCTAATTTCCACTGCCGCAGCAGTGACGCTCCCGCAGGAGCAAGCTTCTAATTTCCACTGCCGCAGCAGTGACGCTCCCGCAGGAGCATGCTCTCTCTATCTTCCAGCTCTCTCTAACTTCCACTGCCGCAGCAGTGACGCTCCCGCAGGAGCAAGCTTCTAAATTCCACTGCCGCAGCAGTGACGCTCCCGCAGGAGCAAGCTTCTAAATTCATTCATCTGCCCTCCCGAACTCACATTTCCCCCCCCTCAGCCGTAACTTCGCAATTCTTTGGGGGGTCATCAAAATCTTTAGCGGCTGTCCGACTAGATTGCAATTTTTGGGGGAGTGCTCCAGGTTCGGGCTGAATACCGAGCTCGGAGCCCTCTCCTCGGACAGCACGCCAAATATGCTTACCATTTATTGCTCCTGAATCATTCGTAAGTGTGAACTCGTGAAATATATATACCGGTAATCATTATTATTGAAAAGTATCTAATGCTTTAAAGAAAATTTGAATTTTAAAGTATGTCTATGGAATAGAATGTGCCAAATGTAAAATGTAAAAATGTATTTAGGACTTATGAAAAAGTGTTGGAACTATCACTGCGTCAAAGCGTTTTTAAAAATACTTTTGGTTTAACTTAGTCCATCTCTGACAGTATGACACATCACAGATTTGAGAACGCAAACGTTTTGCTTGTTCCTCCGCTGGAGGGAAAAACAGGAGCATCCTCTTTCATGTATGGCTTCCAACAGTGATTCCTCTGTTAACAATCAGCGATCAAAAATAACTGACGACGAGCTGATGGAACTTCTGAAATCTCATTTTGACACATAAGAAAAACATTTCAGTAGGCCAGATCCACCTTCCATATCTTATTTTTGTCAGCTGATGTTGTTTACTCTCAAGGCTGCATTTTGACTGTGACATCCGAAATAAGCTGCATCCCCAGTCTGCTGGCGTTACTTGTTGCTGATAAAGCAGGCATGGTGAGAACAGTAATTCAAAGAGGTGTGTGAAGATGACGTAAAACAAATTCTGGGAATGGAGACTCTTCCAAGCCTCCCTGCAGGCAGATAAGTAAACGGAAAGGGAGGAAGCAGTTACTCCATTCAAATGCACACAATTGCAGACGTCTCAAACGACTAATTTAGGCATATTGATGGGAATAAAATAATAAATTGGTACTTTATCTATCCATCCATCCATCCATCCATCCGTACAGTGGAAAGGTTTATTCAAAAGTAAATTAATCAACACTTAACCGATAAAGCATTTCAAACAAATGGATAGAACTGATCACGCAAAAAATAAAATAAATAATAATAATAATAATTGCACTAAGTGAGATCTAATAATCATTTCTCTCTTGGTGCATATCTCTATCATGGCAGGATTATGCAGTTGGAAGCAGGCACAAAAAAAAATCCTTACGGCAGCCCTCTTGAATTTAATCATGCACACTACAGCATAAACAGCTTACGTTTCTCATTAACCTGAGGTGTGTCTCTAATCAGGGGAATACTTAAACAAACAAGGTCACTAGCTAGAGATGCAGCACTGAAGGCCCATAATACTGCAATCTACAGCACAAGGGTCATAACATTTACCCCAGTAACATTGTTAAGAGAAAAATGGTGTTTATTACAAAGGTGTTGGTCTAGCTGTGACTTTCTTTATGTGGATTAAAAGCGTGTAAAACTAGACTATCATTATTTTGTCACAAACTGAAGACATTCGTTATTCAACTGAAAAACTTCGGAAGCATCCAAAGAACAAACTGATTAGACGCAATGTCAAAAATCACATTGAGCATGTGTTTCAGATACATGGCGTCAAAAAGACTGGAACTAATGGAATGCAGTCACCTTCCAAGATGATTAAAATATCAATTAAGCATGACATCAACACCAAGGACAATGGAGGAAAAGGTTATTTGATATACGGCAACATAAACAGGTCAGGTAGTATTTTCAAATGTTGGTTTTAATGTATTGCACCACATTAAATCAATGTTTTCTTCCTTTGTATTACCTATTGGAGGCAGGACACAATTATTGGTCATCTCTTTTCTTTTAAAATATCCATTAAACTTTAGTTGTGGCACGGTTACAAAATTATTACTTTACTACTTTCTATTCAGTTACAGGTGGAATTAGAGGGTGGTGCATTCTCATTTTTAGAGAGCACCTGATTGGACAAAAATCAGTGCAGGATGAATCATACATTTATTTTTTAATCTACTTTCCTGGAATAAAGAGACTGTATTTTAAACACAAATTAAGTTCAGTTAATCATCAAGGAGAGGTGAGTTTTTCAATTTTTTATTTTATTTTAGGCCTTGGACATCATTTTGTTATTCATCCTAGAAGTCTGCCTTGCATTTAGAGCCATCAGTGGTTTTAAAATGAAATCCTTGTCATACAGCACCTCTGCACACGCCTTTTATCTCTAAAGTGTCTCAACAGCTGAAAAAAGCCTATTCTTATGCCACTTTTCACTGATTGGTTGTACTTTCCCAATACTAACAATTAAAGCAATTCACACAACCATTAAGTGCAGCCCCTTTCAGACAGCACAGTTGCTAGGTAACATCTCCGTCCATCCGGAATGAAGTACAAAAGGACATACAAATGTAAGAGACATTCTGGAATGTGACAATTGCAGATTGATTTTTTTCAGCCACTTTTTCCACAAGATGCATACTTCCCCAGAAAGAATCAATATGGCTATTCACATTTTTACATGCAACATATAATGACCATGTCTTGATCTGATATTATCATTTATACCTTTACAAACACATCCATCAACCTCGCCTGTGCCACTAAAGCAGTAGAAGATTATAAGTAGCATGTAAATTACACTTAATCTCTACAAAATTCCTCCCAAAAGCACCATTATCCAAGTAGCATGTACAAACGTTTGTAAATTAACAAGTGCATCAAACCACTTTTAAGTCCATTATGTGCAACTTGATGGATATTTCTCTTTGCTTTCACAGTTAATCATTGAAAAGCACTTTGTTGATCATTGCAAAGTAATTGAACGCTATATTCTAGAGTAAATGTGTAAAAAATAACCTCTGAAATGCTCACTTTTCCGCCTTGCATAATTGCAGTCAAAAGTAGCTATTGCACATTTGGCCCATTGCACATTTAAATTATTCATTGAATTATTGAAATTTTCCTTATTTATATTTAAATAAGGAATAGTCCTTAAAATAAGGAATGTTCCTTATAATAACGAGCAATATATACCTGTTATTTCAGGGAAAATGAGCTGCGCCAAGGTAAAATAAAGTACAATAGCAGAACTGTTATGTGCTCACCTGATCTCATCTAAAAGTCAGAATTGGCTCGGTCAGTACCTGTGGTGCCGTGCAAGTGCTCCTGGGATGTTCGAAAGGTGTCATGATGATGCCAGATGCGTTAAAGTCACTTTGGTCAGAGCGAAATGGCGATGTACATTTTCTACTCAAAATAATTTACATTTTTAAAGCAATAATTTACAGCAAACTCTACTTCTACAAAATTATGAATTATTTTTGCTCTTATTTTATGTTCTTCAATTTATGAAGGTTCATTATGTACATTATGTTGAATCCTCCAAACTTTGTGCTTAAAGAATGGTCAGTATTTCCCACTCACAATTACAATATACTCATGTCGTTCATGTGTTCAACTTGTAAATATGATCTTTCCAAAATGACTTGATGCACCATTGGACTTGGGCATTGTATCAAGCATTGTGATGGATTGAATACCATTCCAGGGCTACGTTTCCCAAAAGCATCATCAGCCTAAGTTGATCGTGGAGACCATTAGTGGCAATTATTCCACGATCAACTTAAGCTTATGATGCTTTGGGGAAACTCAGCAAACGGTGAGTTTCCCTGCCTATGGCCCAACATTCTGGGAAAAGCTCCAGTATTGCACGCAACCCTGCATAAAACAAATGGTTTGGAGAATGGAAGGATAAATGGCAGAAAAGGCCCTCCCGTAGACTTCAGACTTTACCAAATAAAAGGATTCGTTTTTCAATTTTCAAAATTGAATTTTGAAAAAAAAATTTTTTGCATTGCAACAGTGTTGGTTATATATCTAAATTAACAATGTCTACTCTTTTATTTTCTTTCTGTTACCTGCACACAAACATCCCCATTCGTTTGTCAAAAAAAAAAAAAAAGATGCATAGTCAATCTGATCAATCTGAAAAATAAAAAAAAGCAGTGTTGTTTCATCGTGATGCGACGATCCAGCAACGATATCTGACAATGAGGCGCTTCCCGAGCTGATTTAAAGGCCTCATTATACCAGTGCAGTAACACCATCATCATCATCACATACATCAAACCGCACAGGTCTCTCATCGTCATCATTACTGGAGTCTCAAGAAACTACTGTCATTGATGAGTGTAGAACACCATAATACGTATCGTATGAGAGAAAGAGAGAGTAAATGTATAATATTAAGATCATATTAATATTTAGAGTTAATTCAAATATATTTAAAGTATAAATATGCATATTTTAAACATTCTGGTACCTACACACAAATATACGGAAATTCATAGGGGGGCCAATCCTAGTTCGTGGATTTTTTCACCTATCGCGGGGGTTCCGGTCAACATTAACTGCGATAAATGAGGGATCACTGTATTAAGCAGACAGTTTACTAATACACTAATAAGAGTTAGTGGACATGCAGTTGCAAAGTTACTTAGAGTCAACAGAACATTTAAAATGGGCCATCAAAATAAAGTGCTGCCAAAGTGTCTTAAAGTGCAAAAACCAATCATATTCTAGCATTATGTCTGGCAGCAGTGAATTCCCCTTTAAGTAAACATGCTACGTTAACATTATGCCTGTGATACGGTGCAGGAAGACAGAGAGAGGGAACTCTAGAGGAGGCGAGGAATCGAACAGACTGGGACAGTGAGGCCCAAGAGACCCCTCTAATTAAAGTGGAGAACAGCCAAGTAGACGCAATGCAAATGTCCTTCAGACAATTATACACTGCCGACGCTAGCATTCTCGAATGTTTCCTGACACTCATCATCATTCTAACTTCTCTCCACATAATTAGAAATGAGCAGCCCGGAGGCAAAAGCATCTGGGCTCATGCATTCAGCGCATCCTGGCTCAACTGCCCCCTCGTAGCCTACTTCATCAGACCGTCCCCTGCATTCACAGGGCAGACACTGTAAACAGAAAATGAGCTCCACTATTGACCTTCCTTATTTAATATGACTCCCAGAAAGACACAGCGGATGCGTTTTAATTACTCTGCCCTTTGATTACACATCATCATTTTGGGCAGCTGTTATTGCAACGTGATGGAGTTACAGGCTAATGCAATTTGTTGGAGCATCACAAATGCGGTATCATGAAGAAATGAAGATGTGCGATTTGGCATGAAGCTGCGAAATATGTTACAAGGGACAGGAAAATGATTAAGCCAAACCATCATGTAGGTGACATTTAAATTTTGGTTTCCAAGTGAAATCTTAGCTGTATTTAGGTAAACATTGTCATTGAGAGTGCTGATAATGCCTCATAATGTAATAGCCATATTAAAAAGACTTGTAATTGTAATTAGCCCTGGGTTGTTCCTCATGGCTATGGAAACTAATTTCCCCCAGGCATGCCTTTGTATGTAAACTAGAGGAGTATGAAATATGGAGCTTATTATGATGAAATAATACAGAGCTAATTGAACGCTGTTGTCTTCTAGGCATTGTGGGGTTAATGGACTCAGAATATTGTTTTAATGGAAGATATGTGCAGATCAATATTGTGGAAAACCTCATGAGCATATATAATGTTTCCAATCAAATTTGCCAAAAGCAATACTTGTCTTCTCAATGGACTCTTTCACATTTTCAGGTTTGGATGCAGAAGTAAAGAATAGCTGCAGTACAATGGGAGACCATTGCAAATGTTACTGCGGTGTCGTTTGTTTTTCTACAACGTTACAAAAGAAGAACATTTTGAGAAAGGCATTATGGCAGTCAAAAGAGAGGAAGGAGCTGAATTTATGTCGATTAGTGATGTGGGATTAACGTTCACTACGTCAGAATGTATTCAGTAAATGTTTTTTTTCATCTCCCACTAATCACATTAACTCTTTTTTTGTTACTTTTTAAAGTCAAAAACCTCCCCACGTTTTTTGTTGGCATTTCTTATGCGATACTTTAAAATGTGCATAAAACAGGGTGATGGAAACAGCTACTGACAGCCGTTTATAGTATGGATGAAGGCTATAACCAGGGTCTGAAATGCATTAAATATATATATATATATTTGTCCTTATGGCATATCTTTCCTGTGGTTCAAACAGTAGAATATGACACTTGCAATGCCAAGATCATGGATTGGATTCCCAGTCAAAGAGAGATCTGATTAGAATATCAATGTGCACCTTGAAAAAAAATTAAGTCGCTTTGGATAAAAGCATCTGCCAAATGCATAAACGTAAATGCAATTAAGCATTTATTGCGTAATAGTGACGTCAGTTGTTTTGTAGCTAATATATTGTTGACTATGTCATATTTGCTCAATTGGAAATTACTACTGGATTTTCATTGAATGTAATGTGACTTAGCATGTAATAAATCATTTACATAATACATTTCAACTATTCTTGACTTTGGGGGTGCGTTGCGATCGTCGTTAAAGTAAAAAAAAGGAGCAAAACAAAAACTAATAAAAATGACTAAAAAAACTAATAAAATGACTAAAACCTTAATTAAACTTAAAGGGGAATATATATATATATTCCCCATATTTATATATATATATAATTATATAATATATTGTATATTGTATATTGTAAATTGTAAATTGTATATTGTATATTGTATTGTATAGTGTGTATATATATATATATATATATATATATATATATATATATATATATATATATATATATATATATATATAGAAGTGAAGTAAAAATATTAATAATTTCTGTGGGAAACTGTGGATATTTATGCATACATACTCACATATATTACATATTTGCATTCATGAATGATCTTAATTGATCATACAATTATTTAGCTTGCATAATGACACAACTGAATGTCAAATAATATAATCAAGTGTAACATTTTACAAACAGTAAAAAGCAAAAAGTGTAAAAACATATAGTTAGTTGTAAAAAATCATATTATTTACAGTACATGCCCAGCTTCACAGGAATTCATCACATCATGCCATGGAAACCTTAGCAATTCAGAATCTACACCTTAAAAGTGCCATTTGAATTTTTTTTTCAAAAGTTTTGCCTTGATCCGCACTGTGAAAAGTGACATGTTCTGCCACCAGGAGAATGAGTCTTCCTGAATGATTGCAAGGACCGTAATTATGATATTATTCAGAAAGATCCTTCTTCCAATCCTTTTCAACAGCCCTGGCATGTCGGCGCTGATTTCATTGTGCAGCCCGGATTTGAGGTAAATGGACCCTGGGAGTCAAAAAATGGCATCTGCCTGAAAAAATAAAACACCTTAACAACGCTATCAGAAAGACCAGCTGAAAACTTCATCTGATCAAAGCATTTGAGAAAGCTCTCCCCAATTGCAGGGGTTGGGAACCCAGGCAATGGAGCATTTATTATAAAGACCTGCTGTAAACTGGGGATGAAAAGTGCAGTATGTAAGAGGAAGTAGATCTTTTGAAGCCAGGCCCAGTGGTGGAGTGTGTTCAGTCATGCGTGCAACTGTTGATTTTCAAACTCGCCCGAGACACATCTGCGGATTCAGGTGTTGATTCATAACCGGAAATCTGAGTTTCAGTGTCTATCATACTCTTTAAAGCTGAAAACAAAGAACTCACCTTATTTTCATCCCCCTTGCCCTTTATTTCAATTCTAAGCAGGCTAAAAGAAAAGGAATCTTTTTGTTTCCCTGCAGTAGGTTTTCCTGCAGTTATGCTTTTAAGTATCAAGACATACTGACGTGCGCAGCCCCCACTATACATTACTGTCATCAGACCCTTTGAAGCACTTTCTCTCCCTGCAGCTTAGACTTCATTTATAATTTCAAACACTCGATGGGAACAGTGGAGAGAACCGGGTGCAAACGACCGTCATGCTGTGTGGCTTTTTTCCCACCCGTTCGGTACGTGTGTTCATGTTCTGACTAAAGGGATTCTGAGAAATAATTCAGCATGTGTGTGTAAACTGCAAAGTGCAAAGACGAACCCTCTGGCCATATTTTTTTGTGCCTCTTTCTTTCAGCATTGGCGATAGTTTAATAGGAAGTTCAGCAGGGGTGTGCAATTAAGACACTAGGCAATCAGGCACTTATCTTTTTGCTAATTGTAGCTTAGCAGGTTGGTGCACAATAATGCTGACTGCAACCTGAGACACTCAACTTACATATTATCTGATGTTTGAAAATCTCATTTTGCGATTATATACAAAAGTTTGGGGTTAGTAAGATATTATTAATGTATTTGAAAAGCTGACCAAGGTTTACTTATAGTATAAATATATAGAAAATATAAAACATAATATAAAGAACAATATTAATATGAAAGTTATTACAACTTATAATAACAGGTTTTATTTTAATGCATTTTAAAACGTATTTTTTCATTTACGCATTTGGCAGACGCTTTTATCCAAAGTGACATACATTGCATTCAAGGAATATTGAAATTGACATTCTAATCAGTTCTTGCTTTCCTTGGGAATTGAACCCATGACCTTGGCGTTGCAAACACCACACTCTACTGTTTGATCTACAGGAAAGCTAATTTATTGCTGTGATAGCAAAGCTGAATTTTCAGCATCATTACTCCACTATTCAGTGTCACATAATCCTTCAAAAATCATTCTAATATGCTCATTTGCTGATCAAGAAACATATTATCAATGTTGAAAATAATTGTGCAGTCTTATTGCAGTCGCGATCCCAATTCTGTGTTTCTTGTTTTGTATGGACTTTTATGTTGAACTGCATTTTCTGTTGTTTCCATGTTCTCTTTCTGTTTGGTTTCTGTCTCTCCTTGTTGTTATAGTAGTTTTTGCAGTTAATTATCCCTTATTTCTCTATGTATTTCAGCTGGATGTTCCTGTTTTCCTGTATCTCCATGTTCTGGTTTGAATTGTCAGTATTTGTATTTTCTCTATTAAATTTGTACATGCACGTGCATTCTCTGTCTGCCTCATCTATCTGTGACAATAACAGTGGTTCTCAAATGTTTTGACTTGGCCCAACATAATATTCATAATAATATTTTACAACACACCGTGTGTGCAGAGAAAAACACTTCAGATAGCACTTGCCAAAATGCCTGTTTTAGCAAGTATTCTTACAATCACAGTCTTATATTAGTTAAATTAAGTCTCAAATTAAGTAAAGGAATTGTGAGAAAATAAACATTATGTGTCTGTATCAGCTCAGTGTCATGTGCACCAGGTCTTAAAGTAACGGTTAACCTAATAAAAATTTAATTTATGCAGTGAAGACTGTGAAGTGTTAACTTTCTGTATATATCCCACCTGTTAAAGCTATTTGAAAATTCTAAATCGTTTACAAACTGAGCCCTGATTTACTGAAGGGCAGGTCAATGCTACATTTATTATAATGGGTTTATTTGAAGATTGTTTTAATTTCACTGTTACACCAGGGAACGTGTGCAATGCAGAGAATCACGATAGAGAGAACAGGTTTCCAACAGAAACTCTCTTTATTAGAAAATGAAAACAAATAAACAACTTAAATAGCAAACCAAAAATTGCACACGAGTGCAAAAACTCGGCATCACATGGAACATGGAGAAGGCATGCACACACTTGGAGAAACAACATCAACAACTGACAAAGAGAAAGGAACACAAGAGGGCTTAAATACAAGAGGAGATAATGAGGAGATTGGACGCAGCTGACAAGACACACAGAGTGACTGACGCAACAGGTGAGGAAACTCATGAGAAAACACGGAAGGGAACAGGAAGTGCACAAAGGACATGACTGACATGTAATATTCACAAATTAAGTGGAAAATTCATTGCTTTTAATTATACTTTAATTTTGAATGGCTATAAATAATGGCCCAAATTTAGAGAGAAAAATCTGTTTCACAAATACATCAGTAGCAGTATTGGTTTTGGTAATGCATTCTTTCATAAATATGCCATTAAGCAAATATTTAAAATATAGGCTACTGTCTTCATGTTTTTTCCTCATCAATTTGGAGATTAAATATTAAATTATTTTAATACAAAAACATTATGAAAAAACCTTTAATATTAGATGCAAATAATTGCACAGAAAAATATGTGATTAGTTCTTTTTTTTATTGATTGAAAGTGCTAAAATAAAGGTGATGCTATTTACATTAAGAGGTGCATATATTTTTGGTCAAGATCTTTGGCCAGGGAACAGCAGAGCATGTTCACAGCATGTATATACACTGCTAAAAAAAATTAGGGAACATAACCGTCATAAGTCTCCACGGATATCAATCTGTCCAGTTAGGAAGCATAAGTGATTCTTTTGTGCAAATGAAAGTGACAAAAGGTGCACTACAGTGCCAGAAACAAGACACCCCCAGTTGGTGGAGGCAGTTTTTTTGCAGTTGGTGGCTATAGTCAATTGTTCTCTTATTCTTCCAGACTGATTTGTCTTTAGCTTTGTTGTTTTGTTAGCACCCTTGTCAGTGTCTGCATCCTGAGAATGTAACTGCAACCCAATCTGGTTGCACAGGCAGTCCTGCTCCTTCAGGCTGACACATACGGAGAGCTGGACAGGGACGTAAAAGAGCAAGAAACATGCAGCAAGACCGGTATCTGCTCCTTTGTGTGAGGAGGAACAGGAGGAGCACTGCCAGAGCCCTAGAAAATGACCTCCTGGTGTTCATGTTTCTGACCAAACTGTCAGAAATGGACTTCATGAGGGACCGATGTCCTCTAGTGAGATCTGTGCTCAAACCTCAGTATCTTGCAGAACACCAGAATTGGCTAGTCCAACCACGGACACCCGGTTCTCTTCACAGATCAATGCAGGTTTCAATGAGCATGTGACAGATGTGAAAGAGTCTGGAGATGCTGTGTTGAATGTTTCACCCAGCATGACCGGTTTGACAGTGGGTCAGTAATGTTCTGGGGAGGAGTACCCTTGGAGGTTCACACAGACCTCCACGTGTTCAATGCCAATGGTTCCATTACTGCGGTTAGGTACAGGGATGAAGTCCTCAGAAACATTGTCAGGTTTATGCTGGTGCATTGGGCCCTGGGTTCCTCCTGGTGCATGATAATGCCCGGACTCATGTGGCCAGAGTGTGTAGGCAGTTTTTAGATGAAGGCATTGATGCCATTGAATGGCCCTCACATTCCCCAGACCTGAATCCAATTGAGAAACTCTGGGACATTTTGTATCGGAACATCCTAAGCCGCCAAGTACCTCCACAGACTTTCCAGGAGCTCACTGATGTCTTGATGCAGGTCTGGGAAGACATCAGGACACTACCATCTTATCAGGAGTTCAGACATTGGTTTCAGGTCTTGTCTTGTGCTGTGTAGCATGCAGCTTGTGTTCCCAATGGCTGCATGCTTTCATGTTGTCTTGTTTTGTGTGAACACGTGACTTATGAGTGCTCTCACTAGCTGCATGTTCATGTCATCTTCTGTCTATTTTTCTTGCCCTGCCTGTCTTATTACATCATTATTGGTTAGTTTGCCCACCTGTCCTCCATCATTACCTGCCCTGTTGGTTCCCTATTTGTTCTCCCTGTGTTTGGTGTTCTGTGCCAGATCATCATCTTAACATCCCTGATGTGTCAAGTCAAGTCAAGTCTTCTGTTTCCGGAAATAGCGGTAGTTTTGTTAGTGCTATTGTTTTCATTTTTATTATAAATAAAAGCCCTTCCCCTGCATCTTTGAATCCTCGCTTTTCCCTTCATCATCCCCTTATCTGACAGTTGTCACAATTTTGTTCTTAACAAATTAAAGAATGTATATAAATAAATACTCAAATTAAATATTTAATTGATTGAGATCCAATTTGTAATTGAAGTGTTCCCTTAATTTTTTAGAACAGTTTATATATATATATATATATATATATATATATATATATATATATATATGCCCCTAGCAACATGCTAAAACCATTCAGAACACACTGCACTGCACTGGCAAGTACACCATAAGCATCATGTCATCACACATACTACCTTCAAAAATTCTACAAATCTATTTTCAGCCCTTCATACTAATAATATGCATCACCACAAGGACACAGACAGGACAACTTGCAAGTCCCACAGTCATTTTAGAGCGAAGCACAAATTTGCATGTCCCAAATTCTGGCAGAGGATCCAAACTCCCACTGGGCTTAATTTAAGCATCTCAGGTATTTATATTACCTGCCGAAAAATGAAGGGACTGAATGAAGCTGTTGAAAATGTCAAACATTATATTAAATAATGCGGGATGTACCATGTTACTGCAGTTGAACACCAATGTATATATATATATATATATATATATATATATATATAAATAAATATGGCCAGATGCTATTTGCACTAAATACCCTCTTTTCAATTTGTGCTACCATGGCAACCATCTGTGAATACGTCCTGTCTCTTTAACCTATTCCCTTATTTTGTTTGTGTGTTTTTTTGGCTGCTTCCCTATGTTGTTTTTCCTCTTCATCCACTCAACATGTGTCTTCTAAAAGGAAGTACTGGCAGTTACAGCCCTGCTATTCCCCACTGTATCATTAAACATGCCTGCAGTGGTGCCGAGACTGTCGACAGTCTGACAACTGTCTCTCCAGCCAAGCATCGCCTGGCTTATGAGCACAAACAAAGACTTTCTTTGGCAAATTTTGCCTGGCAATTACCTAAAACAGCATGGGATTTGACATGATTAATTCAGTTGGTGTAAACATTTCATTACGATGCTAACAGGTGGATAAACAGATGTGGGTTGATATAGCATGGCTTGTCGGTCCTTGTGTGGAAGCAATGTGTGAGACGATATCTATAAAATACATATTTTTGTACATATTTTTCATTTTAGTGAAAAGAGGTAAATTAGAAGAATAACGACAGGCTCAAGCTTTTTAAATTTAATGACTTGGAATTTGGATGTCGTTTGTTTTTGCTGCAGAACCTCCGATGGGAGTTGGCAAGCTCAAGAAAAGACCCAAAAAGAATTTCTCTTCAATATTTAGGTCAGTAGCTCCATTTGGTGCAGAGGATGGAACATGAGATCAGATATCCTCTTTTGCACTGGCGCAAAAAGTGGTATGCAGTTTATATGATATGTGGGGTGCCACACAAGTGGCTAGAAAATCATAGATATATATTCTTTATGGACTAAAGATAAAAAAGTACAAACACATATGCCTGTCAAAATTTTACTCCACATATCGCTGTAATTTAACACAATTAAAACTCATTTCAATGCGTCTGCAGTGTTCTGTTCTGCGCAAAATAAAACTAATTTGGAAATAAAATGCATTTCCAATTACATTATTTCGAAGAAGTATCTCAGATAACAAAGCAAAATATATAGTTTATGGGCAAAGCTTGGGCATAGTCGTGTCAGGGCATAAGAGAGACGGATGCATGTGAATAAGCATACTCAACCTCTGGTACAGCGACCTGTTCAATGGTGACAGAAAAACCTGGGTGAAGAGGAAGGGATACAACAGGACACTGTGGAGCAAAATAGAAAGAGCTGTGAATGGTGGTGAGGTGGATTAGTTTGGCCCTCAGGGTCAATGCTGTTGCACTGCAGGTGAATTTCAACCAATTCTGCATTCAAAACAGCCTTGAAACTGTACACCTCTCTGACACCATTAGAAAAACATATTCCTTTAACATTTGGACTGGAGATATTAGCTAAATATGTCCCTTAAAATGCATATTGGTTGAGTGTTTTATACGGGTACCAGTGTTAAGATGTGCACTGATTCCATTAAGAAGAGTGTTTGATAATGTTAAGATTGCACTGGTGGATGGTCAAGCGAAACCGCAGAGGTTTGAGGGTGATTTATTGGTGCCACATGGTAAATAAATTGTACAAAACAAAAAGATGGAAACTCTGATGATGTCACAAATTTGCTGTATAACTGTGCTGGTGTTGTGCAGAATTCTGTGACACTAGTAGGCGCTATATTGTGCTAAACTAACCTACTTCTTATCCCAATCCTTATCTAAACCCTACCATTGCAACTGTGCCTACTAATGCATCATTTGCATAATTCCTCTTTAAGGTCACAAACCCTGCACTTTTGATAGTACTTAGGATAGTAAACTCTACTAAAGGAGGGAGAGTGTTTTCAAAATTGGCTCCTGTACTCAGAAATAAATAATGTTCAGGGCTCAGATACACCCTCTCAGTTTAAATCTAGATTACTTTAGCCAAACCTTCACGTCTCATAACCTTCTACTTCAGTGCAGTTCAGATGCACATGATTATCTTTTAACTGAAATGTTATGAACAGCAGCTATGCTAATTATTCTCGTTTGCTTTTTTGTTCCAGCTCTAGTTTGGATTCAGCGTTTTACAAAGATGTCAGATGGCCCAGCTCCTGGAAGGAATCAAAATACCAAACTGACAAATTGTCCATATATTGTAATCATCATGATCACAACATGTAATCATTGATTTAACATGCTCATTTTCTTTGCTTAAATGAATATGTGACATTAGCTAACTGGGACTAACTCTTTATTGTCTTAGAGCTGAACATTTCTATAATATGTTGATTACTTTAACACCTGATAACAGATTATTCCAAACATTAATTTTGAGAAAATGTGTATTGAGAAAAGCCCTATGCAATAAATGTGAATTGAATTGAAGTTCCATTAAGAATATAATACAATAATCTACAGAATACAATCAAATATATTAAGAATATAATACAATTTAATTCCATTAAGAATGTATACAGATCCTGGTATGTATAACGCTAACAACTGCAAAACTTTTTGCCAAGCAACATGAAACAGAAAATAGATAAATATACATGCATACATTCATATCTTTTACAGATCCATTAAATGCGGAGAGGCACTTTACAGCTGTAAGCACCTGTTCCATGAGCACACAAAAAGCTTTTGTTGCTTATGGAAAATGGTATATGCTATTGTACAGTTAGACTAGTTATCCACAAAAATAAAAACCAATGGTCTTTTTCTATACAATGAGCAAACTAAAATGGTTTGAAGGAGCCAAAAATACATTTATATATTATATATCCAATACTTTGTATCAATCAGCTTCATTTTCTAGCAGGTCAAATTTGTGATGGTCAGATGTCTATGTCTCTTTAAGCATAAGCTTGGGTATCCAGATACATGCACGGATGGAGACACCTGTCTCCTATTAAAACACAAAAGAACCGGTGACATCCAAATATGCATCACTGCACCATCATGAGAATATGCATGTTAATGGACAAAAATACAACTTGCAACAAAAATTCAGCATCTATTAAATATTCTTACAAGAAATCAGTAATATCAATCTATCTTTTGCTGTAGTGTGTCAGTAAGAAATATTAGTTTACATTTCAATTTTCAACTTGTCGGTGCTCCACAGTCTGTCTGTGATTACATGAAGAAATGGAAAAAACAGAGACAGACTAAATCCAGAAGTTCCCTTTCATGGGAACTCGAGTTGCGTCGAAACGCTAGGGATATGGCCTCTTCCTTTGGCTGTTCCAAGAAAATGGATCTGGTGGCTTCGGAGATGTTCTTTGGCTTAACCTAAGCCATTAAAAATAAAGACATAAGTACTTCCTCCTTGGTGCCCCTCTGTCACCTCCGGGGCTTTTTCAACGACTCCGTCAATCTGTCACTGAGAGGTATCAGGTGGCATGCAGGAATCTACTGCCTTCAAACTGAGACTGCGAGCCAGCCACAGCCTCAGAGTTTGGTAGGAAGGTGGAGTAACCCTGGTTCTAAGACCTGTCGTAAGCTCCTTGTCGTTGCGTAATGCTGTCGACAGATGCATAAGACCCTTATGGGTCTGGAGTTGATCCTGAGGAACCACTCCAACTTAGAGTGTCGCTATCCTCCCTAATTTTGTTGGGTCTGGCCTACGCTCTCAGGCTCAGCCCTCTGACACAGGGCCATATCTGAGGACTGCTGCCTCTGCTAACCTCTGCCTCTGCTAACCTCTGCACCTAGTGTGTCCAACCTCACATTGGTGATCTTCCTCAACTACCGCCCCTAAGATGATTTGTTTTGGGGAGTCGCTGCCTCCTAGAGTTTTCTAGCAGGTTCTAGTCTCTAGGATGAGTAACTGATGTGCCTGAGGGGTCTTGTTGAGGCATTGGCTGAGGCCCTGGAAAATATGGGGAACTTCCCACAGTTCTCTGCGGTATCCTCCTCTTTTCCAGACCCTCTTTGGACTGGGTACTAGGTTTCAAACGTGACCAAGGCTATGTCCGTACCTTTCCCCTGATCCTTTCTCCCAGGGAGTTCTGGAGAGAGTGCGTATCTCTGTGCTTGGCCTCTGAGGAGGCCTAGTGCATAGTTTCTGGTCTCTCAACTAAGGTTGCTGAGACCACTCTCCTCTCCAAAGCCCCCACCACAAGGAAACTGTACACCCCTAAGTTTCCTGTGGGACAGCTTCACTACAGGGTTCTCTCCTCCCACCCGAGAGTTTTACATGGCTGCCTTGCTTACCACGTACCTCCGGGTGACTCGTTCCTGGCACCTGTTTCCTGGTGGCTTCTCTTGTTTCCTGGGAGGCTTCTCTCCTCTCCCCCCTTGGTGATTATGGCCCGGATTTAAGAACAAGGTCATTCCAGTATGAGCAGTAGACCCCTATCCCTATGTCAACTAGGCCTCCCTGTGGCATAGAAACGACCAGCTGTTCTCTCTTCCCTTGAGTGGGCCCCGGCATATAAACTACTTTGAGCAGACAGATAGCTGAGGCTATCTCGCTGGCTTAGGAGTTGGTCAGAATTGCTTCTCTTTGAGGGTTCGTGCCCAATCCACTAGGAGCGTGGATGCCTCTATGGCTTTCTTGTAGGGGTCTCCCTTGCTTATGTTTGTGCTGTGGCAGGCTGGTCCTCCCCACACACATTAGAGGTTCTACCAGCTTGACCTCTGCTCCGCTGCGGGGACGAGGGTGCTATTGTAGTGAGCTGCAATACACCTGAGGCTGACCTCACTGAGGTGGCGTTGATATATCGTTTTCCTAGCGTTTCGACACAGCTCGAGTTCCCATGAAAGGGAACGTCTCAGGTTTCGTATGTAATCTTAGTTCCCTAAAGGGGAACGAGATGCTGCTTCGTTTGCCTCAGCTCCTTGCACCTCTGGGCTTACTTCAGACACTCTCTGAGGTGCTACTTTTGGTTTCCAGAGCCCTTTTATGACCTTTGATCATGACGTCACCAACAAGCGACGATGAGTTACACGATCGATTTCACAGTGCTTCACAAGACTATATGCCATGGCATGCCCTAGTGTTTCGGTGCAGCATCTTGTTCACCCTTAGGGAACTAAGGGAGATTAAATCTCTGTGTGGAGCACTGGCTGTTGTCAGACTTCTTATGCATACAAAAATCTCAATCTGTATAAATATTGTTATTCAGTTCATCATATTTTCATTTTGGTGTCTTGGTGTTGAAGTTCCCTTTGAATTATCATTATTCCCTTTTTATTATTACTTAGTGCATATATCCTTATTATGCCATCATTATTATTATACATCATTATTTGGTGTAGGTCATTGCCTTCCACACTTTTGCCAAGTTGCACATGTTCCCTGTCAAGGGAACTCAACACTGCGTCGGAACGCATATGGGAACGCATTAGTGTTATTGTCTCTTGAAGCGCAATTGAAACCAGGTGTGCGAGTGCACGTAGCCGAGTGTGACGTCATGAGCCAGGAGTATAACTGCACGCGGCAGACTAGCAGCCTCAGCTTAGTGTCTTCAACAGCGCTCGAAGCTAACGTGTGTTTGAGTTGCTCTGCTGGCTGTAAGTTAATATATTTCACTTACCTTGGAAGAAATGGCGGATTCACAGTCTTTCAGGCGTTGTGTCACTCCTTGCCCGCGTTTTATCACGGGTAAGGACACACACGCTCTCTGTGTCTTTTGTTTGGGCGAAGCTCATGCACGCTCAGCGCTCGAGGGCACTGAGTGTGCAGAGTGTTTGCAGCTGCCGCTGCGCACTCTTCGCTCACGCCTGGCAGTCTTCGAGGGGACTGCTCAGGCTTGCGTTCCTCGTGGGTCTGGTCCCGCTGCAGCTGAGGCTCAGCGGCGGCTGCACTCATGGGGATCGCAGCTGGATTTAGCAGCGGGGTTGGAGACGGGCGAGCCCTTTTCTCCTCCCTTACCTGCTGAATCCGCGCTCACTCAGGATTCGGAAGCGCACCATGCGGTGATTACTTCCGACTTGGGTGATGACGCTCTGCTGAACCTCTCTAGTTCCGAGGAACTAGAGGTGGACGTAGTCAGCATTGATGTGGATGAAGCTGAACCGCCATCAGCTTCACCCGCGTTTGAGGAGCTGCTTGAGGTTGTCACTCGGGCAACGGCGAGGCTCGGTCTCGAGTGGCCAGCTGAGCCCAGGGACGCTCGCCCTAAAAGTCGGTTAGACGAGCGTTACCTGCCTGCTCGAGTGCAACCTCAGCGTCGGGGTTTGCCGTTTTTCCCGGACCTCCACACCGAGGTGTCGAGGTCTTGGAAGCGGCCCGCCTCCCATAGGGTGCATAGCAGCGTTTCCGCTAACTATGCTACCATTATGGGAGCCAAAGAGCGCGGCTATGGGGCGATGCCTAGAGTGGAGGAGGCGCTGGCTAACTACCTCGCCCCCCACTCATCGCCGCCCCTTAAAACCCCGACGCTGCCCACCAAACCCCTCCGGGTTACTTCCACCATGGTGGGCAGAGCATACTCCGCGGCTGGTCAGGCTGCAGCGTGTTTGCACACGTCTTCACTGCTGCAGGCCTACCAGGCGGAGCTGCTCGCAGACCTCGATGAGGGCGGGGGAATCGGCCCTGAGGCAGTAGCCGAGCTGCGCAGGGCCACCGATCTTTCTCTGAGGGCTGCTAGGGAAACGGCCGGTTCTATCGGTCGCTCCATGGCAGCCCTGGTGGCCACAGAGAGACATCTCTGGCTCAACCTGACTTCTCTCAGAGAAAAAGACAAGAATGTTCTGATCGACGCTCCTCTTACGCCTCCTGGTCTCTTCGGCGACGCTGTCAAGATGGCCGTCGAGAGATTTCAGGAGGCTGCTAAGCAGGAAGTAGCGTTCAGGAAGATTCTTCCCCGCCGCTCTCGGGCAGCTGGGCTTGCGAGCCAGCCGCAGCCCAGCAGCAGCTCCTCGCACCGCGCTGCTCAGCGGCAGAGTGTGGCTTCTCGCCAGCCTCCCCAGTCGGGTGGCGGCGCTGGTCGCCGCACTCAGCCGCAGCCCTCTGGCAAAAGGACAGATCTGAGGGCTGTCCTTCAGGCCAGGAAGGCTAAGAGCAAGAGGCCCTGACACACTCCGGTCGCGGCCTCGCAGCGCTGGTCCTCCTCGAGGGGTGGACCAGTGCACACCAAGCGCGGTGTACGGCTCGGGGTCTCGAGGGACCCGGGCCGTGCTCTACGCGGGCAGTCTTGTCCAGTCACGCTCCTCTCGGGCCGTGCTGGGCAGGTTGCCCCCTCTGAGGAGGGTCCTAGAGCATCCGCCCCGGCGGTCCTTTGGTTTCGGCCGGGGCTCCGGGGTGGCAAAATATTTATATCCAGAGGTCGGTCTCGAGAGGCTGATACCCCTAGTAGATTTCCTGGCGGCGTGGCAGCGCCTCCCAGGTATCTCTCGATGGGTCCTGCGTACCGTATCAGAAGGATACGCTGTTCAATTCCGGGTTCATCCTCCCGGCTTTGCGGGCGTATTACCAACAGTGGTGAACCCCGAGCAGGCTCTGGTCATGGAACGAGAAGTAGACTCACTGCTGAGGAAAGAGGCCATAGAATATGTACCCCTCTCAGCCAGAGAATCAGGTTTCTACAGCCGGTACTTCATAGTTCCCAAGAAGGGTGGAGGCTTACGCCCTATCTTAGATCTTCGCACTCTGAACAGTTTTGTCAGGCGACTGAAATTCAGAATGTTAACTCTGAAGCAGATCGTAGCTCAAATCAGGTCCGAGGACTGGTTTGTCTCGATAGATCTCAAAGACGCGTATTTCCACGTCTCCATCCTTCCTCAGCATCGGAAGTTCCTCAGATTCGCCTTCGGGGGGAAGGCTTATCAGTACCGGGTTCTTCCGTTCGGCCTGGCTTTGTCTCCTCGCACTTTCACCAAGTGCGTGGATGCAGCTCTAGCTCCGCTCCGATCCCGAGGGATCCGGATCTTGAATTATATCGACGACTGGCTCATTTTGGCCCAGTCTCGAGGGTTGGCGGTTCGGCATCGAGATGTCGTTCTCGCACATATGAAGGAGCTCGGGCTGAGACTAAACGCCCAAAAGAGTGTACTCTGGCCGAGGCAGAGCACGACTTTCCTAGGCGTTGTATGGGACTCGGTGTCAATGTCGGCACGGCTTTCCCCCGTGCGCATTACATCAATCCTATCAGCAGTCAACGACATAAAGCTAGGCCAGCTGGTCACTGTCAGACACTTCCAGAGAGTTCTGGGGCTCATGGCAGCAGCCTCCTGCGTGATACCGCTAGGTTTGCTTCACATGAGACGTCTGCAGTGGTGGCTCAAGTCCAGGGGGTTTTCCCCGAGGGGGAACCCTTCCCGCCTGATCAAGGTCTCAAGGCGCTGCCTGCGAGCCTTGAGTCAGTGGAAGAATCCCTGGTTTCTTGCCCAAGGACCCGTACTGGGACCAGTCTGTCACCGCGTGACGCTGTCGACAGACGCCTCCCGCTCGGGTTGGGGGGCGGTCCTGAGGGACCGCTCAGCCCAAGGTTTATGGAACGAGGCCTGCCTCTCTCTGCATATCAATGCGTTGGAGATGTTGGCAGTTTGGAGGGCGCTTCAAGCCTTCCTCCCAGACCTCTGGGGCCACCATGTGTTAGTCCAGTCGGACAACATGGCGGTGGTATCCTACATAAACCATCAGGGGGGTCTCCGCTCCCTTCGGCTTTCCAAGCTGGCCGGGCGGATCCTCCTCTGGGCTCGGAACAAACTCTGCTCCCTACGGGCAGCTTATATTCCGGGGTCCCAGAACACGGAAGCAGACTTCCTGTCGAGACAGGGGCCGAGGCCCGGGGAATGGATGCTCCACACCGAGGTGATGGAGCAGATATGGGAGAAGTTCGGTCAAGCCCAAGTGGACCTCTTTGCGTCCCACGAGGCGACCCACTGCCCTCTGTGGTACTCCCTTTCTCCTCCAGCTCCGTTGGGACTGGACGCAATGCAACAGGAGTGGCCGAGGCTACCCCTGTATGCTTTTCCCCCAGTAGCTCTGCTCCCGGGGGTTCTAGAGAAAGTTCGCCAGGACAGGGTCCGTCTCACCTTAGTTGCCCCGCGGTGGCCGGGCAGGGTGTGGTTCTCGGACCTGGTGTCCCTCCTAGACGGCACTCCTTGGAGGATTCCCGTCAGAGTGGACCTTCTGTCTCAGGCACAGGGCAGGATCCTTCATCCTCGCCCGGAACTGTGGAATCTGTGGGTCTGGCCTCTGAGGGGGCCCGACTCATAGACTCGGGTCTCTCGACTGAGGTCGTTGAGACCATTCTCCACTCTAGAGCCCCATCCACGAGGAAACTCTACGCCAGGAAGTGGGCCTCCTTCACTTCCTGGTGCGGTAGCAAACCTGTAGACCCAGTGACCTGCCAGGTCGGTATCGTCCTGGAGTTCTTACAGGAGAGGTTCGCCGCTGGGCTGTCCCCCTCCACGCTTAAGGTGTACGTGGCTGCCATCACGGCTTACCACGTGCCCCCGAGTGGTATACCCCTGGGTCGGGACCCCCTAGTAGCTCGTTTCCTCCGTGGCACTCTCAGGCTGAGGCCTGCGGTACGCTCCCGGGTTCCTTCCTGGGACCTGTCCCTGGTACTCCAGGCCTTGTCCCAGGAACCCTTTGAGCCGCTTGAGGACATCTCAGAGAAATTTCTCACTCTTAAAACGGTGTTCCTCCTAGCCATTTCCTCATTCAAGAGGGTTGGCGACCTTCAGGCCCTGTCAGTGGCCCCCTCCTGTCTGGAGTTTGCTCCTGGTCTGGCGAAAGCCTTCCTCTCTCCCAGACCAGGGTATGTTCCGAAGGTCCTCTCGAGCCCAGCTCGTCACATTGTACTGCAGGCCTTATGTCCTCCCCCCGTTGATGATCATGACCAGGACAGGAGCAAGGTCTGTCCAGTGCGAGCACTGGACGCCTATGTTCGCAGAGTGGCTTTATGGCGTAAGTCTGACCAACTCTTTGTATGCTTCGGGGCTCCTAAGGGAGCTCCAGCATCTAAACCTACTTTAAGCAGGTGGATAGTTGAGACTATCTCACTAGCTTATGAACAGACGGGTCAGCAGTGTCCTCTGCATGTCCGCGCCCACTCTACCCGGAGCATGGCTACCTCTAAAGCTTTTTTCGCAGGGGCTCCCCTTGCCGATATTTGTGATGCGGCTGGCTGGTCCTCACCGCATACTTTTATTAGGTTCTACCAGTTAGACCTTAACCCCGCTTTGGGAACCTTGGCCCTTTCGTAGTGAGCTACGTTAGCTTGGCATACTCCGTTCGCTGAGGCGGCGTGGGTATTCTCGTTCCCATATGCGTTCCGACGCAGTGTTGAGTTCCCTTGACAGGGAACGTCTCAGGTTACTTACGTAACCCTAGTTCCCTTAGAGGGAACGAGACACTGCGTCTCGTAGCCTCAGCTCCATCGCACGCCGGCTGTTTCAGACACTAGTTAAGCTGAGGCTGCTAGTCTGCCGCGTGCAGTTATACTCCTGGCTCATGACGTCACACTCGGCTACGTGCACTCGCACACCTGGTTTCAATTGCGCTTCAAGAGACAATAACACTAATGCGTTCCCATATGCGTTCCGACGCAGTGTCTCGTTCCCTCTAAGGGAACTAGGGTTACGTAAGTAACCTGAGACGTTTGCTGGCACTTTTTTAGTTTATAGTTTATAATTATTAGTTTATTCATAGCTTATAAATTGGAGTCTCTATATTGTTAATACATGAACAGGCTATAAAAACAGTGAGTTCAATATTATTTTGTCAATTATTATTACTTTTTAATTAGCCATTATGCAGCAGCGAGGACTCACAGATGCGGGTGGAGGGGCTTTTATTACAAAATAAAACAAAATACAAACATAAACAACCCAGAGGGGGAAAACAAGACCAGACAAAGACTAGACTAGACTAGACTAGAATAGACTAGACTAGACTAGACCACTCACGACAGGACAAGACATAGTAAAGACAACGACGCGACACAGAACAGCAGACAAAGATGGAATATATAGGGAGGACATGGAGAAGTCAACGAGGTAAAGCAACTGGGATAAATCAAACTAATGACAATGAAATGAGACGGGCGGGGTAACAGACAGGACCTGAACATGTAGCCAATGCGGAGGCGCATTGCTGCATGTTCACATCAAACAAAGACGACTCGCAGCTGGTGACAACCTAACTGCGCGTGACAGAAAACACAACATGAAAGCACGCGGCTGATGTAAACACCAACCGCATGCTCACAACACTGCACACAGACTAGAGAGAGCGCGGCTTGCGCAAAGCTTGAAACTGCGCCCACTCACAAGACATAGAATGTGCAAGAACGAGTGTAAACACCTGTTCTCACATGCTCAGGACGAACACACGAGTTATAAATGCCCGAATCTCGATCCAAAACCGAAACTGAACCAGACCAAAGTATCAGGACCGGACATCATAACTCGCACAAAAGACGTCACAGACACGCGCACACGCGACTCGAGCACTTGAAGCCGCACGCACGCACACACAACTAGACACAGAACGGCAGTGTCAGAGCTCTGCCACAAAACCAAGAAATGACTAGACCAAATGTGGCAGAACCCTGACATTATCTAACTCATTATCTTTACATATGCACTATTTAAAATATAAATAAAACACATTATTTGTTCACAGCCTATTAGTGTATTAATATTGTAAAAGCTACAGTTTATAAAATATGAATGAACTAGCATGACATTTATATGAAAGTGCTTTGGGAGTATATTCCTATAAGTGTTACTCAACATATCAATGTTGACTGTAACATTTGTTCCAGTCTGTCTGGGTCTTCTTTGTCACTTCCTGTCAGTCTTGTCATTGTTTCACTTCCTGTCTATCGGATCATTGTTTCACTCCCTGCACCTGTCATGTAATCACTGATCGTTAGTCTCCCAGGTGTTTGTGATTTCCCTTGTGTATATATCACTCTTCCATTTCCCTTGTGTTTGTTGCTGTTGTTTGTGGATGCTGTCTAGTCTCCAGTGTTTAGTTATGATCAGTTTTGCAAAAGCAAAGTTTTGTATTTAAAGTCTTTTGCTTTTGTTTATTATTAAATGAGTTTTGATTGTGATCCTGTCACTCTCGTCTTGGTTCCTCCGCATCACACACCAGCACCACTTCGTCACACCGACCCACCAAAGCAAACCTTAATGCACAAAATAAATCTGAATCACAGGCAAAGAATATTTTATATCGGCCAGTTTTCTCTTCTTTTTTTCTGCCTACAGAATGTTTCTGTCACAGAGAACGGTGTTTTCTCAGGAGACCTTTTTCAGTGATATCTGTAAGAATGTGGAGACATTTTTCGAGTGGTTTAAAAAAAAAAAAAAACATTTGCTTACAATACTTTTAACCATCACTGACAGGCATATGTGTCAAACATCCAGTTTTTGCTCATAATTCAGTGTTGTGAGACACATCAGAAAATTAGCTGAAAGGCTGGGCAATGCATTCACTTACATAACACCCTAATTAAAGCTTTTATATTTATGGGATGTGCAAGTATGCATAACACCTACTCCCCCAAGCATCTTATTTAAATTAATTACTAAATCTCATTGATTATACATATAAAACAACAACAACTATACAGCTAAATGATGAGTAGTCCAAAGCACATTACAAGTCCAGAGCACATTCTAGCTAATGGACAAGCCAACGGGCCAGAAAATGAAGGTTAAAGTTTACAGTCCGATGACACTATTGATTATTTGTGCAGTGAGTAAAATAATAAACTGAAACTCGAATAGCCCCTCTACCCCAGCTAATTGAAACCCACAAGGCCATCAAGCTTCTGTTGCAGTGCATATTAAACAGAAGCAGGTGTGGTGCTACAAATGAGTTAATGCAGAATGGATCGTGCTATTTATTTTAGTCAGTCATAAAAACCCTCATTGTTTTGTGTTTTTAAATTATTTAGTAAGTGATGCTTGTCTTTAATATTTCCACCATTTTGTTTGTTTGCCTGGAGCAAATAAATGAAGGGTGAAAAAGATTTAAAAGAACAGTGCATTCAGAAATGATAATTCTCGAGTGAGTCATTATCACCATTTATGTACTCACTGTCATAATGTTCCAAACCTGTGGGACTTTCTTTCATCCATTTCTTCCATTTCCATTTCTTTCAACACAAAAGAAGATATTTTAAAGAATAGCCTGGCTGCTCTTTTTCATATAATGAAAATGAATGGGGAATGGGATTGTCAGGCAGCAAAATGACAAAAAGGACCATAAATATGGTGCTATATTTCAAGTGTTTAAAATGTAGCTTTTTATGAAGAACAGGTTCTAATTTAAGTAATTGTTTTTTTGTTTTTAAATTTCAGCATCCAAGATATTCTTAAAATATTCTCCTTTTTTGTGTTCTACATAATAAAGAAAGTCATATAGACTTGGAACAACATAAGGTTGAAAATATCACAGTGTTCTGTGCAGATTTTTCCTTTAAACCTTATTGTTGAAGCTCAGTAGCCCTAGTCCCCATTCACCTCCATATAATGGAAATGAGCAGCCAGTATATTCCTCAAAAATTCTCCTTTCAGTGTTCTACAGAAGAAAGAAAGTCAGTAAGACTTGGAGCAAAATTAATTAATATAAAGAATTAATATAATTTTTGTGTGGACTGTTCCTTTAAACACTGCTTTTGGAGGCTAGTTTAATGTGGTTTTATGCTCGGTTTGAAAGAAATGAACATGCAGTGCCTGTGGACAGATTCATCAAGCATCCAAGGGCAATTACTGTGGATGCGGCCCATTTGTATCGTACAGCATGCTTTCACCAAACCCTCTGAAAAAGATGCATGGTATTTTGTTCCAGAAACAAACTGAAGTTGGCAAAAGTTCCACAGAAAACCACACAGCACCTGATCGGAGTGAAGGCAGCTGGCTAATAGAGGCCAGAACCTCATAAAAAATATGAAGCCGTATTGTGCTCGAGTGTGATGCTTCAGAACTCTCAGGAATGAAATGTGGTGCTACCACCATGCACTTCTTCAATGCTTCTGGAAATGATCTTCGTTGTGAAAAGAAGGGAGAGAATAATGTGGTGTGGTGATGTCAGTGTGAACGAGGTCTATAATACCTGCAGAGAGCTATCCGTTAGCATACACATTCATCTCAGCATCAGTGGCTCAAACTGAGGATCAAAAAAAGATCTTGTCAACGCACATTTATTAACCATCGCCATGCTGATAAATTTGACTGGTATCTCTTTTAAGACCAACTTTAATCAGATTAATCTGATTTAATCTGTTTTTTCACTAGGGTGAAAAAACCTAGCAGTAATGCTTTTTTAAGGGGTCAATGAAATGAATTCAGTTCTTTTAGTCTAATAGTTAGTTTTTAAATAGGTAGTTTTTATTAGTTTATCTAATAAGTCGATTCAGAATATTGAATTGGCCTTCGTAGAGAGAGAGAGAGAGAGAACTGGCTGTTGAGCTTAGCGAACTAGTCAGGGCATGATAATAAAAGCAAAAATGATGAAAGCAAGCAAAGAAGTCAAAACAGTGTAGACAGAAGGTAGTTCTAATTTGATGTGATCTTACATGAGCATTCAAATGCACAAATATTTTCATAATAACAGGAGCTGACTGGAAGAAAATGAAACAAGACACGTGATTGGTTTCCCGGCGCGAGATCGACCAATGAGAGCACTAGTGGAGTTGGAGCCTCTTCGCCTCTCTCAGAGGCAAATGTTGATGATCCAGCACCGATATCTGACGATGAGGCACTTCCCGAACTGATTTAAAGGCCTCATTATACCAGTGCAGTAACACCACCATCATCATCATCATCACATTCATCGAACCGCACAGGTCTGTCATCGTCGTCATTACTGGAGTCAAGTCTCAAGATACTACTGTCATTGATGAGTGTCGAGCACCATAATACGTATCGTATGAGAGAGAGTAAATGTATTAAGGCTATTTAATATTAAGGTTTTATAATTAAATAGATTTAATTAAAAATATATTTTAAGTATAAATATACATATTTTAAACATTCTGGTACCTATACACACATATACGGAAATTCCTAGGGGGGACAATCCTACTTCTCGGATTTTTTCCTATTGCGGATGGTTCTGGTGTTTAACCGCAATAAACGAGGGATAACTGTATTTACATACACACAGGAAAAAAACACTAGCGCTAGGAAATTTTTTCTAGTTGAGAGTCGCCTTTAGTCCTTTTGCCATGTTCAAGCCCAGCTTGCGCATCAACAACACGGTGCCAGGCTTTAGGACCCAATATTAATATTAGAAAAGCTTCCCAAAATTGGAGAGACTTAAGCGAGAAGATGTTGAGGTTGCGTTGTCTCTACTCCGTACATGAGTAACATTGGTAATGCATTGTTCAGCCCCCATATTTTGGAATTTGATGGATGCCCAGTACATTTTCACAGATATTTACAAGTTGAAAGAGCAAAGTACATTTATGACATTCTAGAGACAGCACAAATCATGGAAACCAACAGCTTAAACCAACCTAAGCTGGTTCCAGAAAACCAGGCTGGTTTAAGATGGATATTTAAATAGAGATGCAAAAAAATATTTATTCTGCATCTTAAAGTGCTCTTAAGTAAGCACTAAATAATGCTGATGGGAGTACAATTTTTAAATCTGGCACCAAATAACTGGAGTGTTTTTGTAAGCTGGAGTCATAAGGATGGGGTGTGATTCAAGATGTGGTCTAATATCGTGATTTCCTCCCCCTCTGGTATGTCAGCATTTTTTATCTGTCCATACAAAGCAGGCTTTTACATAGTTTCATAAAATAGTAGAGCCGTGTTGTTCAAATCTAATTGTATGGAAGCTTGCTTCGACCTTGGAATAAAAAAAAGAAGATAACTGCAGCTTTTGTGTCAATTCTCAATTTGGACTTTATACTTTATAACTTTATAATCTAATGATGATTGCACAATTCTGAATGTCTCACAATTCCAAGTTTATATTTCACAATTATCAGAACAAATATTTTTTTCCACTCAGAATTGTGAGATTTTGAAGAGGAAAAAGTCGCAAATACCTTTTTTTATAATTTTTCTTTAAAAATTCTGTCATGGAAACAAGTTTCCATATATTTAGAATTTCTACCTATGTGAAAAAAGTAATGTCCTGTGGAAAACAATACTTAGAATTATAGTTAAAAAAAAGTAAATTATGTTTTTGTTTCTTTTAGACAACACATCACACAAAGTTTTGGGGAAAATGAATTTGAACTGGTTCTTATTTTGTTAAATGACACTTGGCAAGAAAAGTGATGCTGATAAATATTGACCGGGTCTCTTGAGAAACATAAAACATCCCCACAAGCATATTTTAAAGTAATTTTCTTGCCATTCATAGAGGCACACATTATTCAGCCAGAATTCAAAACAAAGACAAACAATCGCTCAAAATGCAATTTACAGCTATTTACCTGTCATCAAAAAGCTTTTATATACATGTTTGAAAAGTCCATTTGATGCAAGGTCTTTATCGTTCCCTGCCCATATTCGCATATAAAAAGCAAGTGACATTCACAGAAGTCAAAAGGTAGAAGACAAAGCAAAAGAATTACTCTTGAAAATACGCTTGACCGAAAACAAATCTTGTTATGCTAAAGACTCACTGATTTCCTCTAAGAAAAAAAGGAAGAAAAGGGGCAGACATACCAATCAGTGCAGAGATAAGAGCCAAATGACCTTAAAAATAATTAAAAACCTTGTTTTAATCTGAATTGTGATTAAACAGACTGGCCGCTTATCCTTTTCTTATAGAGTACCAGTGATAAACAAGTCCGGAGATTATAATGCCACTCAGAAGCTAATCTTTATGTAAAAGGTGAATTGTACAACACGGTTTTTTGCTTGCAACAGTGCACCAATTTAGAGAATGAGGCTTCACATCTGAGAGATTTTCCATTGAACTAACAGACAGGCAGATGTCTGTGAGAAATGTTTTCCACTGTAGGTGCAGCTGTGTTTAACAAACAATGCATCTGTTGTTTGATATGCTCTGCTTATCAAAATGAGGCTGATATTAATTCTCGTGGCACAGTGGAGGAGCAAACAGCAGGGTTTTTCACCGGTTATAAATGTTAGTCAGGCGGAATATTACAGTAATGTGTAAATCTCTGTTCTTCCCATGACCATTCTTGCTAGAATCTTTAAGAAGATGATGATACAGATGGCAAGGTATTGAGAGAGTGAGACAAGAGAGTCTTTTTTGTGTGGTTATACCTTATCTGAGAATGAAAACAGTGATGTATGGAGGACAGTGAGCATCCAAATGAGAAACAGTTGCAACAGATCCCAGTTCTTAGTGCTGAAATATTAGATTTAAGTGAAGATGCTTTACAAGAACAGTGCAGACTAACAGACTTAATTGAGATAATGAATGAATGACAGCTGCTTTATCTTGAAAATTCATATTTTTTCTTTTTTACTCCTTTGGTAACTATACAATCTTGATTAATTTAAAATGTTATAATAAAATTGTCATACTTAAAAGCTTTAAAGGGGTCCTAATATGCAAAATTCACTTTTGCATACAGTTTTAACATAAATGTGAGTCGGTGTGTACACAACCACCCCATAATGTTAAAAATCCACCCACTCCTTTTCTTTAATCCCCATAAATCATGAGCAGCGACTCAGAACAAGTCGTTTGCAGATTGTAGCAGTGTGACATCACATTGCACAGGCCCCGCCCACACCCGCTGATTAGCATAGACTCCGCCCTGAGTGAGCTGTACACAGTCCTTCATTTGTATCTCCTTGCCAGAGCATTTAACAGGAGCATTCAAATAAGAAATTTATTCTTAATAAAGCTACTTAAGTTATTCAGTGCAGAGCAGTGAGTGATTTTTTTTGTTTTTCTCTTATTATTTGAACACATTAACAGCACAAATAGCAGCAGGTACTGTATATTACACTGCTGCCACTTTAATACACAGATCTAATATACATATGTGTTTTCTTTTTCTGCTATTTACTTTCTAAGACAAAACCGACTGTGTTTATGTGAACTTTACATTTTTGACCATCTTGTGTGTTTTTTGATAGTTTAAGCTCAATAAGATGTGAAAGAGAACTTTCCGTCTGTGCTCAGAAAACCAAATATTGTAAGTTTAGACTGATATGGATTTAAAACGCATGCAGATAATAAACTTTCATGATGATAAAAAACTGTAATGTCACACTGGTATTGAGATGATAATCAAAACCAAACAGATGTTTTTGGCAGAGTTATCCAAGGCACGAGTTGTAAAGGCTACACCCTCTTCTGGAAAATGGGATGCATTTAAACAGCATGTTTTTCTTTCAACTCAAAAATGGGCATTTACAGCATGGTATAATAAATGATTTGTGGGGTATTTCTAGATGTCACAGACACATTCTGGGAACACCTGAAACTTACATCCTGTAAAAAGGGGCATCTCTTTTAATAATAAAATCACCTGAGAAAGTGTCTGAAGATATACTATGTATTATCATAGTACAAAAACAGTACTGAAAAATATTTAATTTTGCATTCTAGTGAATTAATAAAATCACGTGGGTTTGAAACAACATGATTCAGTAGTTTGTGATAAGATTCAAATGATATGATGGTACAGAAAAAAAGAGCAAACAGAACTCATTTGTTTACCTAAAAAAAATACTAAAATGTGCTTTTAGATTAGTATTAAAGGTCATTTCCTGACAGTGACAATATAAAGTGTTGCTTTGTGTTTTAATTAAACACTGAAAATCAGCAACGCCGGCGAGAAATACTGTGTGCGCTCTTTCAGCATGACCAATCAAAATAATGCTGATCAGAGTTTCTACTATCAATACATATCCCGTTTTAAGCCAGCACATGGACACGCAATGATCTCAGATAACTCAATCCAGCTACACTAATCGTTAAGAACAGGTGCGTTCGAAGAACCGAATCATCCAGATCATAGTTAGCGCGATTATCTCATCCCGGATGTGTCATCTGATCTTGGATGTAGTTAGCGAGGTACGAAGAATATGCCCCTGGATCCTGTTCTCCCATATGTTGGGAGATTCCTTTCAACCTCGTCACCTATGTCTTGTTAATCAATCATTAATTAACTCGTTACTGCCTTGCTTGTCCCTGTATATAAGCCCTCTGTTTCAGTCCTGTCATTGTTCAGTATTGATTTGAGTTTGAGTGGCTGTGTAGCTGGTGGTCTTGAAGTGGTCCCTGCATGAATGCAGATTAATTTGTATCCTGGAATTCTCCTTTGTTGTGTGCTCCTTCAATACAGCCACCACAAGTGACAAGTATTTAAAATGTATTTTTTTCTATATGGAATTTTCAGCGTGAACACATTAACACTATTTATACCACAAAACATCATAAAATAGTGCCCAAGTATACGAATTGTGATGTACCTTAGTATTCACCACGGTTTCCATTTCCATGATAGTCCTGTCTCTGCCCCTCGAGGGGAAATTAACACAGATTTACTGTGTGTTGATACTGAAAACCATTCTTTATGTGTCCATAAATTCATAGTGGTACATGTACACAGATGTAATCTCACCCTGCTGGGAGGGTAAAAGCACTCAGAAGTCGTACAGATTCTATATTAGATTCTGGAATCTGAATAACATAGATGGCAGTCCAAAGAGCTGATGTTAAGGAAGGACGTCTTTCTGAATCACCTGATCATTTAAATAACCTACCAAAAGCAATCTATCAGTGGCATTTTTCACAGTGCTTCTCATAACAAGTAAAAAAAATATTTGGATAAGATAATAACAAGACAACACAAATGACGTTGAATAATCACTTTTCCAAAGCGAGTCTCATCAACATCATCAGTTTTCAAAAGTTTTGACACTTCTTTTTTAAAGAAATTATTACTTTTATTCAGAAAGGATACAATAAAATTATCAAAACTGACAATATTTTTTATTGCTAGAAAAGATTGCTATTTCAAATGAGTTTTTTGTTGTTGTTTTTACATTCTATTCATCAAAGAATCCTGAAAAAAACATTATCCACAAAAATATTAAGTTGCACAACTGCTTTCAACATTGATAATAATAATAAATGTAACTTAAGGGAGCATGTTAGCATGTTCGAATAATTTCTGGAGAATTAAGTGACACTGAAGATAGGCGTAATGACTGCTGCTTTTGATTTAAAAAAATATATATATTTCTATTAATACTTTTATAATTATTACTCTATATACTGTAGCTTTAATAAATTAAATACAGCCTTGGTGAGCCATTTCACATTCCATAAAGTTGATTGGTGACGAACATGAAGCAGGACAACAGCTCACTGTGTGATGTAGCCTATAGAATACAATTTGAATGCCCCTAAAATTTAAGATATCAGGGCAAAAATACCCCTGTATAATTTGTCATATTTATATCATGTTATAGGTAAGGAATTTCACATGAGTAACAAATACATCACATCACTTTTCGTATCATGCAAGTGCTGTTTTGTCCTGAACAGCTCATGTGCAAATGTGTATACATTGTATTATCTTAAGCACAATATTTTTTGTTACTGTTAACTTTGCCAAAAAAAAAAAAAAATTATTGTAAAGCCACAGCAGAATTGTTGTGTGTCTCCAAGCAACACGCGTGCCATTTCTGAATGAATCCATGTGGGTGAACCAATGATGTATAACCCACGCATAAAGAGAGCCATCTACTTATTTCCTGAATGATTCAGCTGTTTGATCGGCAAGTTTTGAACCTCATATTAGTATTCAAATCTTCCCAAAGAAAGATAGTAAAAGTGAGAGTAGTAAGAAGTAATATTAATAAGAAAAGTAATAAGAGTAGTATGCCAGTTCCCTTTCAAGTGTCAAGATGCTATGTTTCTGCGTGATTACATCATGAAGCACATGTGAAATCGAACCAGTCGTGTGAAGAAACATCAGAGGCAGGTGACGTCATGAACCAAGAAACTATGAAAGGCCTCCACACCAAACAATGGCAGCTTTTGCGACTTCAGTGGTGCTTTGTGTGATTGTTTGTCTTATTTACTGTTTTTTTGTCTACCAAGTAAAAAAAAAACGAAATGGCAACCCGACATTTCAGGTCTTGTGTTCATCCCTGCCTTTGCTAAATTATGGCTGGGATACACATGAAGTGTGTATTGGTTGCTTGGGATAGGAGCATGCATGGTCAGTGCTCGAGGAAGCTGGTAGTCCACACTGTAAACAGTTTTCTTAAAGGATGCTCCGGTTCCTCTAGGCCAGGGGTCGGCAACCTTTAATGTTGAAAGAGCCATATTTAGCCATATTGGGGGGGAGCGTGCGACACTCCTTTCTTATAAGGGCTGATTTGGGGTATAGCAATGTGCCAGGTGTGTCGGTCAGAACACGACAGAGAAGGAAGAAATTGTCTCAAAGTGATTTATTCGATTAAACAGGTCCAAGAGGTGAGCCAACCATTAATATGAGCTTCAATAATGTCCAGTAATGCTGATGGAGATTGAGGTATGGGAGCACAAGAACCACATGTGATCAAAGATCTCAGTATTGTCCTTGCTCAAATGGATGAGCTTGGATGGAGACCTGGATGGAAGGGAGTGCAAAGGATTGTGGTGTGTGTGTGTGTGTGTGTGGTTTTCCAGTAACAGATAAAACAAGATTCTAGTAACAGAATTACACATATGTATACATGTATACAATATAACTATTGGCTTCTCCCCTCATACATGAACACGATTATATTCATTAATTATTATTACTTTATCTGAACATAGCAGATCAAAATGTAAACACAGAAAATGAAGCACAGCTAAATTAGCATCGGGCTATAACACTTCAATAACTGCGTCATAACAAAGGTGAGTATGTGCATAAGCAAACATAGTGGTAATTGTGAACTCACTCTTATAAGACGCACAAAACACAATAGGCACTCGTTCCGAGGCTGTTAACCAAGTTTTTGGCTTTTCTCCAGCGCTCATGTATAATAGTTAACTGATATATGCCGCGGTGGGTGATACATGATTCACTCTGTGCTGAACCACTTAACTTTCTGAACTAATGCGCGTCGTAGTTTCAGAATAAAAGTCCCCTGAAACAGTCAGCGGACCTGTTGCTACAACTTACGTGCAGGGGATGAAAGAGCCGCAGCACAGGGGTGAAAGAGCCGCATGCGGCTCCGGAGTCGCGGGTTGCCGACCCCTGCTCTAGGCTCAGGTCTCGTGGGGATCTAAGTCTTGGAGATCTTAAATGGATCTGTTGGAGGGGTTTGAGATGGGATTTTCCCTATCTCTGCCCTGACCCATCAGATCCAGTGCCTTCTCTCAGGGTTCGGAAGCACGCTTTGCTGATTCTTACGTCAGATAAGATGCACCGGCGCTGCATCCAGTTTCGGGGAACTGGATGTTGTTAGCGTTGAGGCTGGAGATGAGGATTTCATTCCATTCTCCAGCCTATGAGGAGCAGGTGGAGTTTGTGACTTGCGCTGTTGCCTGAATAAGCATCGACTGGCCAGAAGAGAGGCAGGATGTTCAAAAAGAGACCTAGAGTAGGTTTCGGATTTCAGAAATCTGTTCCGAGGCAATTTCCGAACTACATCCGGCAATTGATCTCTCTCTCTCTGTCTTTTGGGCCAGTAGATACTTTACTGGGGAACGAGGTCATAGAATATGTTCCCCTCTCAGACAGAGAATTGGGGTTTTATAGCCGTTACTTTATCGTTCCAAAGAAGGGTTGCTTCACATTTTGGACCTGCGCCTGCTGAGTCCCTCAGTCATGCAGCTCAGGTTCAAGATGTTAACTTTGAGACAGATCGATCCTCAGTTCTAAGGACTGATTTGTGGCGATAAATCTCAAGGACACATACTTCCATATATCCATCCTTCCACAACACAGAGGGCAAATTGTACCAGTATCAGGTTCTTGTGTTCAGTCTAGGTTTATCTCCCCACTCCTTCACCATGTGCATGGATGCAGCACTGGCACTGCTGCATCTTTAAGGCATTCACATTCTGAACTACATTGACGATTGGTTAATTGTAGCTCAGTCACAACAGTTAGCGGCTTGACATCAAGATGTCATTTTCACTCACACGAAACTGTTGGGGTTAAGGCTGAACGCAAAGAAAAGTGTGCTTTCTCTACTACAGAAGACCCCTTTTCTGGGCATGGTTTGGGATTCGGTGTTGATGACCGCATGTCTTCAGCGTGTTGAGTCTATCCTATCCGTCGTAAACAAATAAAGCTAGGCAAGTCACGGACTGTAAAATAGTTCCAGAAAATATTAAGTCTGATGCCAGCAGCATCCAACATTGTACCTTTTGGCCTGCTGTACATGAGACGGCTACTCTACTAAGAGTATGGCTGCATCTAAACCCCTCTTGTCAGGAATCTCCATGCAAGAAGTTTGTGATGTGGCAGACTGGTCCTTTACACACACATTTTTGAGGTTTTATAACCTAGACTTAGACTTCACACTAAGGACTCAGGTGTTGTTGTCTTAGGCCGATCACAACAGACATGCACTTGTCACTATAGCAACATATTGTCTCGACGCAGCGTCAGTTCCCTTGAAAGGGAAACGTCTTGGTTACATATGTAACCTTGGTTCCCTGATGAGGGAACGAGATGCTGCGTCACTCCGCCATATCTCCTATCAGCAAATACTGCTGCCGTTGTTTGGCGTGGCATGCATTTTATAGTTTCCTGGTTAATGATGTCACCCGCCTCTTCACTCGATCGTTTCGATTACATGTGCTTCTGCATTTTGATGCATTGTCTCGTTACCTCTTCAGGGAACCAAGGTAACACATTGGTAACTCACCATTGGTAGCTGAGACAATTTAATTTCAAAGCTAATTTTTTTTGTCTATTTGATGCTTTTCTCTTTTAACACAATAATGATTTTAAATTATCTCTTGGGGTCATTTCTCAGCCAAACATGATTTACGATTTTATGATGCGTAGAGTAAGATAAACTTCCAATACAGCTGCCATAAGAGAGAGAGAGAGAGAGAGAGAGAGAGGTATTCCTCCCTTATTTCAGCCCACTGCAGGCACTAATGCTGTATATTGACAGTTCTAATAAATAAATTGCCATGGATCCAGTACATTGAAGGCTAATACACAGCTATGTATTGGTGTAACTTACTGCTGAAAACCATGTTTCTCACATATGTCAGAATCAGATCTGTTCTGATAACTCACTCTGGTTTCATACTGAAAAACGTCAACATCAAAAATAACGACAGCTGAGTCAAAAGTACTGGATTTCTTTCATTTTTTGTGAGGTGCAGGGATTTTTCCCCCTCCGTTTCAGCCTCACAAAAGAGGAGAATAAGTGATTGGGGTAAAATAATGCAAACATTAATGAAAATGGGAAAGCGAAGAGGGAGGCCACCAACAGAGCAAAATTGCATTGCACTTACCTGCCTATTATTGGAGTGATTTGACTTAATAGTGAAGGCCATTAAGGATCATCTACTGTCATTATTTTTTCTCTCATAACACCATGCCCTTGGAATGATGACCCTGCCAACCATTCCTGTTACCATGACAACATATTCTGAAAGTGATTTGTTTTCCAAATAGAAGGCAAATGTAACATAAGGCAATACTAGAAATACCAGGAAAGTAGACTCTTGGAGAAAACAAATGTGACACAGGAAGTAGAAAATCCACTCTGCCCACAAATGCACCACTTTAATTGCTGTTACGCTACAGCTGTCATCTATTATAGTCAGGATATCGGTACAGGGACCTGTAGGAGCCACCCAGGACCAGTTTTAGGACACCATCTATTTAAAGCAACCCATTAGACGCTGTCTAGATCAGTAAACGGGTCTCTCCAGTAGTACGGAAATGGCCTGTGGTCAAAGTCCTGGTCCTCAATCAGATTAGCAGTAGAAGACAGCCATACTACCGTTGTCCGTGCTCACCACAAGGACACTGAGCAAGTCACCTTGGTGCATCGAGAGAGAAATTATGATATAAATATTCTGCAGACAGTCACTCATTTAAAACACATTGATTGCTCAATTAACTTTTGTTCAAACCACACAACTGCGCATCCCCACCGCTGTGTTGAAATTATCACGTTAATTATCGCTCAAAACTTCTGATGCATTTTGGAGTCAAAATAAATAATTTCAACTAAAACTGTTCATGCCAGCCCAGAAAATACCTTCAAAATGGCACTAACAATTATCCTTGCATTCATTAACCAATATAGCAAAGTTGCAGCTTGGCAAACCAGCAATATTTTTAATTGTTTGTGTGTTAACACAATCTTGTCTTGATTAAAAGTTCAACTTTAGCAGAAACTCACTTTAAATACAGCTGAAGTGAATGAAAAGTTACTAATGAGCCCAAGATGAGGGATTACTCTACTTTACGCTCTGTTTCAAACCAATGTTGCCTGATTTTTGGTGGGTACATCTTGGTCCCTGGTTAATGGAGTTTTGTAAATGTTTGAAATGGTGTTCAAAACACAGTGTTCCCATCTAGATAATGTCACATACAATTCCCTTACAAAAACTTTTGAATCATGTCTTAAATTAACGGCCAAAACTGATTTTGTGTCAAAATATGCAAATTACAAATTTTTCAGTATTACTTTAGCAAATTTTCTAGACTTTTCTTGCACACTATCTCAACCAAAACTTTTTTTTAAGTCAATGTGAATAGCCATTTGCAAGCGAATATACTTCTGTATGGTTTCCATGAAATAGTTTCAAGTTACGTGTTGCTACACGTTGAGCATCACCACTCCAGAAAAATTGTTTGTTATTAAACCGTCTACGTTATCAATGTCAGTCATTGCAATTTTGAAAGTGAATCCCACATTTATATGCGACTGGGCCTACGTTTTGAAGCGTGTAGGTGGCTGTTTGTCAAGCATGAAAAACTAATTTTATTCAAATTCTAAATATATTATATTAATTATTTTATATCGTCTAGACAGCACGCAAAGAGCGCTTCCATTATAATCACTAAGAGGCAGTCACTCATTCAATGAGATTCAATTACATAATGCCTACACGTTGTTAATTTGTTAAAGAGGATTTGTCTGTGTGCAGAACTCAGCGCTGGACAAAAAACTTGAGTGGTGAGTGGATTCTGGCTTAAACACCTGTGATAGGCCATTGTGTGCAGGAAATCAACAAACATGTCTGTGATAGGCTACAATTCTCACTGAAGCGAAAACACATTGGTAATGGAATAAGTTGATGAGCGCAAAAATAGATACGCACAGGATCTTTTGCCAACTCTATGCTATTATTGCAAAGAAAACAGATCCTAGACCAGCAGTTATGGGAAGCTTTTTGCTCTAAAAGCAATCACTCAGAAGCAGCAGCGGCAGTGGTTTGAGTGAGAAAATTACACGTTAGAATCAAGTCTGTCTCCCTCAGTCCATGGGGGAGACAGGAATGTCCAAAAAGGGGCCAAGCCCCCTGGCCCAACCTTTGGTACAGGGCCTATGCGAGTGTTTTAAAATAATTTAAGCCACTATTTGGCTGTTGGGCGATATTATCCAATAGGTCACAGCTCAAGTGACATCAACAATGATGAAGAGCTGATTCAGGGTACGTTCACACGACCATGATGAACTAAAATGGAAAAAAGTGTTCCTGTGCGGTTTTTTTATTTATTTTTTTGCGTACAGACAACAATGTTGTCAAACCGATCTACACAAAATGGTGCATTATTATTTATTCATTATTGATGTCACTTTGTAAAGAAACACTGTGTAATCACTATAGACTGAACACATATGTGAATCACATCATTTTCACAGTCAAGTTTTAATGGTTTTCACATAAACAATAATGGTATAATTTTCAAATTCAAGTTTTAGTTAAAAGTGGTGTCATATAAAGGAGAAGTCGCTCAGAAGAATGGAACATTATTTAGCACTAACTTAAATAAATACTACAAAGACAAATATAACAAGACCAAGAATGTGTATTAAGACGTTACATTTTTTAAATTCATTTTATTATTTTATCTTATAAATGTACTTGGTGTGTGTGTGTATGTACTGTGTGTGTATGTGTGTGTATGTGTGTGTGTATATATACATATATACATATATATATATATATATATATATATATATATATATATATATATATATATATAAAATCAAGAGAGATAGATAATTACAATATTAAATATACATATATAACAAATAATGTTGGAGTACGTTTTACAAGAAGATACTATTTCAGTCTATTATTTCAGCCTTAAAACTCATTGTCATTGTAATTATTTGGGAAATTCACCAACACTTTCCAAGTGAAAATTGTTTCAAAATAAATCGGTCACTTTTTTTTGTAGCTTTTTATTTTACAATGCCAAAAATCAGTAATGAAGCCAGTCTCCATATAAAAACTTCTCGAACACCCATAAAGTTGATATCCTAGTCATGTTGCGTGCAGGACTATCACTAAGCCCCCACACGGATTGTTGGGAATGAGATGAGGCAGTTTTTTTGCTTCCTCTATCTGAAGTCTTCACGCTTCTCTTCGGCCTATTATGACAGCGCATTGTGCCACACGGATAATGAAGTGGAACGCTACTTCCAGACCACTCGCTGTAATGGAAGCCCAGTCACAATGATTAATGCGCTATTCACCATGAACTCAACGTTTTTAGAAGCTTGTCAATTCTTCTGGCCTGCCACCGAACGAACATAACAAATGCTTCAGCTTTCCCTCATTAAAATGCAAATGCATTTACTTTGTTGTTGATTTTTAAGCAACACATAGCAGTACTCGCATCATTTAAAAGAAAGCTGATGTGACTAACTTGTTGTAGGTGCCGTCATACCTGCAGGTTGACCACGCAGTTTTGCATAATGTGTACAATAATGAATATATTAAAGACCTTCCTACATACTATATAGGCTTATAAATGCATAAAGACATTAACTTGGCATAGTGATCATATAGTGATTTAAATTATATCAATTAAAGTGTTTGGTTACTTAAAAATCTATTTCAAAATGGCTTTTTTTTGGCATCACGGTAAACAGTACAGTTTTGTAAAATATTATACACTACTGTTCAAACATTTGTTGTTGTTCTTGAAAAAATATTTTATTTAACAAGATCAATTGATTTCTTGTTTATCAAATCAGTATATTATAATGATTTCTGAAGGATCATGTGACATTGAAGACTGGAGTAATGATGCTAAAAATTCAGCTTTGATCACAGAAATAGAAAACTTTAAAATTATTAAAATTTACTTTTAAATTATAACAATATTTCACAATTTTTGAACACTCTAGATACATGAAATCTGTGATTATTAAATTAGTTCATAGATAAAATATTTAACTTTTAGCATAAAAAAAGTGTTCCAACGATTCTGTGATAACACCTCTTTGACACCAGAAAGAGTGTTAGAAAGAAAGTAAAAGAGGCAGAGGACAACCTTTGTATTCCATCTTTCACCTGAGAGAAATCTTATCAAAACTTTCACATAAAAAAACCCACTAAGTTCAACTTTTTTTTCCCTCTCCTCATGCATCGCAAAATAGTCAAAAACAGTATGTTTTTATCAAATGACACGGATTCAAAAATTGTTTCATATGTCCAAAATTCATAAGCTTGAGGACAAGGATACAGATTATGTGCCTGCAACGGCTGAGCAGACCAGCATTTATAATGATGATGATGATAATAATAATAATAATAAATGAACTGAAGTTAAGTCTGACTCAAAATTAACCAATACTCATTATTGTAGTCTTTTAAAATTGTAAAAATGCTAATTTGTGACGTTATCAGAAATTGAATCAGTTACTTGATAGTTGCTCAATTAAAAAGTTAAGACTGGAAAAAATAGAAAATGCCTATATGTCTGGCTTATAGAAGCTTGACTCTCAAGAAGTAAACATTTGAGCTCTCTCTTGAAAAATTAGCATCCTCACCTGAGATGCACCATGCTGAGCAGTTCACACCTCACCTTAAACCTTACCATTAACCCTCGGTTCCCCCAATTCTCTCCCTCACATAAAACTCATTTAAGATCCATGCAATGTTAAGAGTGTGCCATAAGTGACTATACATGTTTGGTAACGTTTGAAATCTCTCAGTGCGACTGGTACAAAGGTCGTATTCCCATAGAAGCAAACCAAAAGGTGTTAAAGTTTGAAGAGTTTAGAGATGTCTTGCATGCAAATTACTTTCTGTTCTCAGTAATCAAATTTCCATTGTTAGCTCTCAGTGTAATTTGTGGCCAGATTAGCCTGTGATGCTGATCGTCTTTCTAAGACTCTGTATTATGTATTTATCTAAAGTCAGTTAAGCATTTTGTACTCTTATTTCTGAGAATTCTGTTTTGTATCTTTTGAATTGACTATGTATTTGGCACGATACATTTACCTGACTAATAATAAATTGTTAAATTTGATTTTACTGCGGTTAAGTACATATTCGATCTTAGGTTAGATGTATTATGAGGCACATCAGCTGAGATTCTAGATGTTTTGAACTACTGCTCGACTTTAGTTAAGTTGTTATGCAGTCACATTTACTCTAGGGTGTATTATCTCACCTTATTGAGATAATAGCAAGCAATGGTACCAGCATTCTCCTCCAGCTTTATTTAAGTTATGTAGTTAAATGAATAACTATAGGTGTCAGGTCTGTGGTGCAGCGTGTGATGCGAAGCGGAGACTGCGGAGATGCAGGATTTCAGCAAACTCATTTTATTCAATGAACGTAAAACAAAAGACTTTAAATATAAACAGAAAAGGCACATCTGTGCAAAAACCTGGAACTTGGGAGCCTTGGAGAAGCGAACATGGAGACTGCATCCACACACACAGGAACATCACAAAGTCAACATCAATTACCGACAATGACAAGGGAAACACAAGAGGGTTTTATACAAGTGGAGATAGGGAACACCCGATGAGACTAACAAGGTAAGTGATTGACACAACAGGTGCAGGAAGGGCACAGGAAGATGCACAGAAGGGAAACGCCATGACTGTGACAATAGGGGGCTGGGTCAAAAACGATTATCATAGCAAGCATTTGAGTGGCTCTATTTAATTGTTCTGGCCGAGTATTGATTGAACTTTAAGTTTTTATATAGGTGACAGTAGGTGGGCAGTCTATTAAATTACATTAGTCATAACCTCTGACTACAAATCTGACTGGAGAGTTTGTGACCGTATGATTTGCGTAAAAGAAGAACTCTGAGCGACATTGGTACCCGAATTAACGAGTGCAATACTATTACAGAGTAAAAAAAAAATCAAGTATCTACTAGATACATCATCATATAAATGACCAATAACCAATTGTCATTCTAATCTAAATTTGAGATCATAATAAATTGGAGGCAGATAAAGATTAAATGGGAATTTGCCACAATGAAAAGACCGAAAGCACAGTGATATTTCACCCGCTTAACAGAAATTGTTGTTGGACCGATCGGGCAGGCCTTACAAAAACAAACTAAATATGTAAATATTTTTTATTGTTTAGCATGTTGATTTTCACCGACATTTCTGACCCAAGAGTGTCTGATTCCTCAGCTTCACCCCCTCGTTCCCAGTCCCTAGAATTCTAATCACTATTCCCTGTCACAGCTCATCATGGACACCTACAAATCCGAACCTCACTATCATTTCGTTGTCTGGTCTCATCACAAACTAGAGTGAATGACTTTTTGACTCGCTTACCTGCGTTCCTGTCTATCTTCTGACTATCCTCTTACTCTTCAGTCCAGTTGCATCATCATCTTCCTGAGTCCTGAAACCTGCCAGGAAATCAAAGACTATTGTAACAAGCTAAGTTAACCTGCTGAATCTCACACTTTGCCTTACATTCCCGTGTGTGTTGTTCCTGAAGATATCTTCAATAAATTCCAGTTCTGATTCATTGCTCTGTTCTCCGCTGTTTTGACATTATTAGGGGATCCGTACTCCCAAATAATAAAGGAGGAAGCAAAACACGCTGAAAGAGTTATACTATCTGATCTGATTTGATGAATGCATTGATAAATATTTGCAATAGATACATAACAGCTAAACTCATCTGTAATTACAGCAAAGAGATCAGATCTCTGAATGAATACAATACTCTTCAAAGTCAGGTTAACATCACACCAGCACAGCCAGTGAGCAGACAAAATGATGTTCGCAATAGTTCATTCCGGTCAGACTCTTTTATGTGGGAAATTCTAAATTCTTTAGAGGCCTCCATTTCTGAGAGGAAAAAGCAAGGATACCTTACTGAGATTTTCTGCTGAAACTGCTGAATGAATATTTGCATTCCATTCCAAACACAGAGAGAGACTCACAGATAAACTAAAAGCTCTCTCTGAAAAAAAAACTTTATTAAGTTGGCTGAGAAGCAGCCAACATATTGATATTCTAATAAACTATATAGTTATTATTATTAAGTTGGCTTGAGAAAGCCAACTTAGTGATATTGTATCTAAACTTATTATTATTATTATTATTATTATTATTATTATTATTATTCTTCTTACCTAAAATTCTCAATGCATCTCCTCCTAGAGCTTTAAAGCTACAACCACTAAACTCTGCTCAGACTTCAGACCTGTTCTGACTTGAGTTGCTATCCCTTTTCAGACTGATCAGACTTATGATGTTTGATAAAACTGAAGATTAAAGTCATAAAATCTCCATAGACTTTCACTAATGAAGTGAAAACTGAATTTTAGATAGAGCGTCCACTCCATCTGTTGGTAACATCACAACATTACACCTGATATATAATACTTTTCAATACAGTATGTGTGAACATGTCCATTCCAATGGGCATGCATTTTATTTTTTTAAATCCTGAAAAAAACTTGCAGGTCTACAATCGATTTTTTACTTTAATTAGTAAGTTAAATCTCTCTATTTTACATTCATAATATCACAAAATTACACCCCTGTCAGTGAGAGCACTGAAGTTTGAACGAATCAGAGCGCTGCAATTCAAAGCCTCAAAGCTTTTCAAAGACGCCATTACTGCTGGAGAGAGAGATCATAATCTCCTAAAATAGATTTATGTGAGAGAGTTTATGATCAAACGGAAATTGTTTCCGATTATCAAGTAACCGCTGCAGCGTGTTTCCTTGAAGATTTATGCACTTATATGGCCAAATTCTGACTCTCATTCGTCTTTACATGGCGACGGATTTTCGCTGTTAAGCACTATGAAGGTAAGTGAAGTTTAAACGCGCGTCCTCCTGGACTCGCGCCAAAGCATAACCGTCTAATCGCCTAAGTTTATTTATAGCGCTCATTTATGTACTTTATTGCCGAATTCTGACTCTCGCTCGTGTTTGCATGGGGAAGGCAGATACATGTAAAAGGCTTCCCTGAGCAGCGCGCGCGCTGACTCTCTTCAAATGCAGCGTCTAACAGTCAAAGTTATTTATAACTAATTCTTGAGTATATAGTTATATTGTGTTAATTCTTTTATCTGCTTTTAACTAAAGTCTGACTCCTGTTCTCGAGTTCAAACGCGCTTCCTGAGCAGATTCGCTGATAGATCGATGTTTTGTGAACACTTAAACAATAAATGAAATAAGGTATTTAAAAGGATGCAAAAACGATGGCAGATCGATTCAAACTGTAAACTGCTTGAGTTCAAAAAAACTGCATTACTCTGCTGCATTACATGATCAGGAATTATTTTAAAAATACTAATATTTAAGTTATTTTGTTTACCACGGAGGAAGGCTTTATACAAATATTACATTGCGTTGATTCCTTTATCTGCTATAATTGCCGTGTTGAACTGAAGTCTGACATGGCAGATCGATTCAATCTGAAAACTGCTTGAGATTAGAAAAAACAGCATTACTATCCCCATTGTAATTGTGCAGGAATGATTTAAGAAATACTAATATTTAAGTTATTTTATTTCACATGAAGAAAGGCTTTATACACACACACACACACATATATACACATACATATCTATCTATCTATACACACATTTATATAGTAAATAAATGTATAAAGGGCTCCATATACATGTAGTGTAACTGCAGTCTGTTTTAAAAGTGGCAAGACTATATTAATAATGCTTAATTGCATCTTTAAAATAGAAATAAAACAAAGTATTATTCACATTAGTGAAAACTGACCGTTAAAAGCCAAGGATGTAATTAAACCGTAAACATTTTTATAAACTAATTGCAATTTTCCAACACTTTGGGGATCAAAAAGCATTGTTATTTATTTTTTGGTATTTCGTTACAACACCGATGATCCCTCTTGATGAAAAAACTCCATGTATGTTCCCTAGATGCCAATTTGTGCACTAACCAAGTATTGCAACACTTCTGTAATCAATTAATAATTTACTCATGTTTATTACCAATGTAAATGTTGTTTATTTTAGATTTATATTTAATATTCATTATTATTCTTTGATATTTCAGACCACTCACTGTTCAGCTGAATCATCAATAACCTCCAGTCTCTGCGTCAACTGACTCTTGTGTTCTTTAAAACATTAAATCTCACTAGTGACTTGTTAAATAACATTCATTCTCGTCAGTGACATGTTAACTCATGTTAAATCTCACAAGCGACCTACGAATTAACAAATCTCACTAGCGACATGTTAGTTCACACTAAATGTCAATAGCGTCTTGTTAATTAACGTTAAATCTTGCTAGCAACATGCTAGATCACGCAAATTCTCACTAGTGACATGCTAGATCATGCTAAATCTTGATAGCAACTTGTTAATTAACAATAAATCTTGCTACCAATATGCTAATTCAGCGAATTCTTGCCAGCAACATGCTTATTTATGTTAAATGTTGCTAATGACTTCGGAATTCATACTAAATCTTGCTATCAACAAGATAATTAACATTAAATCTTGCTAGCAAAATTGATCATCAATTGATTAAAGATTAAATTATGATCAAAGAACATAACGACACCTTAGTAACTGCCTAGAAACAACGCAAAGCAATAACTAACAAGTGTATATATGCTCAAGATCTAATTCTTTCCATCTATCTATCTGTAAACTTAAACAACTTTTTAAGCTTTTACAAATAAATTTAACTTTCAGGCTAGGCTTTCTCAAGCCAACTGAAGTTTATATCATAAACTTCCTCTATCTAGTTATTATTATTATTCTTCTGAGACCCTTTTGTTGACAGTATCTCGTCCTACAGCGTTAGTGCTACATACCCCAAAATCAGAACTGAATTTAGTTGCTATATCTTTTCTAAGGGATCAGACCTACGGTTTTCCTAAAAATGGCAAAAAATGCCCGAAAAAAAGTCCCATTGACTTTGCATTGCGGAATGTTCAGATTTTTCAAACTCCAACTGTCTCCAAATTCAAATCTAAACACTGCAGCTGCTGAGAGTCAGTGCAGGGGCGGTTCTATAACTGTCTCTCATCCAATCAGAATCAGTGATGCTGCCATTCTACCTTATATGGCAAAGGACAGGAAACAGGAAGTGCTTGCACTTCCTGTTTCCTGCCTCATTCCCTTCATGTTTCAAGGTAACTTACATAGGAATTTTGTATTGAATGTAACTCTGCATCACAGTATCGTACACTCAAAGGGGAGGGCTCTTTTTAATCAGGCAATCAATGAGTGTCTCAAGATCACTATGAAGCCACTCCCTAACAACCAAACAGAGTACCCTAGCAACCGTTTAGCCAGACCTATATCTCTGGATCTGAGCGTCGTAGAGACATGGGGGTTGGGTTTATTGATTCATGCTAGCAAACAGAACTGTCAACATGCTACACATGCTAGCCGTGAATAGCTACATGCTAATAGTGGTTAGCTAAGTGTTAAATTGTGCTATGAATGCCATAGTAACTACCCAGAAGACCTCACAACTACCTAGTAACATCCTAGCAACCACCCTGGATACCCTAGCAACTGCCTAGCAACCACCCCAGTTAACCTAGCAACCACCTAGCAACACCCTAGCAACCGCCCCAGATACCCTAGCAACTGCCTAGCAACCACCCAAAATACCCTAGCAACTGCCTAGCAACGCCCTAGCAACCACCCTGTTTACCCTAGCAACTGCCTAGCAACCACCCAAAATACCAAAGCAACTGCCTAGCAACCACTCAGGATACCCTAGCAACTGCCTAGCAACCACCCCAGTTACCCTAGCAACACCCTAGCAACCGCCCCAGATACCCTAGCAACTGCCTAGCAACCACCCAAAATACCCTAGCAACTGCCTAGCAACGCCCTAGCAACCACCCTGTTTACCCTAGTAACTGCCTAGCAACCACCCAAAATACCCTAGCAACTGCCTAGCAACCACTCAGGATACCCTAGCAACCGCCCCAGATACCCTAGCAACTGCCTAGCAACCACCCAAAATACCCTAGCAACTGCCTAGCAACGCCCTAGCAACCACCCTGTTTACCCTAGCAACCGCCTAGCATCACCCTAGCAACCACCCAAAATACCCTAGCAACTGCCTAGCAACGCCCTAGCAACCACCGTTTACCCTAGCAACCGCCTAGCATCACCCTAGCAACCACCCAAAATACCCTAGCAACTGCCTAGCAACTGCCTAGCAACCACCCCAGTTACCCTAGCAACCACCTAGCAACACCCTAGCAACCGCCCCAGATACCCTAGCAACACCCTAGCAACCACCCAAAATACCCTAGCAACTGCCTAGCAACGCCCTAGCAACCACCCTGTTTACCCTAGCAACTGCCTAGCAACCACCCAAAATACCCTAGCAACTGCCTAGCAACCACTCAGGATACCCTAGCAACCACCCCAGTTACCCTAGCAACCACCTAGCAACACCCTAGCAACCGCCCCAGATACCCTAGCAACTGCCTAGCAACCACCCAAAATACCCTAGCAACTGCCTAGCAACACCCTAGCAACCACCCAGGATACCCTAGCAACCGCCTAGCAACCACTCTGGTTACCCTAGCAACACCCTAGCAACCACCCAAAATAACCTAGCAACTGCCTAGCAACGCCCTAGCAACCACCCTGTTTACCCTAGCAACCGCCTAGCATCACCCTAACAACCACCCAAAATACCCTAGCAACTGCCTAGCAACACCCTAGCAACCACCCAGGATGTTAAATTGTGCTACCAACATGCAAAATTAACGTTTCCAGTGCGACCTTCTCAGCCAACTTCTAAAGTTTGTCTCGACGAACTTTATCCTCTCTAGTTACATATACCATCCATAGACTTAGCGTCAAGAGATTTGCTGTGCAATTTTTCTTATCATTTGAAGAAGAAAACGCTATATTTTCAGCTTTAGACTCTTTGGTAATTGACATTTACAACAATCTCACATGAAATCATTCAAACACAAAGATAAATGCATGTCATTAGCTTAGGAAATAAGTGATTAATTTACGACTTAATCGGCATAAACCTGGACAAATATAGACAGTTTTTATATGTGGATACTACATGTACGAATGAAGAATATTTCTGTTATGTTATATTTTTACAGATGGTTGCCCAGATTTAGCTAGTTCATTTTCCGGCTGAATGTTCTATTAGAAACTCTTTATCCAGTGATATGAAAAAGTAGCATGAAGCGATCTATTGTATAGCTCCAGACACATGATTACATAACTGTATTAATATCTGGATTGTGCTGCCAAATTATGTCAACCTTGAGGGGAAATTTTATTTCTCTAATGTTGTTCTTTCTTCCTTTTCTCCAGGAGCAATAAAAATAGGCACCAAAGAGAAAACTATTGTCATACAACAGGTCTATAGTTAGTATAATATTATGATGGATGCATAGCTCAGATTATTTGATTTAGCTGAAGTAACTGAAATTAAATTGTTTATATTGAAATATTTGATTCAAAGTGGTTTTGAACAAAATATTGCACAATTTTAAAGAAAAGTGGAATTTGAACTTTAAACAACAATTTGATTCCATGTATACACATGGTATAATTGACATAATGACATAATTATTCTAAACTAGTTATTCAACCACATTTTTAACATACAATTAATTATTCATTTATACATATCAATATTTTTTGGGGAGTCACACTACATGACATTTTAAATCCCGAACTAACCTTGCATTGTAATAAAAATAGAAAATTATTTGATATTTTAAGATTAACGTATTGTATACTCTATGACATAATTTTCGGTTTAATCTTTTTCTGCATGTTGGCCGCTTCACATGACTTCGCGACACACCATATTTCAACTTTTTAACTCAATAGCAGTGAGGCAGTTTTGATCAAATATGTTTTCCAAGAATTTCTAATAAAAAATTATGCCAATCTACTCAATAGGGTGTTCTTTTCAAGAATGTCATCTTTTAAAAAACCTGTCATTGCTATCTGCACCTCCTTTCATATGGAGGTCAAAGCAGGTCTGACGTTTGTGTCGAGAAGTCCTGACGCAATCCATGTGAAAGGGATTTTGCTCTATGCAAATCTGTGACTTCAATAAAGCTGGAGGTTGTGAGGAAAATCTTACAGTAAGTGACAGGAAACTTCAAGTAATGCAGGAATTTAATGGTAATCTTTCATATCGCTTTGTTCTACCTGTTCTGGTAATTGCTCCCACAATGTGCGCACTTCAGGGTGAGAAGAGTGTTTGCTCAGAACATACATTTAAACGTAATCTTTTCAATGCCTTAATGTCAATCTCTATAATGACTACCCTCTAGTCATACGTCCTTCTTCCATACTAATTTTCCTGGCATTTCTCATTCTGCTAGGTTTATACTGGTACCTTTTCAAATGAACTACTGGCCTGTCACTCAGGCAAGAAAAGCAGCACACAGATGTACAAAAACTGTTAAGATTATCTAGGTCAGGTCAGTATACAAAGTCTTTAAAGGATCTATACGTGGACATAAACGGTCAATGTGTAGCTAAGAGCAAACGGGAGAGTGATTTATGAGAAACTCGCCACAGGCAACAATCTGTTAGATAATGAAATGAAAACAGCACACTGGACTGGCTATAAGCAAAGGAAAGTCTTCAGATCAATAATGACACAAATGTGATTGCTCTTATTAATTGTGAATCCATATGGGTGTTGAAACAGGGCTACAAAGGTAAAAGACTATTCAGAATTCAAAACAAGTTAAGGTTATTAATCAGCCTTTGTAGCATAATGTCGATTATCAAAAAAAAAGTTATATATATATACTTATTTTGTCTATTTTTGTCTCTCATCCTCTGGTTTTATATATATATATATATATATATATATAAATAAAAGCAAAGAGCAAGGTCACAGTGACTACTGTTACATTGGTATAAAAAGTAATTACTAGTTTAACAATGTTGCAATCCCAAATCAACCTTGGTGATCACAAGTATTTAAGTATTTAAAGGGAGAAGGTTATATTAAAAACATACATTTTAACATTAGATGTTACATTTTGATGATAAATCCACTATTACTGTCACAAATGCCAATGAGGTTCCCACCAGCGACCACCGGAGGTCGCACTCTCCGGAGTTCTAATTCACTTGGACTACAATTCCCATACACTCACTTTCCTGGACTGATTACACCACACCTGTTACATATTCCCACAGACTATTTAACCCTGGCTACCCAGCAGATCCGTGCGAAGTTTTGTTTGCCCCGGCCACAACTCTGAGCGTTATCTTCACCTGTTTACCTTGCCTGTGTATTGACTGCCTTGTTCCTCGTTCACGATCCTGTTCCGCCTGCCTCCTGTTTGTTGTTTGCCTGTTCTCCGGATTCTGACCGTTTGCTGCATACCCTGACCTTCTGCCTGTTTCTGACCATTCTCTCTGCCCTGCCTTGGATATTGCTGTTTGCCTGGTATTTCGACCTCAGCCTGTTTTGTACCACTCTCTGTTGTTATCATTAAACTGCAAATGGATCTTAACCTGCCTGAGTCCTCGTTACAGAAAACTTCGCCACCTACAGATCCAGCGGTAGTTCAACACTTGTCCAACGAGCTATCAGCCCAG
>JAWRVZ010000001.1:2772500-2875000 GCA_037043235.1 Rhodeus uyekii | reverse complement strand
CAGCATATTAGCTGTGATTGAATTATTACCCTCCTCACATTCAGGAGGAAATCTGATGAACCGATGCTTACTTTTTGCTGTTGTTGTGATGTTTTATTATGTAATTCAGAAAATACTTCTTATTTGTTGATATCATCATATCTGAAAGCAAAGCATTATTTGCGAATGGCAAAAGGTGATGAGCGAACGACAAGGAAGAACAAAACAATCTAAATACAGAACACATGAGTATATGCAAGCAAGAGTTTGTTTTTAGTCGCTGGCAGCACCAGCTCCAGATAAACAATGACACTCAAAAGAAACTGTGCTGTTACAATAGCTAACATTACAACAACAGCAGCAGCATATCTTGTTTCTGGGAAACATTGCAAAAACATTACTCATTTATGGAGCAGAAACATCGTATCCTCACCGCACATAATAATCACATATCTAATAAAGTAGAACCACCTGAGTTTTTTTATTTAAAAGATTGATGGCCTTCGATCCTCCCTCATCGCACTTTAATATTCTGCTTGACTATACAGTTCTACAGCTGCCTTGAACAGCTTTCAGCCTCTGACTTGAGGAACTTAGTGATGCAGATGAAATCTACAAGTTTGCCCCAGCATGCAGTTGTCCACCCATTACTCAAAAAGTCCAATGTTGATATAAAGTGAATAAGTAATTATCATCCTATTTCAAAATTGCCATTTCTTTCAAACGTTGTGGAAGTTGTGCTATGAGTTACTTGAACTCAACTCCAGTCCTTGGACAATTTCAATCAGGTTTTACAACTCATCACAGCACTGAAAGAGCTTTGTTAAAAGTGATGAATGACTTGCTACTTGCAGCTGATTCTGCCAAAAAAATGCAGTTGTACATTTACATTTATGCATTTGGCAGACGCTTTTATCCAAAGCAACTTACATTGCATTCAAGAAACACTTTGACATTGACCTTGGTGTTGCAAATGTCAGGAAAGCTAAAAAGGTTTTGATTTTACGGGATCTGAGTGCGGCTTTTGATACAGTAGATAACAACATCCTTCTGTCACGCCTTGAACACTGGGTAGACATTAAGGATACAGCACTACTACAAGCTCATATCTTAAATCTAGGACATTCTCAGTGGCTATTGGCCAGTTTTGCTCATCATCAGTCTCTCTCTCTTGTGGGGTTCCTCAAGGGTCCATTTTGGGGCCATTACTCTTTAATCTGTACATGCTTCCGCTTGGTAATTCAATCTTTGCCAATGATTCTCAGCTGTATCTTCCATTAAAATCTAGAGATTCTTTGCAGCCTCTCATGGACTGCCTTGAGGATATTAAATGCTGGATAGTAAATCATTTCCTCCAGCTTAACAATGAGAAAACTGAAGTGATTTTCTGTGGTCCTTCCAAAACCTGGAGCTTTATAGCTAGTTACTTAGCTCACATCTAACTCCATATGTTAAATCACATGCAAAAGATTAAATCAATGATGGGTGTTATCATTGAAAAACAAATTAGCTCAGTTGTTAAAAACTGTTACTATCAGTTGAGAATCATTTCCAGACTTAAATTGTCACTCTCCTTTAAGACTTGGAAAAAGTTATTCATGCATTTAATCCCATCACACCTGGACTATTGTAATTCTTAAATTGTAATTGGCATGTCTGCAGATGGCTCAGAATGCAGCGGCTAAATTTTTAACTGGTGGTAAAAAACTTGATCAAATCACCCCAATTAATACTTCTCTTAATTGGCTTCCTGTTATTTGTAGAATTTGGTTGAAAATGTTGCAGACTGTTTTTTAAGCTCTTAATGTACAAGCCCCATCTTACATTTCTGATGTTATTCTGTCTTATTTCAGCTCCTCAAGTCCCTCAGGTCTACCAATAAAGCACTCTTACATGTCCCACACTCATGTCTTAAATCAAAAGATGACAGAGCCTTTGCAATTGCTGCTCCATGGTTATGGAATCAGTTGCCACCTGACCTTAAGAGTGCTCCTATTTCTGTTTTGTACAGCACTTTGGTTAGTGTAGGCTAAATTAAAATGTGCTCTATAAATAAAATTCACTCACTAAAGCTCTTGTGACATCATAACCCTTCTTTTTCCAATGATATGCCTCTGACCTTTTCTCTTTTGTAATGTCTCTTAGTCATCTCTCTTTCTACAGTCTATAAATCTTCCTCATGCTCACTCTCTCTCCTCCTCCATCATGAGTGGACTCACCCACTACTGCTGATTGGATCACTCTCTCCTCCTCCATCATGAATGGACACACCCACTACTGCTGATTGGCTCACTCTCTCCTCCTCCATCATGAATGGACACACCCACTACTGCTGATTGGCTCACTCTCTCCTCCCCCATCATGAGTGGACACACCCACTACTTCTAATTGGCTCACTGTCTCCTCCCCCATCATGAGAGGACACGCCCACTACTGCTGATTGGCTCACTCTCTCCTCCCCCATCATGAGTGGACACACCCACTACTTCTAATTGGCTCACTGTCTCCTCCCCCATCATGGATGGACACGCCCACTACTGCTGATTGGCTCACTCTCTCCTCCCCCATCATGAGTGGACACACCCACTACTTCTAATTGGCTCACTCTCTCCTCCCCCATCATGAGTGGACACACCCACTACTTCTAATTGGCTCACTGTCTCCTCCCCCATCATGAGAGGACACACCCACTACTGCTGATTGGCTCACTCTCTCCTCCCCCATCATGAATGGACACGCCCACTACTGCTGATTGGCTCACTCTCTCCTCCCCCATCATGAATGGACACGCCCACTACTGCTGATTAGCTCACTCTCACCTCCCCCATCATGAGAGGACATGCCCATTACTGCTGATTGGCTCACTCTCTCCTCCCCCATCATGAGAGGACACGCCCACTACTGCCGATTGGCTCACTCTCTCCTTCCCCATCATGAGAGGACACGCCCACTACTGCCGATTGGCTCACTCTCTCCTCCCCCGTCATGGATGGACACGCCCACTACTGCGGATTAGCTCACTCTCTCCTCCCCCATCATGGATGGACACGCCCACTACTGCTGATTGGCTCACTCTCTCCTCCATCATGAGTGGACACACCCATTACTTCAGATTGGCTCACTCTCTCCTCCCCCATCATGAGTGGACACGCCCATTACTGCTGATTGGCTCACTCTCTCCTCCCCCATCATGGATGGACACGCCCACTACTGCTGATTAGCTCACTCTCTACTCCCCCATCATGGATGGACACACCAATTACTGCTGATTGGCTCACTCTCTACTCCCCATCATGAGAGGACACGCCCACTACTGCTGATTGGCTCACTCTCTCCTCCCCCATCATGGATGGACACGCCCACTACTGCTGATTAGCTCACTCTCACCTCCCCCATCATGAGAGGACACGCCCACTACTGCCGATTGGCTCACTCTCTCCTCCTCCATCATGAGGACACGCCCACTACTGCTGATTGGCTCTCTCTCCTCCCCCATCATGAGAGGATATGCCCACTACTGCTGATTGGCTCTCTCTCCTCCCCCATCATGAGAGGACACGCCCACTACTGCTGATTGGCTCACTCTCTCCTCCCCCATCATGGATGGACACGCCCACTACTGCTGATTGGCTCACTCTCTCCTCCCCCATCATGGATGGACACGCCCATTACTGCTGATTGGCTCTCTCTCCTCCCCCATCATGAGAGGACACGCCCACTACTGCCGATTGGCTCACTCTCTCCTCCCCATCATGAGGACACGCTCACTACTGCCGATTGGCTACAAAGTTTGTAGTGCTGTATGTTCACTTTTAAATTTCAAATCAATTCTTAGAAATCCCTTACTGCACCTTTAAATCCTCTTGTTAATTTAAAAGGTTAATATTCCAGTAAAAATCATCATTATGTTGAAATCTCTTCTTTGGTTTGCTGGGACTCACTCATCAACTGTGAAGCAGACGATTCGTCTGCGCAAACCCTCAGCCTTTTGAGCCTCCAATGCCTTCCGACCCAGGAAAGGAATGGAGGTCTTCATCTTACAGGTTAATGCAAGTCCTGCCTCTAGTGGAGTGTCGTCAGGACGCAGATCTGCATGCCAATGCCTGTAACCTGAGAGAGAAACAGACCATTCAAAATCTTTTTTTTTTTAAATGAAGAAAAGAGGAATCTTATGTTTTCAGAAAACTGAATCTTTGTATTCATGCTTTATATTTAATAATAACAGAATTACTTCCCACTACTGTTCAAAAGAGATGACCTACATAGTGAACAAACAGTGAATCTGAGTTGAGTCTCAAGAGTGCAGTGGAAGTGCTGAAGTGTACAGCTTCAGTAATGAGTTTTTATTGTGTCACTCTGTCTACTTTTCCTTTTAATTCTAGTAAGAACTAAATGCATAAGGGACACCTACCAACCTACAGAGCGTCTGAACAAATTATCTCCACCTGACCTCCAGCAGCATGTGTGCTTTTACTGTTGCTCTGCCTGAGCTGGTGCACAAAAAACTGCTGCGGTTCAGTTTAAAGCTGTACTGAAAGAAGCCCTAAGAATGAATTATATATGTGGCTCTATTGGAGAGCTATACAATGATGTTTTATGCTTACGGTGTGAATCGAAAATGCATCTCCATGCGGTTCTACAGAACTATAAACGATCAATCGAGATATGCTGTATGAAACTCTCAGTGACGCACTAAAAGCAAAGTTTTTCTACAGCACCTGGAGAAACAGATCTCATAATGAATGAGGGGTTGTGAAAACATGCTTACTACTGAACTAGATTTTTAGAAGAACATGTAAGTGATTCTGTTCTGAGTCTTTTTTAGCAAGATACTATGTGGTTTCTAGGGTGTTTTGGATGGTTGCTAGGCATTTGAATATTGATAGGGATTCAAACTACAGTGATAGTAGTAGTAATCTGATAAACAAGATCAGTAAACAAGAGCAGTAAGCAAGATCTGACAACCAACTGAAAGAAACTGGGAGTCCAAATAGTAGAACAAATGAGGGAATTAATGAGTTAATTTGTCAGAAAAGGTGAATTCTATAACTACATTGGGAAACTGTCAAACAGGCAGACAAGAACCAGAACACAAAGCAGCATGGTCAAAACACATCATAACTTTGATAATCATACCTTTCTCAATGCTCAGGGAATCAATGGCCCTGTAGCCAGCATTACAGATGCCATGTTTGGCACCAGCGGCCATGATGGCGTGGTAGACAGGCACGCAGGACTCTTTCGGGATATGAAGCTCCCAGCCCATTTCACCCACAAACGACAAACGCATGGCCCTCACCTAAACACACACACACACAAAAGAGAAAAAAGGGCAAATTTATAACCAGTGAAGATGAGATTACTGAATATTGAGTCTATTTGTTAAGTATAAGGAATGGATTATTTTTTTTTTGTTGAAGGCATTGAGCAAATTTAAAACTGATATTTAATGTTCAATCATTTTTACGGTTATAAGTTCACGAATGTGTCAGGGGATTATTATCCGAAAAACGTATGGGTGAAACAGGGTGTTAAAACCCAAGATAGATGGGACTAAATGAAACAAAAGTTTAAAAAAACTGAAAAAGTTTAAAAAAAACGTATTCAGGATACCTGAATAAATTTTCCATACAAATAATCTTTGCTGGTAAAATGTTGTAATGTTTCAGAAAGAAGTCTCTTCTGCTCACACAGGCTGCAATTATTTAATGAAAAATACAGTAAAAACATCAATAATGTAAACTATCATTTTCTGTTCTCATATATTTTAAAATGTAATCTATTTCGGTGATCAAAGCTGTATTTTCAGCATCATTACTCCAGCCTTCATTGTCACATGATCCTTCAAAAATCATTTAACATTATTATCAATGTTGAAAACTATTTTGTGGAAATGGTTACAATTTTTGGATTCTTTAATGAATAGAAAGTTCAAAATAATAACATTTGAAGTAAATGTACAATGTAAAAACTTCAAATAAATCTAAATGGCATAATTCCAGATTAGGAGGTAACAAACGAGGTGAGCTCAGTTTTAGGAGATGTTCTTCGTGGCGTATCTGTCCAGCCTCGACTGTCTTTCAGAAGCTGTCCATTAAACTGGACTGAAGTGCCTGCCTCTCACTCTTACTGAACATGCATTAACATCTAACCAGGGATCAAGATACAGTATCAACAGTCCTAAAAGAGCACAGCACTCAACAGTCACTTAGATAATAGGCTGGCCACTCTCCAGAATCTGCAGCATTAACAGACGCATCCATGTGTGTTTGCAGTGATCAGTGAGAGGCGGTTAATCGTGCCAGGCCTGAGGGGCTGAAGGAAACGTGGCAGGGCTGAGATCATGTGAAGGACACCATTATCAGCCAAAACCAAGCACTACAATCTCAACTGTATCCTGCAGGGAGATACAGTGAAGCATTTCTAGCTGTCAGTAGTTGTAGTCCAATTCAAGACACTGTTAGATTGGTACCCTGTTACCCAAAATCCACAAGTCTTTGCCTAAGATCACCCATCTGCAGACTCTGCAGTTCACGGACCGCTTCATGTATATTCAGCCAAAAGCTGGCAACAATCTGTGGTTACAATCTGATTGGCTGGCTTCATGCAATTTATATCAAACTGCACAGGTTTTTATCAGCTCAGCAGGACCAAAGTTGGTATTTTTCCCAGCAGCCCTTCCAGGAAGAACTAGCCAATGGATTTGCTGTATGCAATGTTCATGGCATCAAATCTTTGAAAGAGTTTAGTGTGAAACAATCATTAATTGGAAAATGCATTTATATTTTACTAAAAAAGAAGAAATGAAGAATTGATTTCAGATTTGCCCACCTATTGCCTACTGTTGAAAGGGTTGGGGTCAATAAGATTTTTTCCAGCAATGGCACATTAAATAAATCAAAAGTTACAATAAAGACATTCATAATGCAACTTTCGACTCAAAGAATCATGAAAAACATTAAACCACACAACTGAACTAAACAACTGGTATCGTAGAGATGGGGTAGTCATTAAAAATTGATAAAATATCACATTTACCCACTAGTCTTGTAAACAAACTTTGAAGTTGGCTTGAGAAAGCCTAGCCTGAAAGTTTAAAGTAGTTGTAAAAGCTTCAAGTTTGAAAGGTTTGTTAGCATGCATTAGTTGACATATTGCAAGCATTATTTAACATTAACATGTCGCTAGCATGAATTAGCATATTGCTAGAATTTAAGATGAATTAGCATGTCGCTAACATGACTTACCATTAACTAGCATGTGGTTAGCATGATTTCACATGAATTAGCAAGTTGGCTAGCATGATTTAACATGAATTATTACATATTTTAGAATGAAGTAGCATGTTTCTAGCATGTTTCTAACATAATTTACCATGAATTAACATGTCACTAACATGTCGTTAGCATGATTTAACATGAATTAACAAGTTTGCTAGCATGATTTAACATTGACTAGCATGATTTAGCATGAATTAACATGTCACTAACATGTCGTTAGCATGATTTAACATGAATTAACAAGTTTGCTAGCATGATTTAACATTGACTAGCATGATTTAGCATGAATTAACATGTCACTAACATGTCGTTAGCATGATTTAACATGAATTAACATGTTTGCTAGCATGATTTAACATTGACTAGCATGAATTAGCATGTTGTTAGCATGATTTATAAATAAAAAAAATACATTTATATAGTAGCTCAGTAAGTTGACTTTAAAAAAATTCATATTTATCTGAAATTATAAAATGAGTAAAACTACATAATCATGTTAGCATTTTTGAATAAATCTTTTAAATAAACAAATCATTCTTGTTTGACTACATGTGCATTGAAGACTCTCCTTGCTTAGGTTGTATTCATGGTTGTAAAAATACTTGTACTTGTTGTTCTGTTCAACTGGCCACAGATGAAGAACAGCATTTGGCCAGTGGCCCCCAGGTTATTTGAGTCGGGCCCCTGCTGTCAGCCTTTGGTTATAAAAGAAAATAAATCTAATGCAATGTCTAATGTATGCATAAATAAATGTATAATGTGCTTGAGTCTATAAACTTACTTTAGCTACTGTGCCTTCTTAATATAATCTGTTATGCATGACCACGTTCTGAGGTGAGTGGGAGAAAGAGTGTGATGGGGTGAGGAGCGGTGAGCAGACATCAGCTAATAGAGTTGTGTCTCTATATTAGTCACAAGAGTGGAAGCAGACCATCTGTATGATCAACACAGACACACATGCACACACGTGTCCATGATATTCATTGTTCTTTTAGTTTTTATTAGGGCTGTCAAGCAACTAACATTTTTAATCTATTTAATTACATGATTTATTACCGAATTAAATTAAATGAATTGCAAATTAACCACACATCAAATTTGGTTGAGAAATTACCTCAGTAGTATTTTAAAGTCATTATTGTGTTAAACCAAAAAAAAAAAAAAATCAAATAGACATTACAAAATGTAGCTTTAGAAATAAATATTTTATTTGATTCAAACAAGCCTTTAGGCTATAACAGCCATGCTTTTTTTTCCAGAAGTGGTATCCGAATTAGTATTATTATATAGTATAGTATATATGTTTATTGCAGCACAGATTTGGCATGAATGTATTTAGACTGCAATTACAATAGCATAAATAATGCCATGAGGTTAATGGGTTTTAAATGGGTCTTAAAGGGATAGTTCACCCAAAAATTGTAATTCTGTCAATTGACTCATCATGTAATATCAAAACCTGCATTACTTATTTTTCCGTGGAACATAAAAAAAGATAATCTGAGAAATGCGTCATAGGTTTTGTTCATACAATGGTAACCAAAACAGTTTGGTTCACAACATTCTTCAAAATATATTTTATGTTCCTCAATAGAAAGGAATTCATACAGGTTTGAAACGACATGAGGGCAAGTAACATCACACAGTAAGTTGTATAGATGTATCTTGAATGCAATGCAAGTTGCTTTGTATAGAAAGTGTCTGCCAAAAGCAGAAATGTAAAAAATCTAAATACACACAGATATATATTTTTACATTTATATTTCTGCATTTGGCAGACACTTTTATCCAAAGCAACTTACATTGCATTCAAGATACACATTAATATTCTAATCAGTTCTATATATATGAAAAATAAATGAATGCTAATACAGTAGTTACAGTTAATACAATAATACAGCGTTTGGCTGTAAAAGGTTGTGATATAGTAACAGCTATAATCTGAAATACCTGCAACACATTATTGCACATATGCACTAGTCAATACACTTCCATAAGTCACATGATTTGAGCTATCGATCATGTCTATGGCATTTGGTGCAGGATGAGTTATGACCTAAATTAAACTGGAAAAATAACAAAAAGATGATGAATAACGATAGTGATGTTTTGCTGAAGCAAGAACCACTAATTAGAGCATGAGCAAATGTGTCTGACAGAACTGGAACTGCACAAAGATGGAGGACAGGGTGAAGGAGCGAGCGTTACCTTGTGTCCAACAGCGTTCACTAACTTATGTGTGGAGAAGGGAAAAGCATCATTGCTGAGGTCGGAGTCCAGCACTTCCTGCAAAAGCTCACGGCTGTCAACACACAAATCACACACTTTACACTCCAATTACAGTCTACATTGAACCATATCAACAAAATCAATACTTCATAAATCCGTAGCAGCTTTATACAGGTTTTAAGAAGTTTATGAAATGAACCAGAGAAAAGGTCATGAGAGACATTTTCATGAGAAAATATATTCTACCACTCTCTCACTTTCATAATTACTCAATTTAATATTTTTTTCTGTGTTTTAAATATTTTATTTAATAATAATAAAAAAAAAATTGTATCACTATGAATAAAGAATTAGAAAGGTTTACACAAAACATTTTATAAAAGAGTTTTTTCTCGGTTTAAAATAATATAACTTTAATATAACATTTTAAATATAAATTGAAATTATATTACATTAAATTATTAATATAAAATATTAAGGAAATAATAATAGGACATTTTTATTTTACTTCATTATAAAAAAATAAATAATACTAATTACAGAAAAGAAATGCAGTGACTCCAAAAAGCAATTGGACAGTTAAGCCAGACTTAAAATGCCTTAAATGCCATTGCTTCATATATATATATATATATATATATATATATATATATATATATATATATATATACACACACACACACACACACACACACACACACACACACACACACACACACACACACAAAAAGGCATTTACTGTAGAGAAAAGCAAACCACAAAAGGAAAAAAGATAAAAAAGTATTGAATACAAAAGTGAATATGAAATGCAGCAAATTAACATAAGAGCCTTGGTTATTCTTCTTCTTATTAATATATTTTCTTTATGGAGTGCTGGAAAATGGCCCTGTGTGTCAACCATTTCTACTCTTCCCATTTCATCAGGTCAGCCATCAGTCTCTTTCCTATTTACTCTCTCCATCAGTGTGTTCCTTTCTATTTTCGACCTGCAGCCCTCGTCTGACCTGCTCTTTTCCTGCGAGTGTGTGTGTGTGGGTGCGATGGACTTGTTCTCGCTGCATCATTTGGGGTGACAGGAACAGCTTGGTCGGTTTTGCATTAGCATGTGTGTGAACAAAAGCAGGAGGAGGCCTGACGGATGTTTGCTCGACATCAACAAGAGTGTGTGTTTGGCTTCATGCTACAGTACAGTTATATTCCAGCAACAGCCAAAGAGAAGAAAAGCACATCTGTGTCAGTAGAGTGAAGACAGGAAAAAAGGTTTGAAAAGGGTGAAGGTCTCAGGGGAGAGATGTAATGCTTGAGGATGAAAATTATGAAGATGGACTGCCATGTTTTTAAAGGATTGCATCTTTTGTGTGTGTGTTTTTAAAGAAGGTCTCCTTCCCTCCACCCACTCAAACATCACTCTGTTCACTGAAGCACAAAGGCCAACAACCACTCTAATTATACAGTGTGTGTGTCTGTGTGTGAGAGTGTGTGTGTGAATCTAATTAGGCGCTCTGTCTCTCCTTTAGCAGTGTCAGTTAAGCGAGGATCAGATATAGTCTTAATGAATTCACTTTTCACCACTGAGCACAAACGATGAGAAATGAAGCGAGGCGATCAAACAAAACGCTCTGAAAATCTTGACATGCATAAAATTTACTACTATATATTAGTGTAATGTCGCATTAAAATGAAGAAATTAACATTTAACTATAGAATGTCACATTATATATTGAAACATATACAGTAATTTACGAGTTTACGAGTTAAATTCGTTACAAGAGCAAGCTCGTAAACCAAAATGCTCGTACACCGAAACAATTTTCCCCATAAGAATGCACTAAAAATCAATTAATTCGTTCCACACGACCACAAATGCCGATTTTAAATATTTTTTTGGTTTTACCCTTTTAATTACAGTTAAAATAATAACCATTAGGATCTCATATAAATACTAATTAATAATTGACGATTAAACTATAAAAATATATGACAATTTACTGTAATGCACTTCAGGTTTGAGCAGCCTGCTTGGAGGAGAGAGAGGAGGGAGGAGGGGGGAGCGGGCAAAGCAAGGATTCAAGTGCAAATGAGTGAATTTATTATAATAGTGTAGAAAACAAACGAAGTGATAATCCAGAGGTGTATCACACATGGGAGCCGCGGCCGCGGCCGCGAACAAACGCGCGCTGGAGCCACGGCCGCGAATGAACGCGCGCTGGACCCACGAATGAACGCGCGCTGGACCCACGAATGAACGCGCGCTGGAGCCGCGAACGAAGGACTGGACAACAGAAGAGTGAAGAGAAGTGAACTAAATAGGCAGATGATATGAGAACGAGGTGTGTGTCTCTCTCTCTCTCTCTCTCTCTCTCTCACACACACACACAGACAGGCAGAACTAGACAATGAATTCATGAACTGTGACAGTTACTGCTTAGAGGCACTGTATGTGTATATTTCACTACGTGAACAATAGCAATCACAATTAAATTAATTAATTAATTAATTAAACAGGAGGTAAAACCCCTGTAAATCACTTATAAAAGTATGCACTGTGGTGAATGATGCAGCCAAACCAAGCAACGCTGAGAGAATGAATGAGTTAAGGGGTGATAAAGGGGTTGGAACTTCGTGACTGTGTTATGAGAGGCTGTCATTAGGATATTTCCTGTAAAAATGCGCAGACCATGCTGAGCTTCCACACAAAACATGCGTGTGGGTGTGGGTCAATTTTTTCTCGTACACCGATACAATGCTCGTACACCGATTCGACCCCCCATGCTCGTACACCGATATGCTCGTATACCAAGTCGCTCGTAAACCGAGGTGTCACTGTATATTTATGTTTGAAATAATTGTTCTTTTGAATTTTACAGTCATCAAATCTTGAAAAGCAGCACAACAGTTTTCAACATTGATAATAATAATAATAAATGTTTCTTGAACATCAAATCATCATATTAAAATGACTTTACAGACTCACGTGACACTGAGCACTTGATCACAGGAATACATTTTTAAATATATTACAATAGAAAACAGCTATTTTAATTTGATTTAATGTTTAGTCAATATTACTGTTTTACTGTATTTTTGATCAAATAACTGCAGCCTTGGCGAGACTTTGAAAAATTAATCAGGATATAAAAATTTGCCAAATGTAATTTGTTACGTCAAAAAAAGTAATTGGATTATGGTAACATTTTGTAAAAAAAATAAAGATCAAAGTCAAAACAGATCTTGTGGGAGCTGAAATAGGTTAAAACATTCTGCTTTAAATAACTACTGTTGTGTAGTTGTGTACTGTTGTGTAGTGTAGACAGACACGCATACATAACGGGGAATAAATGTCATGAATTCTAATTCTAATACAACAACAAAATCTGCCGGCTTTGGCTGATAAAATGTCCTGATATAACATGCATCTGCTGACTCCATCTCCTGACCTCATTGCAAATCACTCTTTGGTCAAGCTCCCGGTCGTTTCAGTGCGTACGAAGCCAGCTGTGCAAGCATGTCTCTGGATGACGGTAAAGCATGCATTCACACTTCAGGTGTCAATATAAGCACGCTGTCGCTTGCTCTGCTAATGCTGTGTAAATCACAGTCCCGTCCTGACAGGATCCCATATAACAACAGGGATCGTTTCAATACGCACACATCAGCCTTTCAGACAGAATGTGGCTCAGAACATCTTTACCCAAATAAGCTGCATCTTATGAGCTTCCGAGGCTACAGTCATCCCTACATAATGTCTAGACATTCACAAACAACGAGAGTTACACTAGTTCAACAACCTTTGTTGTTCCTGGAACGTATCGTACTTGAGTAAAACACACTTTGAGGAAGGACAGCATAGTTACAAATGGTGGAGAATGAGCTTAACTTGCATTGAATCAGACTATTCCTCTAAGATGACATGACAACATTTACAGTAAGTGAACAAATGCAGCAGTCGATTCTCAACGGTTTTTAAGGAGCCTGTGTGAAAATCTCTAGAGAGCGAACATTTCAGTGCACTGAATGACGAACAAGGGAGCAGACGGAGATCGCAGCTCCTGTTCATTAGAAACACTGCCGTTCTCATTAGGATGTACGGAAACACTGCCCTCTCCTAAACCATGAAGAGTACGGTGGAGGATAGGAGGATGAAGAGAGAGATTTCGTAAAGCTGCTAACTCTTTCATCTAGCTTTAATCTGGACATGAGGAAAAGGACTGAAGGACACAGTGGAAGGACACACTTTTTGATGAGCAAAGCAGAAGTGCTTTGAAGGGTTCATATAATGAAACATCCAATTTCCCTTGATCTTCTGAAAAAGAACAGTTTCAGAACTACTTTCAGAACTCTGAGTCAAAATGACCCTTTATAGTACAAAGCTGCAAAAAAACTGTTCTGAGCGACCGTCTACATAAAAGACAGGAATAAAAAATAAAACAAAAGTCCAGCTCATGCTTTTAAGAGCATCCGGCACAGGAAAACAGTTACTATAAATGTAATCTAATTTATGCGTTGTTTGGTAAAAAATGCATTTCATCAAAATAAACAATTACTTTTGAATAGCCAGAAAAATATTTATTTTGTCCAGAAAAGATGTAGTTACAGCATCTAAAAGCAGCACTTAACTTCCAATGCTAACTAAATAAATTTAAAATATGACAGTAAAAAAAAAAGAAGTCAAATAAGGTTGTAGGGAGGGTGGAAAATAGCAAAATTATGAATAAATGACAAAAATATTTGTGATTCAACATAAAATTGGATTAAAAAAAAGAAAAAAGAAATAATTTGAATGTTCAACAAGAGCAGCTTGAAAAGTCAAAACAAAACCAAAATTTTCACTGCAACTAATTTGATGTAAATCTTAATTAATTATTTTAGGTCACATCACTAATATGTGAGTTATACTGTTATGTTAATTTATGCAGATTCTAAGCAAATACCATTCAGAAAATATTAATTAATTTCACTATCGTTTCCTGCATCTCTTCATCTCTTTACTCGTTACACCTCTGAGACACTTTATATTGAATGACTACTGAATAATGATTGATTTATACATCTAGTAGACGTATAAGGTATATTACGGTATATACATATACCCACATAGCAGATCAAGAGTGAGACATACAGCGGGGAAAATAAGTATTGAACATGTCACCATTTTTCTCAGTAAATATATTTCTAAAGGTGCTGTTGACATGAAATTTTCACCAGATGTTGGTAACAACCCATTCAATCCACACATGCAAAGAACTCAAACCATAGATGTCCTTAAATTAAGTTATGTCTAATAATGTTAAATGGCACAGGGAAAAAGTATTGAAGCCTTTGTTGGTAATGACGGCTTCAAGACACCTCCTGTATGGAGAAACGAGTTGCATGCATTGCTGAGGTGTGATTTTTGCCCATTCTTCAGTCTTCAAATACTTCAAATAAGTGTTCAATACTTATTTTATCCATTGTAAATTGAGACAGAAAGCCACCTTACTCAATAGCATTTGATCTTGAAGCATTTGATCTTGTTCTTTGTCGTAGCTTATTGCAGTGGAATGGTGAAATACACAAATGTTTCTCTCAATATACCTATATTTACATATTTAATTACATGTATTTACATAAACACAGTCGGTAATCTCTTAAGTGAACAAACATTTGGGGTGCGAATAATTTTTTTTTTTCTTACATATTAAATAAATCTACTGTTTCAAAAAAGATCATTTAATTTGTATCTTTGTTGTATGGTATTCATCATGATATAATTTGCCTCCTTGTTCTTATTTTTAATAGCTAAAATAAAATAAAACTAACTATATTGTGATATATATCGTTATTGTGAAGAATACTTTCTCATATTGTGAAATAAGATTTTGGTCATATCACCTATATATACAGAAATATAAAGTATTTTTTAAATCAGTACTTCCCAAAATTGTAATTATTCATAATAAAAATGTATCCTAAATGTTTTTCCAGCTTTTGAATGATAAAAACTTTTGAGAGCCAATCAGAATCCATGCTGGATCCATCAATCCATCCATGACTTCAGAGAGCTCAAAAATGTAAAGCTGCAGCGGACAAACCAGCAGTGTGTGCTGATAACAAACAGAATGTTATCAAGTGTTGTTGTGGATGCTAATATAGTTATGGTCATAGCTAATATTCTTGGTTTTAACATGCCTTTAGAATTTGGCCAAAAGAAGGAATATTTACTCAATTCCATAACAAATTTTGTCTATTGATGTGTGTGTGTGCCTGTGCCAACCTCTTGGGTCCCTGTATGCTGATCATGCCCATGTCCTCAGTGTAGTCTACTAGTGTGCAGCGGAAACCATGGTCCTGCAGCGCTGACTGGATGTGGCTCCAGTTGTGCTGCGCCACACCACCTCCAATGGCCAGGTAGTACGCATCACCTTCAGCACACACACACACACACACACACACACACACACACACACACACACACACACACACACACACACACACACACACACACACACGGTGATGTGAATATAAACTCACGACTTCTCTTAACATGCTGATGAGATGCTCATAACGTCCGGTTTCAATGCCTTACACATCAGTTCTGTGACCCTGAACAGAATAAATCACGCGTGCTGTTTACCATTGGATTGGGGAGTCAGAGGGAGGTAAGCGGGGCTGGGCTCCAAACGACTGACGGTGAGGTCAGACTCAACACCGCCCCTCTTGTTTAACATGCAGGTGTAGACTGTGGAGCCTGAAACATACAAACAGCCAAAATGATTACATTTCAGAAAGGTTTACCACTAAAACTGTGTCGTCAAAGAATGTCAGTGACTAAATACTACAGGCCAGATTTACTAATAGCTTGCAACATCGGAAAAAACTACTGATATACTAAAGACACGCAGAAAAAAACTAGAGCTGTAAAAACTTGGTTATTTTTGTGGCTGACCTTATTGCCTATGCATTTGTAGGAGTTTCCCTTTCAGATGCAAAATTTAAAGGGCCAGTCACACAGCCCTTCACGCACGAATCACTCACAAATCACGCACAGATTGGGTTTGTGCGTGCTTGTGCGTCGAGAAATTGACCAAAGTATTCCACAAACATTCGACGCACGCCCGACGCATGAATCACTGACGGAGCACATCCAAACACACACGCTTTGCAAACGTTCCACGTACAAGCACTTTCAGAATCCACATTGTCAGTGTAATGAACGTGATACGTGCGGTTCATGCGTGATATGAAGGTGGGGCGTCAGTGGATGTGCGCAGTTTCGAACCAGTTCCGACGCATAAGCACTGACGGCTGACACGTGTCCCGCGCATAGACACGCATCCTCGACGCATAAACTACGCATAAACTACGCACGCAACTCATGAATAACGAAAAAATTTTAACCGTTCAAAACTCAAAATCACGCACAAACCGCCTTCGACGCACATCCACTTACAATCACTGATAGTCCACATTCGTTCCACCGACGAATTACGCATACGACGCACGCTCCGCGCAGAAACAAAAATCTATGCGTAATTCGTGCGTGATTCATGCGTTTTCGCTGTGTGACTGGCTCTTAAGGTTTGCGCTAGTCCATTTACTGGTATTATCGGCATTATTTACCAGCCAGAAACAGCTTTTCTTAAAACAAACGCTAAATTGCATTGGTCATTATGTAAATGATCTGGCTCTTTAATTAGTGCATCATCAGTAGATCACAAGCAGAACTTTCTACTCTCATCAATGCATTTTTGGAATTGTGAGCTCAAGCCAATATGCCCTGTTTAGTAAATCTGACCCTATATGTGAAGATAATTAAAAGAAGAAGCTCAGTGTAGACGGATAAAAGACTGAATTGACAGACAGACGTCACAAACATTCTCACCTGGAGCTTTGTTGACATCAGCAGTAAACAGCCAATCAGCTGCCGCCTTTGCATCCGGTCCAGTCAGGTAAAACTTACCAAAGTAAGACATATCAAACACAGCTACAGCATTCCTACAGGTCAGACACTCGTCCCGAATCTGGGATCAAATAAAAATATAATATTCATTTATTAAATCTAAATGTAACACCACACGCACGCATACTGGAAATGCTCTCAAAAAACATCTACAGAGATTGCTCACCACATCATGATGTGGAGGGAAGTCAAAAGTGTATTCTTTGCCAAGTATCTCGCTGTATTTGTACACCGTGTTCTTGGGGACATCATAGGCACCGTAGTAATCATAATCTAGAACCTTAGAAAAGTTCAATTGAAAACACAAATTTACTTGACAAATCAATCAATCAACCAACCGACAACACATAATAATACAGCAATTTCTGTCCGGCACTAAGGTTATGGTGCATTTATCTGTGTGTGTGTGTGTGTGTGTGTGTGTGTGTGTGTGTGTGTGTGTGTGTGTGTGTGTGTGTGTGTGTGTGTGTGTGTGTGTGTGTTGAAATCTCACTGGAGCAGGTCCATCTTGGTTGAACCATCCAGGTCTCTCCCAGCCATGTCTCTCTTGAAACACACATCCCTGTTCGTGAAGCACCTGTTAAACAACACAACCATCAAATAATCAAAAAATGTAAATTCCAGTGAAGGATCCAGCGTGTTGTAGGCAGAACTAAAGGCAGCAAAGAATCATAAATGTGGAGAAAACCTCAGAGTTTGTAATTAACATTTCAAACTGGATGAGCCCAAAAAGAGGGGAAACAATTGTAAGGGTTAAACTGTCGAAGTTCTGCCCAACCTAATGAAATAAAATGCCATAGCATATAGGTAAGAAATCTGTTGCCATTGTATTTTTACCATTTATTTAAACGCGGCTTAATAGTAGAAGTATTATGTTGTCATTCTCAGTGATAAGCCTACTCTTACAATAGAGGTTTTGTTAATAACCCTTTGTCGATCCGACTGTCCATGGACAGGAATACAAAAATAAAGTACAATCTATAGTTTTCACGAAACCTCTAGAACTGCCAAAGTCTGCCAGATGACAAATAAAATCACAAACGCTGACGGATAAGTTATATGTGGGGTCGGGGCCCTTAATTATGTGGGTAATAGTAATAGTGATGCTTTCCTTGACAAACACTCATAATCAATACTGTTTCTGAGCAGAAATGCCAGTTTAGGCAGAATAAAGCGTTTTGGATATGGCATCCTTCCTTCGTGCTTTTGTTTTCCACTGCTCGAAATATCCCATCACGATTTCTCCAGCTATTCTCCAAAACAAAGCGAAGGAATTTGTCCACCCTCCTTCCCGGCCCCCCACACAGCACCAGATTCTTGCTTTCTATCTCTCAGGCCAGAGAAACACCGGTTGCTAGGCAATTTGCCTTCCTTCTCCAGGGTTTTTGAAGTCCGTACATTATTCTTCTGGAGTAAAGTATGAGCTGACGAGCTTTCCATGAGTCACGCACAGCAGCTTGTCTTATGAAACACTATTATTTATTGGTTTTGATAATGATAATGCTAGTGTTCTTTAACAGGCACAGGCTAAAAATATTATTTGCAGGAATTAATTCAGTCACTGTTCCCATGCCAATGAGCCACTAGGATCCATGCTGTTACTTCACAGAAGTGTGTGTGAAACTGTGTGGTGATTGACACTGACAAAAAATGGAAAGCAGAAGTTTCTTAAAGTAAAAACAAACCTGACAAGGATCTATATACTGTCAAGTCTGCGCAGTTGTTTTACTGAATATATAAAATCATGGGGTGTCAAGCAATGGATCATTTGTGAATTTAAGCGGAAAAAGCAAAAAAATATAAATAAATAAATATAATAATAAAATATATATAGAATTTATCTTATAAACAATCATTTTAATCCTTTAAAAATACTTTTTGGGGGATTTTTGTCATTTTTGGAGGTTTCCCTCCTATTTGAATAAATAATTAAAGTTTTTTCGCTTAAATTATATATATATATTAATTTGCTAAATATTAATCTTTGACACATTCACGAGAGCTATGGAGAAGAACAGCCACAACATTCTTCAAAATATAATCTTTTCTACTACAGAAGAACAAAAGTCGTACAGGTTTGGAACAAAATGAAAGCGAGTAAATGATGATAGAACTCACATTTTCCGGTGAACTATTCGTCTAAAACACATATTGATATAAATGAAGGTTAAAAAGTTCACTTTTGAGATTAGATGAAAGGCAGGTGTCTTTTTAACCAACTTATATCAGTATCACATCCTTTTGCTAGCACTTATCTGGATTAAGATTTCCGAGCTGGAAAGAGATGAAATATTCAAGAGGAATGTCTAATTTATAGTCGTCTTAGTGAGGCTCAGTGGTCTAAATGAACGCAGAGTGTTATTATTGCTAGCTATCTATATTTCAGCAGGCTATTATTCAATAGGATGAAGTCTTCTTGTGCGGCTTCACGCCTGGAGCCTAGCCAGAACAAAGTGGTATTTTTGGAAACACTTAAACATCATCTTTTTAACAGTAGCTTAGCAACAAGTCTTTCGAGCAGAGCCACAGATGCTGGCAGCGAAACGCTGGCTAATAGATTCACACATAACAATTTTGGCTAGCTAAGTGTAAGCTAAATTGCCAAGTTGTGAAATTTCTCAAGTTAAATAATGATTTACACTTAAAGGATGATGTTTTGATGTAATTAATGCAATTGGTACTTAGATCAAATACAAGCAATTACAATGTGACAGGAAGACGGGTGTGAAAGCAGGACACTGAGACAGAAAGAGCAAGGAGGAGAGAAAGTGAGGAAGGTGCGTTTATTTTACATTAGTATGGAACTACATTATTCACTTGATGAAGCTAAATAAGCTCACTGCGAGTGGTAAAGGCAAAAAAAACACCTTATCCGTTCGGATTTCACCCAAAATGTTTTTAGTATTCTTTGACGAATAAAAAGCTAAAAAGAACTGTTGCTCAAAAGAGCAACATTTATTTCAAGTGTACATTTTTGTAGCATTACAAATGTATTTACTGTAACTTTTTATTAATGTCCTGAATAAACAGGATAAAAATAAACAAACAAAAAAAATCTTACAGACCCCAAACTTTGAATAGGCCTTATCCATTACAAATAATAAACAAATACTAAGAGATATCTTGATTTTTAGTTGTTTTAACTTCTCTAAATGCTTGCTTTGTCTTATTTTAATTCAGTCATCTCAAGGGCTCATTGGAAGTTTTTCAAGGTCCCCTGGTTAAGAGCTAATCATTAATCAACTAATCACATTCATATACAGTGATCCCTCGTTTATCGTGGTTAATGTGGACCGGAACCCCCCGCGATAGGTGAAAATCCACGAAGTAGGATCAGCCAATCAGGTCACGGGATACATCCACTCGTGCTCTCATTGGTCGACCTCGCGCCGGGAACCAATCACGGCGTGTACAAAGCCTCTGAGAGAGTTTCTCTCTTTGTCTGGCATCCTGGGAAACAGTTTCTCTCGCGCATCACAATAAAACAACGCTGCTTTCCGCAATACGGCTGCCGATAGGGCGGTATTTAAAAAAAAATCCAATTAATATTTTAAAAAAATGCGTGATGCACTGAGACCGTGAAACTTGAACCGCGATGTGGCGAGGAATTACTGTATAGGAAATCATATTTTATGTTTCTAGAAAGTAAAAAGGCGTATTTAGTCAGTGGTTGATAAGGGGATAAAGACGTGTAAGAGAAAGGCAGAACCTGGTGAAAAGGATCTTTCCTCATGTTGCGGCTCGCCAAAGGTTCGTCGAAGGGAAAAACTACAGAATAGTTTTTGGCGTATGACTCGTGACTTCGCTCTCTGATCCAGCGGTTGTTGTCGGTCAGGGAATGGTGGAACCGCCTGAAATGAAACACACACACACACACACACACACACACACACACACACACACACACACACACACACACACACATCACCTGATTGTCAAGGCATAGTAGTGAATGCTAGACGAGGCTGGACAACGAGTTCAGCGCACGCTGCCCTCAGTGAATGCAGCTGACCTTTATAAAACCTCTTATCTGATGACCTGAGCTTGGTGTCATGATGTTCCTTTCACAGATGTGAGCTTTGGGAGGAAACAGTTCTAGAGTGGCCAAACACTGTATGTTAACAGAACCGGTGTGTGCCATTTGTAACAATCCTAGGGATGGATGGATGGATGTTTTTTCATCCAAATACAAATACAATACGTGTTTTACTTTAGAATAAACATACATCACTAAACAAGTAGCAAGCAAGAATTTATCATAATGTATTTTAAATAACATTAAAAAAAAAATTAGAAAGATATCAGTTCTTCTACTGTTTATTAATACCAGCAGTGATGTTGTACAATGAGGACGTTGTCACATTGCCAGAAACAGAGTCATCAGCAGCTCAGTTTAAGTCATGTGTTATTTGTTTTAATCATCTAATAACTCAGTGGTCCCCAACCTTTTTAGTTCCGCAGACCGGTAAACGTGTGATAATTTTGCCGCGGACCGGTGGCTGCTCGGGGGGGGGGGGGGGGGGGGGGTATGATGGTTGATGGGGAGAGATAGTTTAAACACACCTCCTCACCGCCAAAGCGGCAGCATCGCATCACGGCCCGCGGCCCGGTAGCATTTCGTCCGCGGACGGTTGGGGACCACTGTAATAACTGACTCTATAAATTGTTCTCGACTAAAAAATAAATACACAAATAAATTACTTGTGTAATGTCCGACTAGAAATGTTGATATTCCCAGATATTATAATTATATACACTAAACGCACCTGATATCGTATCCGTACATGTCTTTCTCAGGACGCCCATGAATGATCCAGTGAGCCAGCTCTTTGCCGCATCCTCCGCCTAACATCATACCTGCCAATCAAAATCACAGAGCATATTTCAATCATCATCCTGCCACATTCATATCTGTCAGTCAACTTTTTTCTACAGTACTTCAGACAATCACTCAAACTTGTGTACAACCCTCAGCAAAACGCCGCACTGTTTAACAAAGTACCTCTCTAGAAACAATCTGACTGAGAGCTGCCAATCAATTCACCGTGAACGTTACCCAGAAGAGTTGAGCAGTCAGTCTGAATCAATCTTTGCGAGCTCTGAGCAGACAAGAAAAGAATAATGAACAGACGTAGAGGAATACCAAGGAGGATTGAAGGACATTGGCGTACGAGAGACACATCAAGGGGGCGTGAAACGAATGGGCGACAGGATCTTGGAGCGTAAGAGCCGTACTGAGAGCCTGTGGTGTCTCTAAAGGACTTTTGCTTCATTAGCTGGCTGATGACTTCATTAACATTAGCCAGCAACCACAGAGTCGCTGAGTAATGGCCACCTTGGATTCCATGCCTTGTCACTGCTTTATCTCTAACACACTCAGTGTCCCTCATGCTGGGCGAAGTATTTCTAAAGAACTCATGACAAAGCAGAGAGACACTAGGTTGTGCTTACCAAGAACGCTCTAATACAGAGCTGTCTTAGGTGCCAAAAAATCGTGAAACGCAAAATAATTAAGAAACAAGGTCTAGAGAAGCACATTTTTAAATGTTTTAGAAAAGTTTTAATTAGAAAACCCAACATAAGAAATAATATATATTTTTAAATCTACAAAAAAAATGTTTGCATACGTGTTGACACATCAGGCAATTAATTGACAGGCCCAAACTGAGCATCGATTCTCTCAGCCAGCATTACGTTTTTTGTCAATGCCTCAAAATTGTCTGCAATACGATTATGATTCTATGAGATTCAGGGTTATATCAATTGATATATAATCAACATTTTTTGCATATTTTACACAACCATTTACATTTTTATTAACTCACAAACGTAACTAAAATAAATACAGTAATCCGTCGCCACTTTGCGGTTCAAGTTTCGTGGCCTCAGTGCATCGCGGATTTTTCAAAAATATTAAATCGAAAAATAAAAATTCAAAAATGTCGCCATATCAGCAGCCGTATTGTGGAAAGCAGCGTTGCTTCATCGTGATGCGAGAGAAACGGTTGACCAGGATGCCAGACAAAGAGTGAAACTTTCTCAGAGGCTTTGTACACACTCACGGCACTCAGACAAGCACGTGATTGGTTCCCGGTGCGAGGTCGAACAATGAGAGCATGAGTGGAGTGGGAGCCTCTTCGCCTCTCTCAGAAGCAAATGTTGACAATCCAGCGCCGATATCTGACGATGAGGCGCTTCCTGAACTGATTTAAAAGGTCAACATTATACCAGTGCAGTAATACCTTCATCATCATCATCATCACATTCATCGGACCGCACAGGTCTGTCATCGTCGTCATTACTGGAGTCTCAAGATACTACGGTCATTGATGAGTGTAGAGACCATAATACGTATCGTATGAGAGAGAGAGTAAATGTATAATATTAAGGTTTTATAATTAAATAGATTTAATTAAAATATAAAGTATAAATACAGTAGAACCACGACTTACGAAAATAATCCGTTCCGAGGTTAGCTTCGTAAGTCGGTCTTTTTGTAAGTCGGTCAGGCTTTTACATGTAAATTGCCTAATCCGTTCCAAGCCCAACGAAAACACCACATTTAGCATGGGATGAAGCACATCCCAGCTCAATACTTCTCAATTATCTCCCTTTTCATCTCCATGGAGAGCATCCTCTTCTTCCCTTTCACTTCAGCAACAATCTTCACATCCATGGCTAGTGATTAGAAAAAAGTTTATGTTAACTGGGCACAAAATAATGGCGATGCAGCACGATGAAAACAAAACTTGTACGCGAAAGCGCGGACGAACTTCAGAGTTAGCGAAAACCCCCCCGAAATCTTTTATTGTACGTCAAACTTTTCGTACGTAGAGCGTTTCGTAAGTCGGGGTTCTACTGTATACATATTTTAAACATTCTGGTTCCTACACACACATATACGGAAATTCCTAGGGGGGCAATCCTACTTTGTGGATTTTCACCTATCGCGGGGGGGGGGGGGGTTGATCACTGTAACATGAAATTTTCTCTGAAAATTGCACATCCTGTATCCTGAACAGGACAGTCACAACAAATAGTATGCTTTATATTTTGTTTTTTAAATAATGACAGCTGTAAAGAAAGTCTTTCAGGCTTCTGTGCTAAAATCTGTGTGTAAAATCTAGTGCAAATTCTCATTAGCAAAAATAAGGTATTCCATTTGTAAAATCTGAACTGACGATTCAAGAAGAATATGCAGCAGAACGATAACCGGTGCAGCACCATGACCTCCCTGATGACTGCAGAGGCTCAACAACCATTTAGTCTTTGGTCTGTGTTTTGCAACAGCTGAACTATAGAGGCCGGGATGAGAGTTAAGCATTGCATAAGCTAGCGCTGCCATGTGGATAGACTTTCCCATCTATCTTTTTCTCTCAGTACACACACATACACACACGGCAGTTCTCTTTCTTCATCAAAGCATTAACCGATTCACTAGCAGTATTTCTGCAAATGTCAGGGGAGATGAGAAGGAAAACAAGGGGGAATAAAATGAAAGAGAAGGAGGTTGAGAGAGAAGGAAATTTCAGAGTGGTATATGAGACATACGGACCACATCAATGCGTGTAGGTGCATGAAAGTACATGGTTCTGTTCCAAAACCTAGAAAGATGCCCTGCTGTCTTCTAAGAAAGCATCCTAAAGACCCTGATATACTTCAAGAGAAATAGAAAGAACGATGCACGTGAAAATTTCGAACACAATCTGGCCAAAATGAAGGTCTTTTGGAGTTTTGTTTCTTTAGTTGGAAACAGCTTGCAACCTTTACAAATCTTGTTAAACATCTTCAGAATAATGGTCACTGGTCCATCCCAATGATATAATAGGTAGATGTGGCTCAAGCTGCTTTCTGTTCACTCAGTCGGTCAGATGGGGGTAAATCTGTTCTCATTGCTGTCATTTTTGTTGTGTTATTAAGAGGAAAGTGCACAGCACATTTATCCAAGCGCCACTCAGGGCAGCGTCAGGATGTTCGCTAACAGTGTAGCATCACTATTTGGTAACTGTTAACTACATAACTATTTCAAACTTCTTTTTACCCCTGAATGAACAGCAGAAAAAAAAAAAAAAAAAACTTTGCCACAAATATATTGGGGTCTTTACTATGGCACTAAGTTGCTAAGCTAACTAAAGTTCTCAAATTACACTGAACTATTTTTAAACATTTATTATTTACGTTTAAACAGCTTTCCTGTAGCTCAACCAGTAGAGCATTGGTGTTCACAACGCCAAGGTCATGGGTTCGATCACAGGGAAAACAAGACCTGATTCAATGTGTTCCTTGAATGCAATGTTTGGATAAAAGTGTCTGGCAAATGCATAAATGTAAATTTATCTGTGTTTTTTGATCATCTTGGGTGATTTTGTCCCCTCCTCACTGATCTTGCCATTATTATGGGATTGCTTTCTCCTCAGAGGTAACATGTGATACTGCCTAAGGGTCACCATTCTCAATAAAAAAAAATGCTTAATGCATTTTGGCCGTTCATTTACAGGGCAACAATGTTTTGGGGGCCTGAAAACCTACACTTTTGAAAATGGGTTTGAAAATGCAAGTTTTTGAAAACAATATGGTTATTGCTAATTTGTGAAAATGACATCATGTGTATGCATCTATAGCCACATAGGTTTTCTTTAGAAAGTGACATCGCCATCTACTGGTCTAGCATGCATAATACAACGTATTTTGTCGTTTTGCAGATCCGTGTGAACAGGGATTGTTTTGTCAATGTTGTCGTCTGTACGTAAAGAAAGCGAAGGAAAAACCTGCACCCTTGTATGCATGTAAATGTACCCTTAATGTCAAAGTGAACGTATCTTCGGTCTAGGTTTTGAAACAGAAGGTACGTCTGAAAGTGCCTGTCTGAGTACATTTAATAAGTAAGTAACTTAGCAACCGCTGAAAAAACTATGCTTTATATAGCGTGATTGTGTCTATAATGAATAAAGTCTGGAAGAACTACATCAGTGCTACTAATGGCCCAGAATCGCCCACCATATCCTTACATAGTGCATTATTTGATGGGGCCTGTGTGTGTCTGGAACCATAGAAGACATTATCGAGTTCACACGTTCATCCTCATAAAGCACCTCCATAACGAGTGTAAAGCCAACAAGATACACACTCAAAGGCTAGTTGCTAGAGAATAACAACACACACACACACACACTGAGTCTTACGGCGAATCCCGTGTCTCGCCAGAGAAAGAAGCTTTCAGCACTCAGTGTCCCATTTCCCTCGTTCAGAGCACTATATTAGTGGAGTAATGTTCAGTTAGGCCAACTGTTGTGGCAATTTTCAAAATTTTCTTCCAATTCTGTGGTATACTGAAAAACAATGATCATACATTTCATCCGTTTTTCTTAGTACATTTTTGCAATTTGCTCTAACATACTGCATATCAGCTTCTGAGCCAAATCCTGACTGATGGCAAACCATTTTTGCCTTATTATGACTCAGAGTTGATCACAGTTTGTGGACTTCTGCTTGCACATTTATCTTTTGAGGATTGACCCCAGGTTTTCAATGGGATTAAGATCCAGGGAATTGCCTGGTGTTTTGGGGCAGAATTGTGAAAGTGCCCACTCCCTTGGTGGAAAAGCAACTCCACTCAGGTCTCCGGATGCTTCACTGTTGGCATGACATAGGACATTCATCTTTTCTTCCCCAGACAACTGATTTTTCAGATGCCCCAAACAGTCAGAAGGGAGCTTCATCAGAGAAAATACCTTTGCACCACAACTCTGCCTTCCAACCCTTGTACTTCCTGCTGAATTTCCATCTGTCCTTGATATTTTTCTTGGAGAGAAGTGGTTTCTTTTCTGCCCTTCTTGACACCAAGCCGTTGCCCAAATCTTGGCCTTACTGAGTGGGCAGATGCACTCCTGCACACCTGCTGCTGATATTGAGCAGTTCTGCACTGGTGGTGACACGACTCTGTAGCTGATTCCCCTGGAGGAGATGGTCCGGGCACTTGCTGAACACTCAGGGACGTCCCACAGCCTTCTTCACTGGAGTTGAACTTCTCTCCTTGAAGTCCTTGATGATACGGTAAAAGGTTCTTTCAGGTGCAACATTCTTTACATGCAAGGCCATTATGCACATCTTTCTTTGGAGAAACCTTTCTTGTTAACACAAGACGACCATGATTGGAAGCACTTATTCCCTCCTTTCACATATCAGTCCACTCTTATAATCCAATCGGTACTAGTCAGGTGAAATCGCCATTTCACACTTCCCCATGTGGTTTTATATAGTGTAATGACGTTACCCGGTCATTTTGTGCCATGACCAAAAAAAATCAAAATGAAATGATTTAATTTATAATCTTCTAATCATCCTACAATGAATCTCACAGGAAGAAAGCCATGAGGGTACTTTTTTTTAGCATACCGTTTTATGAATACTAGTGATGCACCAAAATAAAGATTTTACAGAAACACCAAAATCAAAATGAAAGTTTACTTATAGCTGAAAACCAAAACTGAAAATAAAGTTTATTAAATGCACTTTATTTAAATAAACTTTATTAAACTATCAAATTTATTTAAAAATCAGGAGTTAAACAAAATACTTATGTATATAAACACCTACATTTCACATAAGGCAGTTTTTAAACTATTTAAATGTAATTATGTTTCTACTTCAATTTCTTGTTGAAATATAAACATTTAAATGTTGGCTGGAATAAAAATATATATATTTTCATCACTAATAAATGCTACGAATGCTACACACTACTCATTTCATGCACTAATTTTCATCTGCTCTATAGTAGGGAAGTTGGCAAATTTGGACACAGAGCCAGTGTGTTTTCTCCAGAAGGATAGCAGCTCTTAGTGATCACATCACCAGTGGGCCACCATCTGCCTCAGGTTAACAACTACTCCTAACACACACACACACACACACACACACACACACACCAGTCCTCTTCAACTCAACTTCCACTTGGATATTTCTCTGTCCCAGGCCAATGGTGCGACTCACTGAACAGGGTCATAGAGAAAGGGGGAGGGGGGGGGGGGGACAGACTGAAGACAAACGTGGAGACATGATGGAAGCAGCAAGGAAGGACAACATCTCTGTGGTCATGCATACTGATGGAATCATTTGGCCTGGTGCGCACACACACACACACACACACACGCACTCATAATAATATCCCACAGCTCTGATGCAATCACACTCAAGGAGAATCCCTGATCAACATCTTGTGCCATAAGTACCAGACTAATACTTTAAGCACTTCTCATTACAGTTTTGACATTCATAGAGTGAGTGTCTCTGCATTAGAATGTGCCATATTTCTTCAAGAGAAAAATATGGATAATTCATCACAAATTTTTATGTTTCTTCCCAGATGGAAAGGTTTATGGATCATATAATGCTTTGTCATTAAATGAAGTGACCTAAAAAATTTAACAGCGTCATCATTTATTCACCCTCATGTCATTGCAAATCTGCATGACCGATGTGAAAAACATTCATCAGAATATCATCGATAAAGAAAGTCACATGTTTGGTATGAGTAAAAACATCCAAATTTCGACTGGTACTGTATATCAAATGACAACCAATAACAGCCTCTTCTACTTCTTTCTTTCCAGAAAATTAGTTTTGCATGCTGAGGTCAGGAATCAATGTGTCATAAAAAAGCAAGCAAGCATCTAATATCCGACCATGATTTCTATAACCGTGTATTCCGATCTGTTCGCGCGATCACGGCCTGTTGTCTGTCAGCATGTCTGAGGCCTGCAAGGTGACCCGGCCCACGCTGAGCACAATCAGCATTACTCCAGAGCCGGACTGAGTTTCATCTGACCTTCAAAACCATGAGCCATCTGCATCCAAAAATACCATCGCAAAAGGACTTCTTTTATTCGTGCACTTGAATGTAATGTAATGTAATTAGTGCTAGACGATATAGCAACAGTAAAATGATCAAAAAATACAATATAAAATCTAGTTAAAACGACCACAGCAATGTCAAATTCTTTAAACAGATTGCATCAATTAGCATTTTGTCAGGACCTCTAGTAAATTACATGTTATTTTGTTTAGGTCTACTCAGAATCATGAACATGCAGGGATCAGAGATCAAGTTGCGTTGATCTTGAGTAGGTGGCGTGTACATGGGGAGTGAGTGGGTGAGATTGAATTTTGCATGTGAACGCTGCAGGGTTTCAGGGTTAAATAATTCATTTGGCACAGGTCGTCGCTGGAAGAGAAAGGTGTGTGTGTGTGTAAGCTCCATGACCCACCTGCACTGTTGAAGCCACATCCAAGGAAAAAGCCTCTCACTTCAGGAGCTTCACCCATCAGAGGCTTATGGTCTGCAGTGAAGGATTCTGTAGGGGAGGGGGAGAAGTGTACACTTAAAAAAAAAACACTTTTAACCTGGTTCCCATCCAGCTGGGACAGACTGTGATCTCACTCTAGTGTGACCTTGAGTATAAAAGAGTACCAAGAATACAAATCATAAGCTTTTTTGTGTTTGTCTTCGGACACAGATTTACTACAATATTTATCAATATTGATAAAAAGAAATGTTTCTTGAGCATCAAATCAGCATATCAGTGATTTCTGACTGGAGTAATGATCCTGAGAATTTAGCTATGATCACAGGAATAAATGACACAACAGGTGACTACAATGGCAACAAAGGAGCACATGGGGAAGCTGACTGAACATAAACAGAGGGTGAACACAGACGAACAGAATCATTTGTTCATGGTCAAATCATGGTTGATTTAGGTGCAATCTTACTAACGGCAATATCCTTGCCTGTAAAACCCTTTTTGTACAAAGAAATTATGACTGCATACGTTCCCTTCCGAAAACCATGGTTAACAGAGGAAGACGACAGTATTCTTAAACTAGAAATTTTAACGCGTGAGCAAGCAAATGTCTGTTTAGGGGCTCCATAAAATCCCATATCATGTCAGCTGAATGTATTTTTTCTAACGTGTCTTACAATTCAAGAAGAAAAAGCAGCTGGCAGTTTATAATACAGCTCTTTTAAAGTACAAAAGGTAAGGAAATAAGTGGGAAACTTATGCAACATGGTTCTGCCGATGGGTCATATCAGATCTTTCTGAAAAGGTCTTTAAAAATGCATTGCTGCTGAGCGCTCACTTAATGGTCAAAGCTTTCAGTGGCAAGATATTTACTTATATATATATATATAGTGGGATGACCCTCAAAAGCATCGAAGACAGACAGAAATACAAAGGTGAATGAGTGTGAAGAGAAACAGAGGCCATGAGTGCAAGAAAGATTGAGAGGTGAGACGGAAAAACAGGGATGAAGAAAAGAGACACACCTTTTCCATTACTCCACATGAGAAAGTGTTTTCCAGAGCATCGTCTGCTCTTTGTGAGAACGATAGAGAGCAAAAGGAAATGGTGAGGTTACAGCTATATTTTATTTATCCATCTTCCCTTTCCTCCATCGCTCTTACTCGTACGTCAGCACACACACAGACAGCTAAGGCCTCTGAGAAACGACTCAAGCGCTCTGACTACCGCCCTCAGCGGATCACACTCACTCTCAAACATATCCTCGATGGAATCATGCGACACTGACGATGTTAAAAAACATCACAGGAGTAAAATTTGATTTTAAAACAGATTCCCACAGAAAACTTATTTTAAATTCTAATAATATTTCACAATATTATGGTTTTTACGGTATTTTTGCATCCTGGGTGAGCAAAAGAGCATTTAATAACATTTTAAACTGTTACAAGAATGATACATGACTAAATCACATCTGGATGTTAAAATATGATTGCAGTTTTGTGTGAATAAAGGATAAAAGTGGATTATATGGACTAAAAATCATGTTAACGTATTAGGTGGGGAGGGGGTAAATGGCACTATGTAAAAAAATACATTAGCTAAAATATGTTTTAAGTTAACAATCGCTTTAGCATCGTTTGTACTATTTCTGGTTTATTTTGTTCAATAAAAGCACTTTTGTTCAGTAAATATACTGTCATTAAAATGTTAATAATTTTAAAAATACAGAAAGAAACCTATTTTAAAAAGTAAAGATTGTGCAAGCATTAAAAAAAGATCTAATAATAATTTAAGTATAAAGTATATTAAGTATAAATTCAGTAGTAACAAATTATATAATATGACTAATATAATATTTTTAAATATGGAGATTATCTCTAAGGTGGACGCCCAACTTAATATATGATATTTACAATCTGTCATATCTCATATGCTTATTAATTTGGTAATTATTGTACCTTTCCCCCCCGACAGCAGAGACAGCAGACAGCAGAGGTGCCTTTTAACCCAAATAACATACTTTTACATATTCTTCCGTCATTGAAAAACTGTCGCTTTAATGACCTTTTATAACAAATGTAATTTTAATGACCTTTTATAACAAAACTGAAAATAATTAAGCAGACCTTTGTATTAAAATGTTAAATGGTTTTAGCGATTCTCATTGCTACTTAAATCTACATTTAAAAAATATAAAATATTAGCACAGAATCAACTTTTCACTGCTGTCCATCATCATGTCAAGGATTAACCAAATTTCCATGTGCATCTTGAAAAGTGGATTTATTGGAAAGAGCAGCGGCACGTTTTTCTGCCATCTAGTGGTTTAAAGGAAAATAAAATCAAAGGTGCCTTGTTACCCTGGTGTACCCTACTATTAGTTTAATGTGCAACCAGACAATCGTGTTTTCCAATATTTAGAGGATCAAGACCTCTGCCCAATGTTCACCATTTACTAGCTCACGTCACAGGAGTTCAATGAGATGCAGCATTGAAGACTAAAATATCTTTATTTTCTTTGTTTTATTCATAATCTGTTGTAATGTTTCTAGTGTAAAAGCTAGATTGTCGTCTGCATGAACAAATGTGTTATACAAACAGCATAGTGTATTTTAGTTTTTCACTAAGGAATATGGAGGCCCATAGGATTAAGTATATATTATGTATATTTCACTTTTAACAGAAACCATATGTTCCTCTGGTAATGTAGTTTTTTTCGTCAGCAGTATATAAAAACCAACTTCTGGTTCAGACGACCAGAGAAATCTGAATGAAGACCATCTCTCGTCTTTCTCTCCTATGTTTTGACATATAAAAATAAATAAGAGATCTCTTGGCAAAATGGTGTCCGGTCCCAACGGGGATAAAAGCGTGTTTTTCAAGTCTACATGCACAAATGCGAGCACTTCAAGAGGACTATTTATTCTGAAATCATGCCAAACAGCACTGCATACAGGTGGCCTTCAATCAAGTAATCATGATTTTTAAATGCAGTTCTTAACTAAAATGGATGCAGTAAATGACCGCAGATCACACCATATAATTGTGCATATAATTATTGTGTGTTAAATGGGATTCATACAAAAGTCAGATGACAGCAGGCCTGAATTACACATATGCTCAACATCTTGTTGTTAATAGCTGATGAGTGGGTGAATGGAGTCTTTGATAGCACCCTCTTAAAATGATTTGAGGAGTGCTTATGCACTGACCTGAAACTCGTCTGCAAGTGACCGACAGTCACTACACCGCGTTAGCGGCATTTCACACCTGTCATCCTTTATTACAGCCAGGAGAGCTTGACTGAATCTCTGGGGAGAGCTGGAGCTGTGACAGATCAGCCAATCAGAGCGCAGTGTCATTTGACTGGCGGTCTAGTTAGCTAATCACTTGAATATACGAAATCGGCAGAGCACAGAGAGATGAAACTCAGTCAAAAAGTCTGAATAGAGTGTTGTTGAAGATACTAGAGGTACTGCAATGACTCTAGAAATAGCCTGAACTCTGCACTACAATGAAAGTGTCTGTATTCTGCGTCACATGTTCTGAAAAAATAACTGTGCATGTGAAAAGAAACAAATTACTCTCATGAGTTTCTTTTTTTGGGGGGATTTGAAAACAAACAATGCCATCAGTGGAGCTTGATTCCTCAATGAATGTTTCTCATGAATTGTTTCTTTAAAGTGATTAAAAAGTGATAAAATATGTAATTGATGCCCAAACAGATAATTCTTTTTGAACTAGAAACAGCTTTCCTGTTGCTCAAACAGTAGAGAGTGGCGCTTGCAACGCCAAGGTCATGGGTTCGATCCCAGGGAAAGCAAGAACTGATTCAATGTGTTTCTTGAATGCAATGCAAGTCGCTTTGGATAAAAGCATCTGCCAAAAGCATAAATGTAAATGATTCTTATGAGCCATCTCTTTTGTTTTAAAAACATCAGCATGATTTCTGAACATATGAACTGAACTCTAATGAGCTGGTAAGTTTTGTGAGTCAGAAACATATACCGTGACCAAGGTTTTCTAAAATAAAAAAAAAGGCTCTTGTGAACAAGATATTTTTGGAGCCAAAAACATACAGCATTAAAAAATATAGTTTGAACCCAATCTGATGATTCTTTCGAGTGAATTCTTTTGGTGAGTCAAAAACTTAGTGACCAGTGTTGTTGGATTCCTGAAAGAATGACTCCTGTGAGACTCCTATGAGACTCCTATTAGTGATCCAAAAACATACAGCTTGAAAAATGTAGTTTGATTCCCAAACAGATGACTTTTGTGAACTTGTTATTTTTAATGACTCAAAAACATCCGTTATAACATGACCAATGTGGTTCGATTTCTGAATAAATGACTCTTATGAGCTAGAAAACAGACGTCTGAAGCATGAGTTAGTGAGTACCTGGGCCACAGACAGTGGATTTGATTCCAGTTTGTTCCAGAGCAGGCACTCTGTTAACGGCACCGTCGATGTGTTGCATGAAGACGTCCCAGTCCAAATCAAATAAGCTGAAGGCAAACTTATCAGACACCTACAGGATCAGAGAACAAATACACAATTTTAATAATCATTCACAACAATGGAGTGGCCTGGTCAAATCTGATGAGCTCACTGCTCCTATAAATCCAGCACTACATCTACGTTTCAGTTGGAAGGTTTTACTGGACGATAACGTCACTGGTAAAACCACAGATCAATTTAAACTGCTGGTCTCCAGCTGACCTTTCACTGAGCCACGCCTTAAAAACATCACTGACCAATCCTTGCCTGTTTTCTCAGATGTGCATGATTTCAAATGTGCATCTATGGATGATCTGTGCATCTGAAATTTGAAAAGCAACTTAGCAGAAACTATCCAAAATTAATCCAAACCCCAGGGGTTCGGTGAGTCAGTCTTAGGGGTTCGGCTGAGGATAAGACACACCCGACTCATACAATTTGTGATGACACGACCCCCTTGGCCGTCATTGGCTGCAGGTGATCACGCAACATAAATATTCATTATTATGTGTTCGTTTTTGTGTGAAAATCATGTTTTAATGGTTTTGATCTTTGAACACAGTGATGTTGATGCACGGTTCATTTTGTGCAGCAGTAAAATATATACCGTATTTATTCGAGTATACCGCGCACACGTGTATAACGCGCACCCCTAATTTTCGATTAAAAATCGGTATAAAATTTTGTTTCACACAAGCATTGTAATTGACAAAAAAAAGTTGTAGAACACGTGCAGCCATGATAAAAAAAACTTTTATTTATTGTATAACATATACATATATAACTTATATAACATATATATTGACAACATAAACTAATGAACACAATAAAAAATATTTATTTAAAATCCTTCAGCGTCAGATTCCTCATCAGAGACAATAAAGAGTTGCTCCCATTCTTCTGGAGTTAATTTTTCATCAGTGTCCCAGTTGGCAGGAATATCTTTTTCTCTGGTTTCTCCGGTTTCTTCTGCATCTGAATTCCACAGCAGGTCATCTTCTGTGCCGTCCATTTTATTGCTGATGCCTGTCTTCACAAAAAAAACAAAATGCCTGTCTTCTCCGTAACGTGTGGGTGAGGAAATGAAGCGGCGAGGGGACGTTTTTTTTTCTTCGCCCTCACGTACAGTGAGAGGCTGCAGTCTGTGTTACGGGATGTAATGTATCATGCAATCGGCAATCGGTTGCTTTGGGCTATGTTGCGGTTGTTGCCGCGGTTTATGTTTGAATACAGTTGCTGAATTGCACTCACGAGTCTGCCTTTTATTTTATGCATATATTGCTACTTAAACAGCCTGTAAAATGCGCAGCGCAAACTCACAATTCGCCCTCGCCCTCAAAGGACCGGCCGTCAAAACAAACCCCAGCCCAACCCTCGTGCATAACGCGCGTCCCTAACTTTGATTTATTTTTTTGGTAGAAAATTTTGCTCGAATAAATACGGTACTTGTGTTTTGAATTTGAAAAAAATCATATTTTATTTTCCAATTAAGAAGAGTTCGGTGAATGCGCATATGAAACAGTTCAGGGTTCAGTACCTCCAACAAGGTTAAACCACTGTTCTAGATAGTGGCAGATACTATTTGCACCTCAGTGTTGTTGTACATCAAACAGTATGCAATAATAACAGAGGGTGTAGATGATTGTAATCATTACAATTATTAAATGGACGCTGCCTTATTGAGACAATAAAGCCCTCCCTACACCTACCACTAAACTATTTATTATTAAAAACACGTTCGATACCATTTCCGCTTTTCAAATATTTTCTTAATTTTCACTGAAAATAAATACCTTTCCGATTTAATATGTGATTGTAAAAGGGAGTAAAGTGAGTTCGGCAAAAGACTGAATCGAACTCTGGATTCGAAAGTCGACTTGCATCAAAACTTCCTGCCCTACGTCTTACTATTGTCACTATTTCAATTATTGACGATTTCATTCGTTTGCCCAAACCAGACATCAGTGCGAGGAGTGAGTTGGTGTAAACAGCCTCTGTGAACAAGATGGACTATTATAAGGTGGACACTCAAAATAGATAAATTAAAACAAGTAACTAAAAAATAAATATAATTAAAAATTAAAATACCATGCAACAACAACAAACCTAGTGAAGTCAATTTTCTCCAGATTAAATCCAGATTGCATTATGAAAACCAACATACTGTATTTTCGAATAATGTGCACTGATGAATAGTGCATAATAATACAGTAATATCTTGGTTTACGAGTGACTATGTATACGAGCAAATCGTTGTACGAGCATTGTAACAGCGTGAGAAAAATGTTCCCTCTCCCACGCGCATTTTTGTGTGGAAAAGTCGTAACGCTCAGCATCTTTGCGTGCATTTTTACTGGAAATATCCTAACGACAGCCTCTCATAAAGCCCATCACCCCTTCACTCGTTCATTCTCTCAGCGTCGCTCGGTTTGGTTGCGTCATTCACCACAGTGATACTTTTATAAGTGATTTACCACGGTTTTACCTTGTGTAATATATACGTATAGTACAGCGTATAGACAACGACCTCAAGATGAGTAAGAAAGAAAATACGAGATTCTCCCTGTAAGCAGTAAAACCCTCCTCTCGTCTCCTTCACGCCAGCAGCGACGCTACTCAAAGCTGAAGTGCGTTACAGTAAATTGTCAAGTATTTTTAGAGTTTAATTGTCAATTATTAATTAGTATTTATACGAGATCTTAATGGTTATAATTTTAACTGTAATTAATAGGGTAAAAACCAAAAAATATTTAAAATGGGCATTTATGGTCGTGTGGAACGAATTTAGTTATTTTGAGTTACGAACTCTTGGAACGAATTAAACTCGTAAACTGAGGTATTACTGTATCTAGGACATTTATTAAGAAAATTACACCAAGTTAGTTTCGACTGCATGTTGATTTTAAGGAGCAGACCCTCCCACCATCTGCACATCTCAAACTTTTCATGACAAGTGTGCTTCCTCCATGAACACTTTTCAATTTGTAGTTTTATTTAAGCAAAGTCCTCTCTGCATGTCACCGTCTTCTCTTGCTGCCACAGGGGACTGTCAATGAACTCGAAACCGTGGGACGGAAAGTAGCAGCAGACGGTGTGAGCAATCCGACAGCTGATGAAATGCTGATCTCAAAAAAACTGAGAATATGTGGCCGGTGTGGAGTTTAAAAATAAAAACTGTAGAGGCTGCATGTGCTGAGAACAGGTCAGGCTTCACACCGTCTCATTAAGAGTTTCAGACCAGCGCCGTTTCTACAAACACATTGCTCAAAATGTTCACACTTCCCCAGGATATTGATCCGCTGTTTCATCGCATGACTGTTGCTTTGTGCAGGGAAAGTGTGAGGTGACGGAGGGTGAATTCAATAAGAGAGTTTTGTTACAGAATACTGCTGGCTGGAGAAGATTATAAAGGAAATCCAGTGTAAATGTGGTCAGAATGAGAGGGCAACGAAAAAATAACTGATCTGCAGACATCATTACACTGGAATATCTCTCTCACACACACACACACACACACACACACACACACACACACACACACGCGCTACGTTTGGAATCACACATTATAACTTGTTTCTGTGGCAAGTATACTGTGCACACTACATGCTCACTCATTTGTGACGGATTACATTTACATTTATGCATTTGGCAGACGCTTTTATCCAAAGCGACTTACATTGCATTCAAGGAACATTGAATCAGTTCTTGCTTTCCCTGGGATCGAACCCATGACCTTGGCGTTGTGAACACCGATGCTGATTGAGCTACAGGATTAACTGGATATTAGTGATTTTAGCCTCATATCAGTCATTATTATATAATGGCTTTTTTTATATATTATATAATCCACATATCAGGTTCTGTGGAATACTTGATTCTGATTGGTCAATCGAGCCATCCATGTTACTCCACGATAACAACCGATAAAAACTGATAACAAAGGCACATCCGGCTAACTTAAGTCATCTCTTTATGCTTGCAAGGAACAGTTTTTCTTCAAGGAATTTTTGCATTTGGTGAGCTAATAAAATATTAAAACTCAAATCGATATATTGTGTACAATTATGTAATTATGTCATGCAGCTATTGAATACATTCAGATGCTGCCATTTTGGTAATGGACAATACGATTTAAAAAAAAGAGATTTTCAAATAGTTTGAACTCAAATCACATCTCTTATCCCTATAATTATTTATGTGGTGAAATGGTGTGTAATAAGAGGTATGACTGTACCGTGTCCCTTACATGTCCATCTAGTTTGAACTTGCGGTTTGCTAAGAACCAGAAGCTTTGCTTATAGAGACCTAATAAAATATTTCAATGCAAGTCAATATTTCATGTCTAATTATTTATTTATGAGGCAAGTAGCCATGTAATAAGCTGGATAATGTACATCCAGCCGTTATCGCAGAATAAACTCATTTAGAGATCGAGATATCTTGATAACCCTGTTTATAAAGAACCTGCTGGATGTACATTATTGATTATTTAAATTAAATCTTATTTTTGACTTCTTATTTGCCTGGAATGCAAAATGTTTAACTCCATTAAATCAACTTTATCAACTTTATTTTACGCACTAAGCAATATCCCATTTTCTATTTAATGTTGTTGTATCGTGCAGCCCTTGAAACGCAAATTTAGCTGCAACTTAAACTTAACCAAAAAGTAGAATTGTGGCTCGCAACAAACTAAAGTAAGTTGAAGTAATAAAATTACTAAAACTAAAAATACAATAAATAAAAGCTAAATAGAAACATTAAAAATGCACAAAACTTAAAATAAAAGAAAATATACAAGTAAAAATAAAATGAAAATATAAAAATAAAAGCTCATTCAAAATATTAATAAATGCTATAACTTAACAGTGAAACGTTTTTAAAATGTTTTAATGTTTTTAAATTTTTAAATAATGTTTCTATCATCTAACAGTAATAATAGTAATAAACTAAAACTTTGATTTTGGCCAATAACTAATATGACACATTGTTAATCCCTAACGAGAAAGATAAATAGTTTGATAAAACATCAACCTAATTTTTAACAATAGCTCTAAAAAGAAAGAAGAGATAAAAATATGAAAATTACTCTATGCTTCCATTTTATTTGTACCAGATCACTAGATTGTACATCAAATCAAGTCTGAAAATCTGGATTGAGGAACTCAAATCAGACACAGCAAGTATACAACAAAAACAGCTATAGCAAAACCTTGGAAAGAATAACAACTTTCATATCTCAGACTCAGCTATACCATTTCTTTTGGAAACATAAACTTTTGGAATTACAACTTACATCATCCCAGAATATGGGGTTCTGCTCGTAGCCTCCCACAGAAAGAGCGTCACCTTGGAGACGGAGGTAGACAGATGCATCATGGTCCCTGACGTTGGGCATATTCTAGTGGAAGAAGAAAGCGCATTATGTTCATGTATGACAATGGTGGAACTACGAACAACATGACTCAAGCTCATCAGATACGATCAGTGTGTACAGTTATATTTCCTCTCTCCTGAGTAAATTATGGAAGATTATTTCCAACACCAAATCGTTTTTTTTTAAAGGTATACGGCGAGGGGGGGGGGGGGGGTCTCGAGGTCTGCAGCAGGAGGACGAGTGCAGAAACGAGCGGTGATAAGGAGGTCAAGTGCATGATAACACCTGTCTCTAATTCCAGTGATTGGAGGAGAAACCTGCAGACCTGGGACAGGGAGACAGAGAAAGAGAATGATTTGTGATTGTGTTTAGCAGAGAGCTCACAGGATTCTGAACTAAACTAGCAATTTGTGAGGAAGTATGAACTAAGTTTATGTCCCACAACTGCCAGAAATAAAGTCAGAACAGAGATAAAAAGTCAGAACTGCAAGATTTTCTCTCACAGTAGCAATAAAGTCAGAATTGGGAGTTTAGGTCTCACATTTCCGAGAAAAAAAAAAAAAATCTGAATTGAGAGTGATGGAAATTTATAAATGATACAGTTTCTTTTTCCTTCTTATATATTATTATATTTTGTTTCTTCACATTGATTATTGTGTGACATGAATTGTATTTTTATTCTGTAGAACAAGTAGGTAAAATATAATAAGTCTGAAGAAATACGCTTGAGGTACAGAGAGGTTAATGTGTTCCTGATAAGGAAAATTACAACTGAGCCTTTAGCCTTGACTAGAGATAAAGTCCCGAAGCAGCCCTCCCTTTTTTGTCACACTCTGCAGGGCAGCTTGGGATGTCTGTATGAATGTTGACCTTTTCTTGCAAGAAAATAAACCTTTTTAAATTACAATTGGGATATTTGTTACAATAAAGATTTTGCCACCACAAGAGAAAAAAGACAGGATTGTTAGTTTATATCTCACAGTTGCAAGAAATAAAGTCAGAATTGTGAGATTAAAATAGGAAATTGTGAACTTTTTTTCTTTTTCTGTGTCATAAACAAGCTTTCATTGTATTTCAATGCTGATTTGACGGATTAATATTTATATTGCAGTTTCAGAGCCCACTCAGGAGTAAAAAAAATCTATCAGTTTCACTACCACATCATACGGATGACAAACATTTCATTACTTCAGTTTCAGTGATGACACATTGGCCTTTCTGGGAGGAGTAACATAGCTGTCATCAACCATGCATCAAATTATAAGCCGTCTCTCACACACAGACAGTGTTGCATAATCCAGAGAAAGGCTCTGAGCGAAGTGCTTATTCTGTATGGCTTTGCAACAGAATAGAGCGTGACGCCCCAATGGACTAGTTGCACTGAGATTTGTGACACACTTCCACTTTGAAATAAGTACAACTCATTTATTTCTGGTTTTGTATATTTTCAATGTGCCATAGTCACCCAGCTGATGAAACCACATCTAAAATGATTGCCAGCAATAAAATATTGCATTATAAACATTTTCTACTATTTGATACATATACATTTAAGTGTTTTAAAACTTGAGAGATGACATGATACACAAATGAGTGAAAACTATATGAAAAAGTTAGCACATTTCTCTAGCGTCTCTTATCAGAAATCTTATCAAAAGTAAAAAACACGACACTAACACATTTTACACTATGTAACTATATATTTAAATCTTTTAAACCTTGTTTGAAATGATCTTGTTGTTTCAACCAAGTTGATATAGTTTAATGTAAATCTAATATAAATATTAAATACTATTTAATACATTTTTATAATATTACATGTAAGAACAAAATGTAGTTATAAACTGCTGGGAAACAGTGATAGTGTGTGAAACATTACTGATCTGTTTATAATTTTTCACACCTTTCTAACTGATGCTGTCTGTCACATTTTTCTTGGTTTCCTTGATAACACATTTACATTAGTACAAATCATTGGTTTCCTTGGTAACATTGTCATAGCAGAATTCAATAACAGTATTCAATATACACTGTAAAGGCACAAAAACGCATGCAAGATGTAGTATCAATGCTGCACATGTGGTCTGAAACACTGTCACACTGGCCCCATCCTTATTGTTGATGATAATAACCTAACCTACTTTTCACAGGTATAGAGCATTAATTGTTAAAAAAGGCACAATAATCAATAAGCTTAATTAAATAAATGAATTACTTTTTAATGCCACACAAGCTTCTTTAGCTATTTTAAAGGCAAAAAAGAAAAATATTACAATTTAATATAGAGACTCCCATTTTACCGGTTTTAATAGAAAGGCCAATTGTAGCTAAAATTCTACAAACTAAATTTAGATTAACTTATTAAAAACCTTTTTAATTTAAAAAAAAGTTTAATTTAATTAAAACAGGACATGTAAGCACTAAAAAGAATGGTAATATTTTAATTGAAATTTGGCTTAATGCATTTGCCGCACATTAACCGGCTGTTAAACTGGACTACATCTATACAGTAAATTTCTAACTGATCAAATCAATAATCAATGCTGGTCTCTGCTTCCCAGCATGCATTAGCGCATGAATAAATCATGCAAATCACCACCTCACTGTTTTTGTATTATGTTCATCTCTCCCCTTAATTCTGTCATTTTGAGTTTTCCTGCTGTTTTTTTTTTTATGTGTATGGAATGTGAAGGATCACGTGTACAGGGTTTAATGTGTTGATTCATCTTAAGTCATTGCTGTTGCCGTCATGTCCAGCGCAAATATTTTAGGCTACCACCAAATGCAAAGAAATGGTTTATTATAGTTGTTGGTTTGTGCTGTGTAATGAAATGGACAGTGTGCAGAATTTGAAAGCTTACCTGAATTCCGTCGATTCTTTCTGTGACCACATAAGCATGATGCATTGCTACTAATGGAACATTGACGCCTGCCATTTTACCCAGCTTAGTGGCCCAGACACCTAGAAAAAACAAAAACAAGTATAAGTGACTGTATAATGCAGCACTGGTATTAAAAACAATTGTATTATTATTATTATATCCACTTAAAAAAAGATAATAAAAAAAATGTAAATAAAATAATAAATAAATCCTTGTTTAATTATATATATGTGTGTGTGTGTGTGTGTGTGTGTGTGTGCATACGTGTGAAAGTGTTTGCCCATTCCTGAATTCTTATTTTTTTGCATGTTTGTCACACTTAATTGTTTCAAATCAAACTAATTTAAATATTAGTCAAAGATAACCTAATAGTTAATAATAACTGGTTGGGACCCTTTGCAGCAACAACTGTAATAAAGCGTTAACGATAACTTGCAATGAGTCTTTTATAGGTCTGGAGGAATTTTGGCCCACTCATATTTGCAGAATTGTTGTAATTCAGCCACATTGGAGGGTTTCTGAGCATGAACTGCCACAGCATCTCAATAGGATTCAGGTCAGGACTTTGACTAGGCCACTCCAAAGTCTTCATTTTGTTTTTCTTCAGCTATTCAGAGGTGAACTTGCTGGTGTGTTTTGTATATTTTTCCCGCTGCAGAAAACAAGTTTGCTTCAGCTTAAGATCACGAACAGATGGCCGGATATTCTTCTGCAGGATTTTTTGGTTGACAGCAGAATTCAAGGTGGAAGGTTGAAAGGTTCACCGCTGTTCCATGTTTTCACCATTTGTGGATAATGGCTCTCACTGCGGTTCACTGGACTCCCAAAGCTTTAGAAATGGCTTTATAACCTTTTCCAGACTGATAGATCTCAATTACTTCTCATTTGTTCCTGAATTTCTTAACCCACAGTTTTAACAGGGAAGAAACACTTTTCACATAGGACCATGTAGATTTCGATTTTGTTTTCCCTTAATAATTACAACCTTCATTTAAAAACTGGAGTTTGTGTTTACTTTTTGACTAAAATTTATATTAGTTTGATGATCTGAAACATTTAAGTGTAACAATCATGCAAAAAATATATATATTTCACACCACTGTATACACACACATACATATACTGTATGTGTGTGTGTGTTTAGTTTAAATATTTAAAATGCTTTTATTTTAAATAAATGAGACCAGCATCTAAGCAATGACTTGAAACAAAACAAAAAGTTTGCTTTTACACCAATACATATGTTTAAATGCCATTTCACTATCCCAGACTGCCCTCTGCTGGTGATGTCTGCATCGTTCTGACCTGCACAATTCACCACACAAGGAGTTTGGATGGTCCCGTGAGCAGTTTCTACAGCTTTCACTCTCTTCACGCCAAAATCATCAACCTTAACCTGGACACCAGTCACTGGACAGTTCTCGATCACCTGAAATCAATAATAATCATGTTTCAAAATGGTTCATGCACTCAACTAATGCTGCCTTTAATGCTAGTTAAAAATTGGACATGAACGCCTTCTCAAGTCGGATCTACCACTGGGAAGTTTGGGGATAATTTGATAGCAGAGTTTCCGAGATGAGTAGGCCAGAAACTTTAAACATGGCGGAAAGAAGAACAATTGCTGTTGTGACTGCTATACTTTTTCCATAACCACTACATCACCTCATCTTGATGTTAAAGTAGTGCATATTTACATATATGAATAATCATTTAAAGCTTATTGTATGCATTATACACAGCAAAAATATGCTGTATTTTGACCAAAATTCCAGAAATGGCTTGCTAGCTGACCATGTAGATAGTGCGGTGAATGTTTATTGTTGTCAATGAATGGGACACTAAATATAATTAATTAATATAAATATAATAATTTTGGCTTTAATAAGACTTTCCCAATTAATAGGCAAGAATAAACCTGGTGTTTTGGTGCATGGTTCCTGTTCTCTCCAACAACAACGCACTTGAACGCGACAAGTTCGTAATCGTACGATCGTTCATTCGTAAGAAGTGGGAAATTTCCGATAGCATGTGAGGGCAGCATTAAACCAAACTAAAGTTGGTCATCAATTGAAAAGTGTATAGGGTATGGAGGCGTACAGTGGCACCCCGTGCAGTGGCTGCTCTGGAGAGGGTGGTGCAGGTGCCGGCAGGGTCCATGGTGCCGTCTTTAGGCACGTAGAGTGTGCCATACAGATCTTTCACATTCATCAGAGGATACAGGTCTTGGGTCTCAGCTGGCGACAGGACGTATGACTCAATGCCGTAAGCTTTACCCAACTGAAACGCAAAAAGTGTGAGTATTCACTTATTAGATGGTTTAACTAGTCACATTTCAGTCATTATTAACATACGCCTCTTTGAAATTTTGATTCTGATTGATCAATCACTGCATTTATTATCAATAAAAATCTGTGTAAATGATATATAAATCTATTCTTACATTAATTGGCACATTGGATTATTGTGGACAATTTATGTACGAATAAATCTCAGAGCAATTTTTATAGAAATAAATGCTACATTTCAAGGGAAGGCTGGAAAAAACAGCCAGTCCATTTATTAAAACCATTTGTTTTTGTAATGGAACATGCAGTTCCATTTCTATTTTGTCAAGATGTGTGATTTAGCATTTGTGCCATACCGACATGAGGCGCTTGTACTCGTCCAGTCGCTGCTTGTTGGAAGCGATGAAAAGGCCTCCATTTTGGATCCAGCCCGTCTCGAGTCCAGTCTCCTCCTCCAGCTCTGAGCTGATCACATTGCGAGTATGAGCCAAGAGTTCCACCTCAGTATCACTTGGTCTTAACTGCCACAAAAGTCCTGTAAATAAGCAAAGTAGTATCTTATTCAAACAATGAAACAATCAAAAGACAAGCTGGAGCTCATTTGTATTTGACAGAGTTACGCCCAAGACTCTTATACAACCAGTTATGTAAGCCTATTCATGGAGTAAACTCTTAAACTAAACCGTAAAAGTGGGATATTAAATCGGATTTGATACCTAGATTCAGTTTTACCTTACACATTTTCAAAGTTAAAAACTGAATGGCTTCTGCCTTTACTTTTGGCATTTTGGGGTACTGGAAGAAACTGTCTTCAACAAAGTCTCTAATCACAAAGTAAGCATAGTGCAATACCTGCCGTGTGCCAGGTAGTGCCTGCAGTCAATCTGTCCCTCTCCAGCAAAACCACATTGGTCATGCCCATTTTACACAGGTGGTAGAGAGTCTGGCAACCCAGGCTTCCTCCTCCTATCACCACAACATCTGCAGACTTTGGCAGTGGTTTGGTGGGCCCACTGATGGTGTCCTCCTGTTTGAGGGTCTTCTCATAAGGGACGCTCTTCTCTGTGGTGTGTGTAGATTGGGAGCTATAGCAGCGGGTGGTGGCACGGCACAGGGGCTGATGGCAGGCTATCACCCTCCGTGCCGCTGTTCCCAAAAAGGCCATGGCCTCTGCAACAACACAAGAACTCTTATTACATAATGTCTATAAGCTGTGAAGAAGTCCCTCAGGGCTCAGTATTGGGCCCACTTTTATTTGTTACATCTACTTTTTCTTTTTTTGAAAGAGAAGAGTTCTCTACATAAGATAAATGGTCTGCCCATAAAAACTTTATAAAATAAAATACACTTGGCTCCTAAAATATCCGATACACAGTTGCAATTTTACATTTAGTCATTTTAGCAGACGCTTTTATCCAAAGCGATTTACAACTTGAGAAATACAGAAAGCGATTCGATATGAAGCGATAATTTAGTTAATAACAGTAAATAATAATAATGTTCTATTTACAAAAAGGTTGCATTTGTGAAAAATCATTCTAAAACATTGATTCATCTTTGTTCAATTTTAATATCACCATTTACAAATATATAATTAAAGTCAAAAGTTATCTTTTTAACAATTTTATGGACCATGAATGAACAACGAAAAGCTGTATTTTTTTTAATTTACGTTTTAAAGAGATTAATAAATACTATAACAAATGATTTACTTATGAGTTAATGTTGATTTATTAACTCATCAGTTGATTAATGCATCATCTGAAGTTAACTAATGGAGCCTTATTGTAAACAGTTAACAATAATAATCTAACTTAGTATTATTAATCTTTATCTATTTATATCTCATTTCAATGTAAAATGTCCTTTGCATATTTATTCTATTCTCAACACTGAGCACCACGTGAGTCAGCTTATCCACACTAATACGAATTTTAGACGAGATTTGTCATCTGAAATGTTTAACAGTTTCTCACTGGTCACCAAACTTTAAAGTAATGCAATAATGACCAACTTGCCTCTGCAGCGTGTGTGAAACGCAAACACGGTGAAAGTAAAGAATAACAATGAACAAAACAAAAGCATAGTGAAACAGATGCATTATTTCAAGTCTGTAGTAGTTCATATGTTTGTAAACAGAGCGACTGCTGCTCAAACATGGCTGTTTGCTGACCGAGCGCGAGCACGAGCACAGCTGTGCGTGGCGAAACTTCAGGAGCCAAACAAACCACTCAACTTACAAAAGTGACTCACATTTGATGTCTTCCCGGAAGAAATCCTTCAGGAGTGTCCTGTGCAGTCTTTACCCAGTGTAAACGCAGTGTCCTTTACCCAGTGTCCTGTGCAGCCTTCTTTTCATCACACTATGCGTTAGCAAACCCTGAGTCTCACTTACTTTTTCGCATATTGATATCAATCGGACAGGTACAACATGACACGAGCACGCGGGCTGTCTTAAGAACCGCTTGAGCGTCGGTATATTAACGTTTTTCCACGTAAATCTTATTCAATATATAATACACAAAATAAAATGTAAATTCAAGTCGACACTCTATAGCATGTTTACTTTGTTGCTGCTAAACAACTCGCAGCGGTCAGGCGTTCATTCGTTTCACACTGTGCAATTTGTATTTCCGTAATTCGGATTCAAAATGACAAGTGTGAAACGCTCAAAGTGTGTTAAAGGGGTCGTTCGCTTGTGGTTTCAGTCAAGCATGTTGTGTTGGCAGTAGGTTGAGAAAGACGAGAAGTTTCAAACAAAGCATGCACTGATTACCTGCCAGCTGAATAAATCCACTGTGAAAAGAAAAAACGTACAAAAATGATTTGGCTGGTGCGGATGTCGAGTTTCCTCGTGTTTAGCGCTCACTGCAACCGAAACAGCCTGCAGACCAGATCCACTGCCGAACACACATGAGTGAACTCTCCTCCCACCAACAGCTGGAGCAGGTCATGTTAGATCTTATGTTGTTGAAAGGAAGAAATAAATATACTGTAATTTAATGCTGTCTCATTTTATATATAATACAAATATTAAAGAGTATTTTGGAACATTATTACTATATATATATATATATATATATTAGAATTAAATGTCTTATTATTTTATTATTATACTATAGGCCAGGGGTCGGGAACCTATGGCTCGCGAGCCATATATGGCTCTTTAGATGGCTGTACACTGTGTGCACAATTATTAGGCAAGTGATTATTTTGACCATATCATCATTTTATCCATAATTTCCAACTCCAAGCTGTATACACTTGAATGCTCATTGGATACAATGCATAACAAGTGATGTGTATTTGTGTAATGAGGGAGTGTGTGGCCTAAGGAGATCAACACCCTGTTTCAAGGTGTGCAGAATTATTAGGCAGATTCTTTTCTTCAGGAAAAATGGGCCAAAAAAGAGATTTAACTGACTCTGAAAAGTCCAAAATTGTCAAAAGTCTTTCAGAGGGATGCAGCACTCTTAAAATACCTACGATTTTTGGGCATGAACACAGAACTATCAAACATTTTCTTGCAAATAGTCAACAGGGTCACAAGAAATGCGTCAAGACGAAAATACGCAACTTAATCAGCAAATGTTTGACAAGAATCAAACATGAGTCTACCAGGAACCCATTATCCTCCAGTGCTGCCATATTCCACAACTGCAGCCTACCTGCAGTGTCAAGAATTATGAGATGTTCAGTTCTCAGAGTCATGGCCAAGGTAAGAAAGGCTGAAACCTGACCACCTCTGAACAAGACACACAAGTTGAAACGTCAAGAATGGGCCAAGAAATATCTGAAGACAGTTTTTCAAAGGTTTTGTGGACTGATGAGATGAGAGTGACTCTTGACGGAGCAGATGGATGAGCCAGTGGTCCATCATCAGTGATCACTAACGGACGCAGTGCTCCACTTCGACTCAGGCAGCAAGGTGGAGGTGGGCTACTGGTATGGGCAGGTCTTATTAAAGATCAGCTAGTTGGACCTTTTTCGAGTTGAAAATGGACTCAAAACAAAGTCTCAGACCTACTGGCAATATTAAGAAGACACTTTCTTCAAGCAGTGGTACAGGAAAAAGTCTGCATCTTTCAAGAAGACTGATTTTTATGCAAGACAACGCTCCATCACATGCATCAGAGTACTCCACTGCGTGACTGGCCAGTAAAGACCTTAAAGATGGAAAAACGAATGGCATGGCCCACTTCTTCACCTGACTTGAACCCTTTTGAGAACTTTTGGGGCCTTCTTAAGCAGGAAATATACAGTGAAGGTAAACCGTACACCTCTCTGAATAGTGTCTGGGAGGCTGTGGTTGCGGCTGCACAAAAAGCTGATTCTGACCAGATCAAGAAACTGACTGATTGTCTGAATGGAAGGGTTATGACTGTTATCAAAAAGAGGGCTGAGGTTTTTTGTGTGTGTGGAAATTTCAGAAGTGTTTATTTGTAAATTGAGTTTGTGTATTATTCTCACTTTAACAGGTGAAAATAAACAAGTGAAATGGGAAAATCTTTGTTTTTCATCTAGTTGCATAAGAATTCTGCACACTAATAGTTGCCTAATAACGGTGTACATCTAGATATTCTCTTAAGAAAGCAAAAACTTCACTTTTACTACTTAAATGTTAACATTTGAGGATTTGTTAACATTTTGGATTGACCAAGAGCACTGTATTTGTACAATAACAAAAGTAATCCTCAAAAATACAACTTGTCTAATAATTATGCACACGGTGTATATGGCTCTTGTACTTTATTTTTAAGTATCTTATACACAATAAAGATTGACCCAAATATGGGGAGATTTAAAAGTTTAAGATTTAAACACACATTGGGCAAACATTAACTTAAAAACTCATATATGTGGGTTCTAGCTTTATGTATATATATACACAAACAAGTTTTATTTCCAAAACAACATATGTATATATTTGGGGAAAGTTACTTTGAAAAGCAATGCATTACAATATTGCATTACTCCTCTAAAAAGCAACTAATTGTGTTACTTGGTTACTTTTTAGGAAAATAACTCAAGTTGCTTGTAATGTATATATATGTATAACATATATGTTTACATGCTGGGTGGCATGTGGAGACTCAGCTATCGCAATTAGAGCAGAAAGGTTGATCTCAGACATATGCTATACTATCAGAAGCTTCACTTCACCAATGGGACTCCCAACAGCACTATACAACACAATCATGAATATACTGTAAAAACATGGATGTCGGTATGTATGCGAATAACCACATGCATATGGCATTGGATTATTAGTCTAATTTCATGAAAAAATACATCCCTGGAATATTCTATATTTATATGGAAGCCACATTAGGAAAAAAACATGTCCTGTTAAATGTTAATTATGTCATAAAAACAAAGTGAGATACTAAGTGAGATTAAAAAAGTTTAAATATTCTGTTATAACCATGATTTTTAAGCCATAATTTCAATGTCGTAATTATGATGTTTATGTGATCATTTATTCTTTTCATCTCATAATTTTGACTTTTATTGTCAAATATCATATTATAATTATAAATTACAAAAGAATTGGTTGTTTTTCTTATGTGGTAGAAATGGGCTTGCATACGTTTACTAGAATTTATTTTTTTTAAGGTTTTTTTTAACATATTGTCTTTCTATTTTTATATTTCACAGACATAAACTGAGTCCGTTTCATTCGAGTTGCCATGAACTTTGATTATTATTGGCTGACCTATTTCTACATGCACAAAAACATCCTTGAGAGTTTCAGTCACTGACCTAACAAAACCTTTCCTATCTGAGACAACCAATCAGGTGAGGTTTCAGAGCCCCACCTCCAGTCATGGAAATATGACAACACACTGGGTGAAGCAATGACTAGAAATCAGTGACGACACACACAAACATTACCGCATTCATTCATTCAGATACTTTTAAATGCTTGTTAAATTATATTTAAGGCATTATAAACTGCTTCATGAAATTTTAATTCCAGATTTGAGAAAATACCCAACCCTTCTCCTTATGCCTGAGCCGTGGTCACATGATATAGGAGATGATATTAGCACATCTATACTAATCATTCATCAGTCTGCATATTCAACACCTCAATATGGTGACAGAAACAGTTATATAATAAAAGAGTAATACAGTGGTATTGTAAGTGTTTACCTCAGGGCACTGAATCATGAACAAATGCAGCTTCTAACCTGCTGTTGTTTTATTTTCAACTAAACATTTATTTACTTATTTTAATGTTTTACTGCTTCCTGTCTTGCACCGCAAAAACATTAGCATATGATGGATGAATCTTACTGACTACTGAACTAGGGATCTGACTGACTACTGAACTAGGGATCTGACTGACTACTGAACTAGAAATCTGACTGACTACTGAACTAGAGATCTGACTGACTACTGAACTAGAGATCTGATACTGAACTAAAGATCTGATTGACTACTGAACTCGAGATCTGATTGACTACTGAACTAGAGATCTGATTGACTACTGAACTAGAGATCTGATTGACTACTGAACTAGAGATCTGATTGACTACTGAACTCGAGATCTGATTGACTACTGAACTAGAGATCTGATTGACTACTGAACTAGAGATCTGATTGACTACTGAACTAGAGATCTGATTGACTACTGAACTAGAGATCTGACTCACTACTGAACTAGAGATCTGACTGACTACTGAACTAGAAATCTGACTGACAACTGAACTAGAAATCTGATTGACTACTGAACTAGAGATCTGATTGACTACTGAACAAGAGATCTGATTGACTACTGAACTAGAGATCTGATTGACTACTGAACTAGAGATCTAATTGACTTCTGAACTAGAGATCTAATTGACTTCTGAACTAGAGATCTGATTGACTACTGAACTAGAGATCTGACGGACTACTGAACTAGAGATCTGACTCACTACTGAACTAGAGATCTGATTGACTACTGAACTAGAGATCTGATTGACTACTGAACTAGAGATCTGACTCACTACTGAACTAGAGATCTGATTGACTACTGAACTAGAGATCTGACTCACTACTGAACTAGAGATCTGATTGACTACTGAACTAGAGATCTGATTGACTACTGAACTAGAGATCTGATTGACTACTGAACTAGAGATCTGACTCACTACTGAACTAGAGATCTGATTGACTTCTGAACTAGAGATCTGATTGACTACTGAACTAGAGATCTGACTCACTACTGAACTAGAGATCTGATTGACTTCTGAACTAGAGATCTAATTGACTTCTGAACTAGAGATCTGATTGACTACTGAACTAGAGATTTGACTGACTACTGAACTAGAGATTTGACTGACTACTGAACTAGAGATTTGACTGACTACTGAACTAGAGATCTGATTGACTTCTGAACTAGAGATCTGATTGACTACTGAACTAGAGATCTGATTGACTACTGAACTAGAGATTTGACTGACTACTGAACTAGAGATTTGACTGACTACTGAACTAGAGATCTGATTGACTACTGAACTAGAGATCTGACGGACTACTGAACTAGAGATCTGACTGACTACTGAACTAGAGATCTGATTGACTTCTGAACTAGAGATCTGATTGACTACTCAACTAGAGATCGGATACTGAACTAGAGATCTGATTGACTACTGAACTAGAGATCTGATTGACTACTGAACTAGAGATTTGACTGACTACTGAACTAGAGATTTGACTGACTACTGAACTAGAGATTTGACTGACTACTGAACTAGAGATCTGATTGACTTCTGAACTAGAGATCTGATTGACTACTGAACTAGAGATCTGATTGACTACTGAACTAGAGATTTGACTGACTACTGAACTAGAGATTTGACTGACTACTGAACTAGAGATCTGATTGACTACTGAACTAGAGATCTGACGGACTACTGAACTAGAGATCTGACTGACTACTGAACTAGAGATCTGATTGACTTCTGAACTAGAGATCTGATTGACTACTCAACTAGAGATCGGATACTGAACTAGAGATCTGATTGACTACTGAACTAGAGATCTGATTGACTACTGAACTAGAGATTTGACTGACTACTGAACTAGAGATTTGACTGACTACTGAACTAGAGATCTGATTGACTACTGAACTAGAGATCTGACGGACTACTGAACTAGAGATCTGACTGACTACTGAACTAGAGATCTGATTGACTACTCAACTAGAGATCGGATACTGAACTAGAGATCTGATTGACTTCTGAACTAGAGATCTGATTGACTTCTGAACTAGAGATCTGATTGACTACTGAACTAGAGATCTGACTCACTACTGAACTAGAGATCTGATTGACTACTGAACTAGAGATCTGATTGACTACTGAACTAGAGATCTGATTGACTACTGAACTAGAGATCTGACTCACTACTGAACTAGAGATCTGATTGACTACTGAACTAGAGATCTGATTGACTACTGAACTAGAGATCGGATACTGAACTAGAGATCTAATTGACTTCTGAACTAGAGATCTGATTGACTACTGAACTAGAGATCTGATTGACTACTGAACTAGAGATCGGATACTGAACTAGAGATCTGATTGACTTCTGAACTAGAGATCTGATTGACTACTGAACTAGAGATCTGACTCACTACTGAACTAGAGATCTGACTCACTACTGAACTAGAGATCTGACTGACTACTGAGCTAGAGATCTGATACTGAACTAGAGATCTGATTGACTACTGAACTAGAGATCTGACGGACTACTGAACTAGAGATCTGACTGACTACTGAACTAGAGATTTGACTGACTACTGAACTAGAGATCTGATTGACTACTGAACTAGAGATCTGATTGACTACTGAACTAGAGATCTGATTGACTACTGAACTAGAGATCTGATTGACTACTGAACTAGAGATCTGACTGACTACTGAACTAGAGATCTGACTGACTACTGAACTAGAGATCTGATTGACTACTGAACTAGAGATCTGATTGACTACTGAACTAGAGATCTGATTGACTACTGAACTAGAGATCTGATTGACTACTGAACTAGAGATCTAATTGACTTCTGAACTAGAGATCTAATTGACTTCTGAACTAGAGATCTGATTGACTACTGAACTAGAGATCTGATTGACTACTGAACTAGAGATCTGACTCACTACTGAACTAGAGATCTGATTGACTTCTGAACTAGAGATCTGATTGACTACTGAACTAGAGATCTGACTCACTACTGAACTAGAGATCTGATTGACTTCTGAACTAGAGATCTAATTGACTTCTGAACTAGAGATCTGATTGACTACTGAACTAGAGATCTGATACTGAACTAGAGATCTGATTGACTACTGAACTAGAGATTTGACTGACTACTGAACTAGAGATTTGACTGACTACTGAACTAGAGATTTGACTGACTACTGAACTAGAGATCTGATTGACTTCTGAACTAGAGATCTGATTGACTACTGAACTAGAGATCTGATTGACTACTGAACTAGAGATTTGACTGACTACTGAACTAGAGATTTGACTGACTACTGAACTAGAGATCTGATTGACTACTGAACTAGAGATCTGACGGACTACTGAACTAGAGATCTGACTGACTACTGAACTAGAGATCTGATTGACTTCTGAACTAGAGATCTGATTGACTACTCAACTAGAGATCGGATACTGAACTAGAGATCTGATTGACTACTGAACTAGAGATCTGATTGACTACTGAACTAGAGATTTGACTGACTACTGAACTAGAGATTTGACTGACTACTGAACTAGGGATCTGATTGACTACTGAACTAGAGATCTGACGGACTACTGAACTAGAGATCTGACTGACTACTGAACTAGAGATCTGATTGACTACTCAACTAGAGATCTGATTGACTACTCAACTAGAGATCGGATACTGAACTAGAGATCTGATTGACTTCTGAACTAGAGATCTGATTGACTTCTGAACTAGAGATCTGATTGACTACTGAACTAGAGATCTGACTCACTACTGAACTAGAGATCTGATTGACTACTGAACTAGAGATCTGATTGACTACTGAACTAGAGATCTGATTGACTACTGAACTAGAGATCTGACTCACTACTGAACTAGAGATCTGATTGACTACTGAACTAGAGATCTGATTGACTACTGAACTAGAGATCGGATACTGAACTAGAGATCTAATTGACTTCTGAACTAGAGATCTGATTGACTACTGAACTAGAGATCTGATTGACTACTGAACTAGAGATCGGATACTGAACTAGAGATCTGATTGACTTCTGAACTAGAGATCTGATTGACTACTGAACTAGAGATCTGACTCACTACTGAACTAGAGATCTGACTCACTACTGAACTAGAGATCTGACTGACTACTGAGCTAGAGATCTGATACTGAACTAGAGATCTGATTGACTACTGAACTAGAGATCTGACGGACTACTGAACTAGAGATCTGACTGACTACTGAACTAGAGATTTGACTGACTACTGAACTAGAGATCTGATTGACTACTGAACTAGAGATCTGACGGACTACTGAACTAGAGATCTGACTGACTACTGAACTAGAGATCTGATTGACTTCTGAACTAGAGATCTGATTGACTATTGAACTAGAGATCTGATTGACTATTCAACTAGAGATCGGATACTGAACTAGAGATCTGACTCACTACTGAACTAGAGATCTGATTGACTACTGAACTAGAGATTTGACTGACTACTGAACTAGGGATCTTATTGACTATTCTTGCAGTTTTTACGCCCACTTGAATACTTTAGGCAGTTTCCTGAAATAAGTCATTTAAGTAGATAAATTTAAGTGGTTAAGCGCAAAAACTGCAAGTGTGGGTATATGAACATGCCTGGTTTTTCAACACATCAAAAAAAAAAATTGCCATCACCCGTTTTCTTTAGGTTCTTCGCACTTTTATTATTTTTTATTTTTTTATACAGTATATATATATAGTCGTTAGTTATTTTAGTACTTCAACTTAAATTAAACAAAAAAGATTAATGTTGAGTTGACAATAAAAATAAAAATATATTTTTTGTATTTTATTTTCGTCCATGTTTATGTTCATATGGTTTCAGTTTCAGTTAAAGTCAAATATAGTAACCCTGTCTCATCATCTACATCTGTTCTTTTAAAATATACTTCTAAAAACATGTGAATAATAAAGTTACATTTAAAAAGAAAACACCTAAATGCTTCAAAACTACAATTAAAAGACCTAAGTTGTTGTTATTGTACTTTTGTACACCAAAAGATGGCGGTAGAGAAGCAGCAGTCGCCCTGCTCCAGTTTTAAGAAGTCTTAAAGGGATAGTTCACCCAAAAATGAAAATTCTGTCATCATTTACTCACCCTCATATTGTTCCAAACCTGTATGAATTTCTTTCTTCTGCTGAACACAAATTTTTTTTTTTTTTAAGAATCAAACAGTTGATGGTAGCCATTGACTTTCATAGTAGGAAGAAATACTGTGGAAATCACCTCCCAGAATGTGTAAAGTTAAGTTAGTCTTATTAAATAACTCCTCAATATTTGATCCTAGGCTAAACTAGTTATGAGTTTACTGTCTCTGCTTATATATCTCTCGCTCTCTCTCTCTCTATATATATATATATATATATATATATATATATATGTCTCAGAAACATATCATTTGACTTTTATAGGTAACAGCCATATTTGTTCACATTATTTATTTCTGTTGATCAATTTAATTAACCTGTGAAGTAGACTGAAAAAAAGATATATATATATATACACACACATATACATACACACACCTTCAAATTAATGGCTGTAAAGATTAAATACTGTTCCAATAAAAAAAACTGCATTTGACTGACATCCAAGAAAAGATTTATTTCCAAAACAACAAAATCTAACAGAACTGCCATGCACACTAATCCCATGTCATTTCATTTGGTCCTGCTGTTCATTTTGGAGAGTCAGAGAAGGGAATAAGACAGGGAGGACAATAAATAAGAACAAATGATTACGATGGGATCAGAAAAATTCAGCACAATCAGCATAAATGCACCAAAATAAAAATAAATCATTTAAAATATACACTAAGCTCTGTATGTTTGATTGTCTGAGCATGATAATCCAATGCGAGTTGTTTAAACTTTGAAAAAAATCCAGTAATAAAAAATCTAACGCACCACTTCCATATGAACTGTCAAATGTCAATTTTATATAGTTAAAAGAGAAAACTAACCTGACAACAATACAAAATTGGTTAATTTGTACCATGAAAATGCACAAAAACCCTCTCCACAAATACATAACTTTTTCCCTCTTGTATTATACTCAGCTAGAAGTGTCACTGTACCCTGCTGCCTTTACAGGCTCTTGTTTTCCATTAAAACTATATTGTCTTTGTTAAACGTATTTTTCTCATTGTTTGAGTGTTGCTTTTGTTTTACCATAAACCTCACTATACTTTTTGTTAGATTTACGCTTAAAACAAGACAAAATCCCATTAAAGTTACAACAGCAAAATAATTCATTTAAAGGAGTCAAAGTCTCCACCTAATGATTGGTCCCAGGTCTTGTGCTTCTCTTCCACAGTTTTGAGGTCTCCATGGGTGACATTTGTCCTTTTGAAAGAGCTGCCCACTCATTCTAACCCCATCCACTTTTAGAAAATGCCTATTTACGTGGCTTTGGGACTGGGTACTTCACAACTCATCCTTGTAGGTGGCGCTCTGCAGACCGGCCGGTGGCTGAGAGCCCTTCAGAGTTTTATGTGACCCCCTCCAATCCGTGCGCACGTTGTCATCGTCCCATAGCGTAGACGTCTCAGTGTCGCTCACCCACTCCGGGTCCCCGGCATAATGACAGGGCTGCACCAGAAGAGGGTGTGTGGAATACGCCATCAGATTCCGGTTGGGAAAATGGGATTTGTAGTCCTCACTATTGAGAGGGGAAAAACTCCTTAAAATTACAGGCTGGAGAAATTAGGTCAAGAACATTTTCCTGTGATGTTATAAGCAATAGAAATATAATATAAATGGGAATATACTATATAGATTCTCATTTATTATATTACTATTAATTATAGTTAAGATTTTAAATATACATATACACATATATATATAGCTCTGGAAAAAATTAAGAGACCAGTGCAATTTTTTCTTAAATCAGCATCTCTACAAGTATGGAAGACATTCCATTCCAATGTCTGTTGAATTCCAACACAGGCAGACCTCAATCTACTGAATGAGGTGCTGATTAGGTGATTACCTGAACCAAATCTTATTTAATAAGGAAAAGAATAAAAAAACGCTTCTGTAGTCATCACTATCCTCTTGCAGTAGGACCAGCTGGCTGGCAAAAACAGTAGTAGTGTAGTGATAGTAGTACCTTAAAAGTAATTGGATTAAAAAAATAACTATTGACCATGCCAAAAAAGTTGAAAAGGAAAGTTTTGAGTAAGGAAAAGAAGGGTTCGATTCTGGCTTTACTGGGAGAGGGATACAGTGAGCGTCCGGTTGCTTCCATCCTTAAAATTTCAAAGACCGCGGTTCACAAGAACAAGGTCAAGCAGCAGACATTGGGGACAACAAAGCTACAGACCGGCAGAGGGCGAAAACGACTTTCCACTGATCGAAATGCCCGCAACTCATTCGAATGACACTCAACAACCGTAGGATGACATCAAGTGACCTACAAAAAGAATGGCAAAAGGCAGCTGGGGTGAAGTGCATGGTGAAGACCAGGCATGGTGAAGAAACGGGCTCCTAGGGGCAGGGCTGAAGTCATGCAAAGCCAGAATAAAGCTCTTCATCAATGAGAAGCAGAGAAGAGGCAGGCTAAGGTTTTGCAAGACTCGCATAAGGTCATCTTCTCTGATGAGTCCAATTTTCTGCGTTGTCCAACACCTGGTCATCTAATGGTTAGACGGAGGCCTGGAGAGGCCTACAAGCCACAGTGTCTCGCACCCACTGTGAAATTTGGTGTTGGATCGGTGATGATCTGGGGGTGCTGCAGCAAGGCTGGAATCGGGCAGATTTGACTTTGTGAAGGATGCATGAATCAAACCACGCACAAGGTTGTCCTGGAAGAAAACGTGCTTCCTTCTGCTCTGACAATGTTCCCCAACTCTGAGGACTGGTGTTTCCAGCAGGACAATGCTCCATGCCACACAGCCAGGTCAATCAAGGTGTGGATGGAGGGCCACCAGATCAAGACCCTGCCATGGCCAGCCCAATCTCCAGACCTGAACCCCATTGAAAAGCTCTGGAATATGATCAAGAGGAAGATGGAAGGTCACAAGCCATCAAACAAATCCGAGCTGCGTGAATTTTTGCACCAGGAGTGGCATAAAGTCACCCAACATCAAGACTGGCAGAGAGCATGCCAAGACTCATGAAACCTGTGATTCAAAATCAGAGTTGTTCCACCAAATATTGATTTCTGAACTCTTCCTAAGTTAAGACACTAGTATTGTGTTGTTTAAAAAATAAATGTGAACTTATTTTCTTTCCATTTTTCGAGGTCTGACAACACTGCATCTTTTGTGTTATTTTGACCAGTTGTTGATTTTGGCAAATAAATGCTCTAAATTAAAATATTTTTGTTTGGAATTTGTGAAAAATGTTGTCAGTAGTTTATAGAATAAAACAAAAATGTTAATTTTACCCAAACTCATATCTATAAATAATAAAACCAGAGAAATTGATAATTTTGCAGTGGTCTCTTAATTTTTTCCAGAGCTGTATATATACACAAATAAGATAAAATAGGCAAACAAGCTTATGTGATGCTAATAGATTATATTTACCAAAAACACTTTCTTGCCACAGGTCAGACATTCTGAATTTAGTTTATTTTAATACATCGTGGGAGATTTATTTTTATTTTTATACTATGGTAGCTCCCAGCATGCATTGTGGGATGAAGCATGTTCCTATACGCTGATTCTTGATGTCTGTTTGTGTCTAAAAAATAAATAAAATCCCACAATGTATTTAAAAATCAAACTTCAGAATGTCTGATCTGTGGTAAGAAAGTGAAGCGTTGCTTCATCGTGATGCGAGAGAAACGGTTTCCCAGGATGCCAGACAAAGAGAGAAACTCTCTCAGAGGCTTTGCACACACCCACGGGCTCTCAGACAAGACACGTGATTGGTTCCCAGCGCGAGATCGACCAATGAGAGCACGAGTGGAGTGGGAGCCTCTTCGCCTCTCTCAGAAGCAAATGTTGACGATCCAGCGCCGATATCTGATGATGAGGCGCTTACTGAACGGATTTAAAGGCCTCATTATACCAGTGCAGTAACACCTTCATCATCATCATCATCCATCGGACTGCACAGGTCTGTCATCGTCATCATTACTGGAGTCTCAAGATACTACTGTCATTGACGAGTGTAGAGCACCATAATACGAATCGTATGAGAGAGAGATTGAGTAAATGTATAATATTAAGGTTTTATAATGAGATAGATTTAATTAAAATATATTTAAAGTATAAATATACATATTTTAAACATTCTGGTACCTACACACACATATATGGAAATTCCTAGGTTGCCAATCCTACTTCACGGATTTTCACTCATCCAGGGGTTCCGGTCCATATTAACCGTGATAAACGAGGGATCACTGTATTGGCTGCTGGTGAATTTAGTCTATTAATAACAAATAACCAATTTAGGTCAGGGATAAAATTAGAACTTTATGATGCTGAAAACTATAGCACGTAATCATCTTTGTTTCTGACTTTCTTTGCAACATTTTATGTGTTTTAGTAAACATTGTTATGAAGACCCATCTAAAGCAAAGACCGATCAACATAATGATGACCAAACATTTTAAATAAAACATCAATATCTATACCTCTGTTAATTCTCGATAAGACGTCTGACAGAAATAAAATGCCACTGGTTAGTAATGCAGTTTGTGGAGTTGTTTAATCCTCCTCTGCTGAGATCTGGGGAGATTTAATGTCTTCTTTTATCTTCAGTTGATTTCATCTAAGGCTGTAGCTGTGTTTCTCTTCTCTTCAGTGATTCTGCCTGTTAACAGCAGGTGTTCAGCACTAAAGCTCAATAATCACTTAATTATCTCATTAACTTTAACACTGATTCAGAGTTACTTTAACTCTCTGTAGAGTGAGACCAAAGGCACTCTAAGCAAGAGTTAAATATTTATAAATCTACATATACATCAATATTAAATTCCTAATCCAAAGGTAGGAACAAATATAAATATGATATAATATAACTGGGATCAACTGGACTGTATATTAGGTATAAATTCCTATTTTATAACCACTTTTAAAAAGTACTAGTGATGCTTCCACTACAACCTTTTTAAGGAAAAAGGTCACCGCTTATCTATTTAATGTCTCTTTTGGATCCAGAATCAGATAGCGAATCACTTTAGGACTTGTGCTGCTTGACTTTACCCCAATAAATGAATAAAGTATCAATTAATTTTAGCAAAAGCCTGTGGAGGTACTTCATATTCTGAGGGTAAAGCTTCGTCCTGGGCCAGCTGGCAGCCGGCCCATGGCTTTGTCAGATCTGGAAGGAGAGTGATGCAGCAAATGCTGGCTAAAGCAGCTACTAATTTTGCTGGAATGCAGAACGGGGAAGGCAGGGCGGGGTGTTTAAAGGGTTAGCCATCAGCGGGACGGTTGCAGCACGCCGGTTTCTGCCGGGAGAGTCGCGGATCGGTGGAAAGATTGAAAAACGCGAGGAGAATGCTGCTCTGATTTGTCTCTGTGGGGATGAGGAGCTTCAGGCGGGACGTGCCAAGCAAAATGAATAAGAGTCAGAGATGGAGAGGAGACGGACAGAGGAAAAGGGATGGCATCATGCCAATCCACAGCACACAAACAACCAGTCACGCTGCAGAATCAAAGCTACTGCCATCTCAAGATGAATCTTGAGTCTCGACACTTTGGCAGTAAAACTCAAATAACTCGTACAATTACATAGTGAAGAAACTTTCAGAATAAAACTCTCCAAATCAAAGCAGTCCGTCCTGCTTTGCCAAAATAAGATGTTCTCTTCTAATTCTGGAAAACTAACATTTCATTATAAACTAGACTTGTTCAACATAATCGAAGAGAAAATCCAAGAATCCATATGCCTTTATGGAGAGAATGCAAACTTTAATAAAATCATTAAATTAAAACTAAAAATCTTTTAAGGGGTTTGCAAAAAACCCGCACAAGTCATTTAAAGTATGTTTAGTCACAGTCTCTGTGGACTTGAGTGTGTTACTCACTTAGGGTGCTTGTCATACATGATGGGTAGAAACTCATCCACAGGAAGCATCTTGGAGACCGGTTGGGCGTTCAGGAGCTTCTGAGCTCCCTGGAGAGAGATGGCGTAAGACAGCGTCCAGTAGGAGTAATCGGCGTACACCAGATTCCTCACGTTCTCCACTGCAACTTCCTCTCCAGGGTTTACCTTCTTCCTGCCCAGGTATCTGCAACAAATCCCACAACCGTAACGGGATCAAAAAACGGGACCAAACGGGAACACTATATCAACTGAAATGAGTTGTACAGTTGGATTACATATTTGTATTTGGTTGTTTAAAAGTGCCCCAAATGTGCTCTCCTTTCCAAGAGCCTGATCTGCTCTGATTGGTCAGACGGCTCAGTTTGTTGTGATTGGTCTACTCTGCTCTGATTGGTCAGACGGCTCAGTTTGTTGTGATTGGTCTACTCTGCTCTGATTGGTCAGACGGCCCAGTTTGTGGTGATTGGTCTGCTCTGCTCTGATTGGTCAGACGGCCCAGTTTGTTGTGATTGGTCTACTCTGCTCTGATTGGTCAGTTTGTGGTGATTGGTCTACTCTGCTCTGATTGGTCAGACGGCCCAGTTTGTTGTGATTGGTCTACTCTGCTCTGATTGGTCAGACGGCCCAGTTTGTGGTGATTGGTCTACTCTGCTCTGACTGGTCAGATGGTCCAGTCTGTTGTGATTGGTCTGCTCTGCTCTGATTGGTCAGACGGCCCAGTTTGTTGTGATTGGTCTACTCTGCTCTGATTGGTCAGATGGTCCAGTCTGTTGTAATTGGTCTACTCTGCTCTGATTGGTCAGACGGCCCAGTTTGTTGTGATTGGTCTACTCTGCTCTGATTGGTCAGATGGTCCAGTCTGTTGTAATTGGTCTACTCTGCTCTGATTGGTCAGATGGTCCAGTCTGTTGTAATTGGTCTACTCTGCTCTGATTGGTCAGATGGCTTAGTCTGTGTCTACTGCTTACAGCTCGTGTTGGAAACTAAATTTCCATAACCATAAGTGAATTTCAGCTCCAGAGTCTTCCTCAGAGCTTGTATACACAGAGCTTGTATAAATTAACGCAAAGGGGATTTGTTTTCGTAGTGCAGAACTATGCCAACAATACAAACCCAACTCTTCCAGGCCCCTTCCAGACTACTCAGTGTTTTAGGGTCAAAGTAGATGTTGTTCGCAACCAATGAAGACTGTAAGCTGGCATTACGCAAATTTGTTACAAACCTATGTAGGTTTGTGCAGGAAGTGAGACTGGAATTACTGACGACTTGTTTCAAACAGTTCAGAATCACTTCTTCCGTTTGGGAGACAATAACTCTGTTATTTATCATATACTTTGAAACTTTGCAGACCTTTTACATTCACAAACAGATATGTTACACACTACATGAAAGCTAATACTTGATAATACATAATAGAGACACTTTAAATAAGATTTTTAAATGTTTATATAGTTATCACAAGCTTATGGTATATAATCATAAAAATGAAAGTATGTAAAAAAATCTACGCTGAATTTAAGTTTTCCTTATAACTACAACAAAAACAATATTCTCTCTGGTTTTCTCACGACAACCATGTGACAGACAGACAGGTGTGACTCACATGATGTCCCAGTCCAGCTCCACCTGCTCCACCTCCTCCATCAGCCGCATCAGACGCCGTTTAAAGTTGGCTTGGAAACGCACATCATCCTCAAAGATCAGCGCCTTGTCTAACTCCATGTCCACCATCTACGGGCAACAGACTACAAATCATTTTGACATACTAAAAACACTTCAATATTTTATAATTAATATAATTAATATATACTTTTATTCAGCAAAGATGCATTAAGATGATCAAACGCAACAGGAAAGACATTTACACTGCTAAAAATATTTCAAATGAATGTGGTTCTTGTGAACTTTCTATTCATCAAAAACTCATGAAAAAAAGTATCATGGTTTGGACAATCTATTTTAACATTAATAAAATGAATAAATGTTTGTTAAGTGTTAAATAATCATATCAGAATGATTTCTGAAAGATCGTGTGACATTGAAGACTGGAGGAATGATGCTGAAATAATAATGTTTCACAATATTACTGTTTTTATTATATTTTCTGACAAAATAATAAATTCAGCCTTGGAGCATAGGAGTCTTTTTTCAAAAGCCTTGCAACTCCAAACCTTTAAATGGTAGTTTACAATAAAATATGCTTAAAAATATCTGAATGCACTGCACATTTGAGTTGAATACTTGTTAAAGACTCCTGTTAAAGACTTTTACTCAAGTCATATTAGAACTGGTGACTTGTAACTTGTAACGGAGTCAATTGTCGCTGAAAGGTATCTGTACTTATACTCAAGTATGCTTTTCAGGCACTCTTTACCCCTCTGTCTGAATATCAGTGCTTTAGATAAAATACCAAAACCATATGGCATTACTGACCTCTTTCCAGATGTAGTAGTGGCTCAGGAAGCATCCCACCTCTCCCTTGGTCAGCGTGCGGCCAGAGAAAGGGTCATAGTAACCAGGTAAGAGATCGACACCTAGAATCTTAATGTCGCTGCTATTCAAAGCACTGCACACACACACACAATTGAAAACACAAAATTATTGGCTTTATGATGATTGCCATCGTCATCTGTAGATATAAAATAGCACGCATGAAGATTTCTATAATGGTAAATGTCTATTAGAGCTGGATGATTAATTATTAAAAGATTGTGATCTTGATTCAGACACCCACACAATCTAATTCCTAAATGACAACTTTAAACCACACAGCATCACTATTTCTGTTACATTAATTCAGATTATCACAAAACTACTGGGATAAAAGTTTATAGTTCGGATACAAACCGAGGTTAGATTTACATTTATGCATTTATCAGACGCATTTATACAAAGCGACTTACATTGTATTCAAGGAACACATTGAATCAGTTCTTGCTTTCCCTGGGATCGAACCCATGACAATGCTCTACTGATTGAGCTACAGGAAAGCTATGGTAGTAGCTCCTGTGTAGCTATGAAGTAGTGAAAATAGAGCAAATTGCCTTTTGAAAGAAACTTGACACTTCAAATAAAGATTGTATTTATTACAACACTACACCAGTAGTTGGCGACAAGTGACTGTTTCATGAGTTTGCACTCGAACAGAGTAAAGAGTATGTGTATTCGGGGCGAGAACTAGTAAATAAAATATAATAAGTCTGAAGAAATACACTTGAGGTATAGAGAGGGTAATGTGTTCCTGATAAGGAATGGAAAATTACAACTGAGCCTTTAGCCTTGACTAGAGATATAAATGCTGAAGCAGACCCCCCCCTTCTCTCTAACACTCTGCAGGGCAACTTCGGATGTCTGTATGACTGTTGACCTTTTCTTGCAAGAAAATAAACCTTTTTAAATTAAAATTGTCTCTTATTCAGAATTGATAAAAGATTTTGCCACCACAATTTGGCGCTGCGAGGAGGGTTCTTGGTTGTCTCTTCTGGACCCAGAGCGGACAGTGACTGGCCATCCTGGACCGAGTAGGTCTAACCCTACCTCGCTAAGTTTGAGAGAGAGGGGCTGACCGCAGGGGCCCAGAGGAGACACCACTGGAACCAGAAAAGAACAGAAGCGGCAACGGAGTACGATTTTGCCACCACAGGTGAAAGAGGGATGCTGGAAGACTATTGTACACATTCAAATGAATTTTTGCAGCAATTAACTGCAGCTACCTCTAGTAAATGACATGTTATTTTGTTTAGTTGTCCAGAATCATGGGAGAATCGTGATCTCTTTTTCAAAACAAAAACAAAAATCACAATTCTCAAACTATCAAGAATCATGCAGTTCTAATGTCTATTGTGTGTTTATCTATACTTACGCTCCATCAATGGCATCCACAACTTTAGCATCAATCTCTAGTTCATACAATGACCATAACATCCTGTCCCTGCGGTCTGGACGCCTGCGCAGGTTTACCAAGTAGATCTGAGGAGTACACACGCACACACACACATGCAAAATGTTACATAGTTACAAATGTTACATATAGTGATTGCTGTAGCTCACAATATTGGTAAAAAAAGCATGCACTTTACCTCATCAAAACCCATGAGATCTGACTTTTTGGGAGGAACATGGACATAGCGAGAGACGTACATGGGCGGCCCATGGACTGCGGGAGAAATGACCTCAATTAGGGCTCAAATCCTTGACTACGATTCTGTTCAGTTGAGAAGCTAATCACTAATCAACACTGAAAATCACACAAGAAAATGAAAGCCTGTTTCTATCTCAAGATAAAAAATAAGAAAAGGTTCTTGTGACTTTAAATCCCATATTGTTAAATCGTATATTTTTCTTGTAATGTAACTTTATTTCTCCAACTCCAACTGTATCTCCAACTTCTCAGTTAAGATTATGTTCTATTGCGCGATCGGGAAGATTGACTTTTACAAAGTCCTGAGTTTGAGGTTTGAGCTTCTGCGCATTATGGGACAGAAAGCTCGCGTTGCAGACTGTCGTGAATATGCTCAGGACAATTTGCAGACATTGTGGATTACATGATGTTGTAAATAATGTAGTTTTTATTGCATCAACCAATCGTTTCACTTCATAAGACCTTAATGTATCATCAGGAGCCATGGTATTCATTTTGTTTTGCCTGTATATGTTTTTTGATTCTCAAAGTGACAGTAAACATGGACTTGCATTATACGAATCGCAGAGGACCACAGTTGTATTTGTAATGATGAAGTTGAAATTTAAAATATAGTAACTTAAAATTCAATGATAAAAATGATTTAAAAAATGATAATCAAGTACTTCATATGTCAACACATCAAAATAAGTGTATTTCTTTAAATCATGACAAAAAAATCATTAAAACATTACAATTTATAATGTACTTTTAATTTGACATTATTAACGTGTACTTAAGTGTGTTTAGAAACGCTTTCATAAAAGTGCACTATCATTAAATACATTTAAATGGCCTATTTTATATATATATATATATATATATATATATATATATATATATATATATATATAGGTATAATGTATTTTTAAAATTTTAAGTATACTACAAATGCCCATTCAATACACATGCACTTTTTTGGGAAATACATGCTAGCTTAAATGCTGTTATCATTTAAGCAAAAAGAGGGACATGCCGAATATTACAACATTCTGAAATTCATGTAAATTTTAAGTTATCGCAAAAGTGCTATGCTGATAATATCATTTAATTAAAAAAATGTAAATGTCAGTGTTTACTCACTCAAAGACTCCAGGTAAAGGTGGACAAAATTAATTCGATCATCCTCCACAGTCTGATGAGGCTTTGCAGGTACGTTCAGATAGCCATAACGCTCCTTGTTGCACAGATACATCTGAACCTCTGGTTAAAAAGTGAATTATGTAAGATAAATATTGTCAGAAATATTATTCACTATGTCAGCTCTTTCCAATGCTATTTGACAGTCAATCCTTTAAAACGTTACAGTCAGTTGGACACAGAGAAGAATTTTTCCCTCATAAACCAAACTAAATCCAAATGTTAAGCTCATCATGTTGCGTAAGGTAAATGAGATGCATTGGAGTCGTCCAGAAGGGGGCACCATACCCGATATTCTGCAGGAGAAGGCAAAAACGATGATGTCGTCGAAGGGCCAGGAGTAATCTTTGTGAGGGGGGTGAAAGGACACTTTCTTGGTGCCCTGTTTACGTAGGTCCAGCAGGACAGTGGAGTGGACCATCGGGACAGGGTAGCAGCCCAGCCTTTGACGTTGCCTTGTGGGGAAATACTCAGCAGTACGACGATAATAGCCCTGAAACAGAGAGAAAACTGAACAAGTGTTTGAGCAAACAGCACCTAAACAGACCCACAATCAACTATTACTGGAGAGCCTCACTTAAACTCGATAGACGACTTAGATTTGTCACACAGTTTTACTGTCAGTATCTGCTCTCTCATATAAAGCATTGAGAAATCTGATTCAATTGAAGGAGTTTGTCTGGACAATTCATGTAAATTAGCTTTTTTTTAAATCACAGACTGAATTTTCCAAGCAGAAGTTCCAATGCAACATTTTATGTCTTTTTGAAGCTAAATATTTAGTTAAATTTTTAGTTAAATTAGTTAAATCTGAATATTTAGTTAAATTAGTTAAATCTGAGCTACATCTTTCCTGTAGCTCAGTCAGTAGAGCATTGGCATTAACAACGCCAAGGTCATGGGTTCGTACCCAGGGAAAGCAAGAATTGATTCAATGTGTTCCTTGAATGCAATGTAAGTCGCTTTGGATAAAAGCGTCTGCCAAATGCATAAATGTAAATGTAAATTGTTTAAATTATAGCAAAAAATAAATATATTTTAGATATAATGTATATATTCACTACTGCTGAATTTTTAAGACTTTTAAAAGAAAATATTTTTTCTTCTGCTCACCAAGGCTGCATTTACTTGACACTAAAAATACAGTAAAACAGTAATATTCAGAAATATTATTACAATTTAAAAGAAGTGTATTCTGTTTGGATATATTTGATATATTATATTCTTGATGCTCAAGAAATATTTACCATTATAATCAATGTTGAAAACAGTTGTGCTGCTTACATTTTAATATGGAAACCATGATACTTAAAGATCATAAGAACAGTCTTTATTGATCAATTTCTTGAAAAAACTCATAGTGACACCAGTCGTTTGAATGGTATACACAAAGACACACACACACACAAACACATGTGTAAATAAATTCAGAAAATATAGTTTCAAAGTAGTTTCTCCACTGCTCTTATACACTATATTATACAGCAACAGTGGAAGCTGATATGGCGTATTGCAAGATGAAATGTTAGCTATCACACTAATACACACTTCCAAGCTGTAAACTCATGGTTTTGTACCTGTGGAGTGATGCCACACCAGTAGTTGGAGTATGCTGACTGTGAGTCCAGCATGGGGGCAATGACAGATTTATTCTCCGCCATTAAGAGGTGCAGGGTGTTCGGGTTGGTCAGGATGTTGTCTGTGTCCGAATACTGCAGATGAGGAAATAAACACAAAGAATGCCATTAATAGTCGTCATATTAGCACATATAAAACCAATTGCAGGCCTTTTTTTAGTCCAAAATGATATATTTGAAAACGTTCAGTCAGTTTAAAGCAAATCACAGTAGTAGTTAAATGATGTTAGTGTTATTAGACCTCAATGCAGAGTTTGAAACAATTAATAGACCTAAAAAAGATGCTAGGAATTTGGGGCATCACACTTGAATGGTTTTAGTTTGTTCTCCTTGGGAACTTTTTCCCATTGTATGGTGGGGTTCCCCAAGGACCTGTTCTTGGCCCGATCCTGTTTTCATTATATATGCTAACTTTACTGTTGAATTTGTTTATATCAAATGAAAATCACAAGATGGTTTGGAGCTCCGTACAACCAAATTTTGACATTTTGACACACTCTGTAAAATACTGGTAAAGAATATTGTGGCCGTTTTCACAGACAAGGCTTAAACCTAAGCTTAAACCTTTTGAAAACAACTTGGACTTAAATACCTTAAAATATGTTAGTGCCATAGTTTTGTCTCAAGATGCACATCCGTAATGTTTTTTTTCTAAGGCACGTATTTAAAAATAAAATAAAAAATAAGCTACGTAATGTCCTGATTTAACTAAATCCTAATCCTGGCTTAATCTAAACCCTGTCTGTGAAACCAGGTCTTAGTGTACAGTTTGATAATTCTTTGAAATTTTAAAACAGATTCATTCTCTGGTCAAATCTTATTTTTTCTACCTGAGATCAATAATTCAACTATTCAAGTCTACTAATGAATTTGAAACTGAATTTATTTCCAATTATTGACCCTTGTATTTAAAGCATTATACAAATGGCACCTCCATATTTAGTGCACCTTCTTTAAGTGCAGATGTCTCAGTTGCCACTACTAGACTGAAATTGAGTGGCAACCAAGCATTCAAAGTAGCGGCTCCGAAGTGTTGGAATAAATTAGCCTTCATCTATGACTAACATCTTCATTTGATTCTTAAAAGCGACATTTAATATGACATCTACTCACATTAGCATTTGATCCATCTGGATAACTTAGAAAGGGGCTCATATATTTGATGTGTTTGAATCAAATTTTATTTGTCATGTCATGTCATGGTGTTTTTTTTAAAGGTTTTAAAAGTGCTTTAGAAATAAGACAAACAAGAAAAGGATTCCAGTGAATTCCAACACAATTCCGGACCTCAATAAGAAATTAACCTCCATGAACCTTTGAGAATTTTGACCTGGTTTTCATTTTTAATTTGAAATATTCCTAATATATATATATATTTGATCCAAAACATAACTTTAACTGAGTCATACCAGAATGTAGTCAGCCCAGCGTTTCTTGGCAAAGTCCAGCGCTGCCTGTTTGAGCTTCATAACATACTCATAGCGGCCGTTTGTCCAGTGCTTGGGCCCCAGCTCTCCCGCATAGGACCTGTGCAGATAAAACAAGCATTTTAGAATTGTGGTTTATCAGGACAGCATATATGTTGTGTGACGATCATCTCACGTGGGTTTATCTGAAGGTCTCCACTCCACATAATGATATTGCGTTTGCATGACGGTGAGCCATTCTCGCAGGATTGCTGTTGTGTTGTCGATGTTGTGGTCTGTTGCTGCCCTAAAGGAAACAATAAACAGAGAGACAACTATTAATGAGAGACATTGGTGTCATTGAATAGTGTCAAGAGACCAGTAAAGTCATGTGGTGTATCCGACATGCAGAAAAAACAGAAAGCAGGAAGTGATATCATAGAGAGGACCCCGATCACCTTCATGACTATATGCTGTGGTCAATAAGTCTCATAATATATGGACAGTTTGCCCTTTTATGAAAAGGAAACGTTGGAAGGTTGGAGAATGTCATGTGGTGCAACTCAGTCCAAAAATTTAATGATATTTATGAATTAATAAATACTTTTTATCTTTGGAAAATATATATTTTAGAATATGTGTACATTTATGTATTCAAGGTTTCAGGATAATATGGTATATTACTTTATATATAGTTACACTGCTTGACATTGTTAGAGTAATTAAATTTAAACTTTAGGTAAAGTTTAGGTTTATCAAAACAGTTTGAAAACCAACCAACCCGATTTAAAAAAGATTTTCCCATTTATTTTTAGACCTACATACTGAGCGAAGCAAATTAACAACATTAACTAAAATATAATAATAAATTATCATATTTGTGAAATCTTTTGTTTATTTAAAACACCAATTCAACTACTCAAAGCTATTTTTGAACGTTAAATCATGTACTAAATTATTTTCTTCTTGTTTTGGCCTAGTTTATTTTCTAAATAGAATGAGTTAGAAATGAAATAAATGTATTTAAGTGAATAAATAAAGAATGGTATTAGTTGGAGGGGAAAGAGGGTTTGCTTTGGGGGGAAAGAGTGCTCAAAATAAGGGGAGGATGTGATGAAATACAAATAAGATTGACCTTTTGACATCTACAAATAGTAAAAGGATAATGATCCATATGAACGCGCAGGGAAGGAAGTCTCTTACCAGATAGAGATGCGCTGTTTGGGATAGTTGAGTCTCTCGAGAGCTCCGAGGTAATGTGGTAAAGAGTGAGCGGCGTTTCGTGCGATTATAACGAGAACGACCGTGGGCGGCTGCATCTTTGACTCGTCGGTATAATTTTCCTCTGAAAAGTAACACTGCGCTACCGCAAGAACGGCACAAACAGTTATAATCCCAGGTAACATGGCTGGATTTCGACGGGCCGCTGCGTCCCATCCGCGTCAGCAGCTGAGGGAAAGAGGGCTCTTCCCTAAACTTCTCACTCCCCCTCAGTTCTCCGTTCCCCTGAAGGAGCCAACGTGTTCTGTTAGCCCTGTTTGAGTTACAACTTCCGTGTGAGGATTTTTGCTCCGAACTGTTACATTGTGTGTTCAGTGTAACGTTGGCATACAGGGTTTGAACGGAGCTTTTACTAAAACCTCAACTGTTCCATTTTAGAATGTTAAATGTCGCATTGTCGTTCCGCTATTATTTCCTTCGCTTAAATGTTTTAGGGTGGAATGTCGACGTTCGTGTTGGGGATTTGCTTTATAGTGGTTTGCTTTTTCACTACGAAAGAAAGAGTCTGAACCACCATTTTAGCGATTTTATTGTCATACTAAATCACTGACGTTAACAGAGATAGAGGACTGTGATATTTTTTGTCATGTTTAGTCCCAGTACAGTCCACAACAGTATTAAACATTTTCATTTGTTACACACTGTCTAAAAGAAACGACGGAATTAATAAATAAAGAGTGACAAAAAAAGTCCGCGGCTGAAAACCTGCATCTCGTTCATTAACAAGCAAATACATTTCAAACAAAATGTTATTTTAGATGGAAAACTTTTTTTTGACAAAGCAATCACAAAAAGTTGTAGCAGCTTCTTTCACGTTTGCCTACAGTGAACAACCACAAGAGGGATGTGTTGAGCTTGTTTCACAAATAAACCAATGGCGATTTTAATATGACGTGTCTCCATCGGTTTGGCATTAGAAGAGCAATTTCTTCAGTATTATAGATAGATAGATAGATAGATAGATAGATAGATAGATAGATAGATAGATAGATAGATAGATAGATAGATAGATAGAAAAACAGACAGATAGATAGATAGAAAAACAGACAGATAGATAAACAGACAGATAGATAGATAAACAGATAGATAGACAGACAGACAGATATATAGATCGATAAACAAACAGATAGATAGATAGGTAAATAGACAGATAGACAGACAGATAGATAGATATATAGATAGATAGACAAACAGATAGATAGATAGATAAACAGATAGATAGATAGATAAACAGATATATAGATAGACAGACAAACAGATAGATAAATAGATAAACAGACAGATAGATAGATAAACAGACTGACAGATAGATAGACAGACAAACAGATAGATAGATAGATAGATAGATAGATAGATAGATAGATAGATAGGTATGTTTTTGTACTTTAATTTAACTAAATCACTTGATTCAATAAAAATAAAGAGAATCAGGTTTATTCAAAGGGTCACAGAGGGCAAAGTGACTGCATCCCTAGAAAAGCAGAGATCAGTGAGAACAGTGTTAAATCTCTCTCTCTCAAATGGTCAGTCCATCGTTTTATATGAATTTTGAAACGTTTGCTGGTTTTACATGTAGAAAGAAAAGTAAAATTGATCAGTGGCCATCCACACTGCTGAGTTCCTGTCTTTATGAAGACGAGACGAGCTGAGACGAGATCACGTGAAAGAGAGAAGCTCAATGACCAGATGCCTCAGAAAAGCAAAACCGTGGAGGGTATAATCAGAAAAGAAAACAGCCGGCAGAGAACAAAGAGATAAAGGCGCTGAGAGAGTAAACGGAATACGGCTGACATCCAGCGAAACTGATTTCAAGTGGCCCTTCTATCATTGGCCAGCCGCAGTTTCTGTAACAATTAAATTAGCGCCATGCTCAGGCTTGGTCCGGAGACTTGGGTCAAAGGGAGTGTCGTTTCATGGTACCCACGCCTACCCCTCCAACCCCTGGCCCTCGGAGGGCACTTTCCCAGCGCTTTCAGCACAGCCAACCCTGAGAGAGTTCACCAACATCCCAACTAACTTTTCACTGCTGGGTCAAAGGTCTGAGGAGCGGGGCAGCAGGGTGTGCCGGGGGGTTGAGGGCACACAAGACAACTAGCTCGGGCCCAAACATTTATTCAGAGAAGGAGGGGGACATTTTCCCCAGAACGACTTTGATTTAGCCACTTTATCCTATGCCTAGTGGGGGGTCTGCTGTGAGCCTATGGATGTATGAAGCCATGTGGCATAGAAAGTGAAAAGGGGGGTCCACTAGTCCCGGCACCTTTGCAGACTCTTTCTTTACTGGGTCAGTCAAAATCCCTAAAGGGCAGCTGCAACACTATGGGAAAGGCTCCAACTTCATCCAGCGTTGCAATAATCAATAACATGTTCCCATACAGACGTCTCACGGCTCATCAGCTCAATAACTGTCACTCACGGTGCCACGCTCAGCTCCAGCCCACAAACTTACTCAGCAGTTGTGAAGTGACAGTCTAACACTGAATGCGAAGTTAGTTTGAATCTTCACTGAACTACTGCGAATCTACAATGCATTTCAGTTCTTTTCAGTTTTCTTTCTTTGTGGCTGATTCTGCAAAAAGATAGATCTTAAGGAAGAAGAGCTACTGGGGATGTGTTGATAGTATAGATAAATTGACTGGTAATCAGACCATTGGGTACCTTATATGTTCCCATTTGGCCAATACTTCGAGATGACCAAAGCACTTAGACGAAATTGCCTCTGTAAATCTATAGCAGTGTATAGTGATTTTGTTCCATCAGTAGAGTGGGATTCAGTGACACCTTTTTAAGCAGACACATTGCTTAACACACTTCTGCAAACCATTGCTGTTTCATATTGAAGTACAGTGGAACCCACTTATCTCGAGCTCGGCCAACCCTGTTATTTCGACGTTTTTGAAGTGGAACTGCCAAATTCCCTATTTTTCTTAGCATTTTCTTATCGGTTATGTCGATTCTTTTATGTCGCCGAACCCTGATATCTCAGGCACAAAAGAGGGACAAAGTCGCCACTTCACATCAGTTATCTCGATCCCCGTGACTAATGATCGTACCGAGTTCACTGCGCATGTGCTGAGTTCACGTTGCACGTGCATCAAGATCTGTATAGTCGCTCACTCCAATGACGCTTCACTCAGCCGTGCAGCCGCAGAACAACTCGCACAAGTGGCGCAAAAATCAAGCCTTGCAGATGCTATCTTGGAAGAGGAGGCGCAGTAGTTAGCATCATTGTCCAGGAATTTCCAGATTACATTGACATCGACAAAGACGTCGTTACTGATAGAAGCTTAGAAGCATTTGTTTTCAAGCAGACCGTTAAAGGCAAAAAGCAACAAAGCATTTTAGAGTTTGTAAAGAAACCATAGTAGCCGCGTGTGCAATACTTTCAGAACGGTGTCGAAATGACTGTTTTGAGCGGATGTGTTTATGTGTGTTGTGACTGAGTTTACGCTGTGAGCGAAATTGTGTTTGCAATGTTAGAGAATATAATTAAAGGTTTGTATCGAGAATCAAAGGTATTTTTGCCCAGATGTTAAATGAATGGAAATGGAAATTAAAGAAAACTCAAGGCGATTAAACTGGTCACACAAGCTTTATAGATGGGTTTCATACCAGCACACTCTTCTCAAACATGTAAAGAGTATAAGAATAAACCAGAAAAAAGAAAACACTCTGACAAACATCACAAATATAAGGAGGAAAAATGGAAACAGTAGATTATGCTATATAACAGTCAGCGGTAGAGCGGCCATCTCTCTCCTCACTCAAAAACACTCTCCTCCCCGCGCGCGCGTTCATGCCAGAACAGTGTGCACATTACAACATACGCAGTCTTAAAGGTATATTCCCAACATAAAAACAAAGTAGCCGTTACAATCTCTGCTGTTAGTTAGTGCACACATGACTTTTGTTGTTAGCAAACATATACAGTATCTACATTTTTATAGCATGCCGATCGATTCATTAAACAAAACGCCATATTGGCTTTTGGTTTTCTCGATCCTCGGTTATCTCGACGCTTTATTGCAACCCCCGAGGTCGTCGACATAACCGGTTTCCACTGTAATAGTGTACTGTTAAACCTTTCTGAATAGAGACCCACATAATTGTTCTATATTATCATTATTTTAAAAATAAAATATGCATAATCAAGGCATAATTCTGCTGGTGTAACATCAGTGCTTTAGGATTGTGGTTGACCCAAAAATGAAAATCCATTTACTTCTCCTCTACTCATTTCAAATGGATATGCCATTAGTTTTTACACTGCTCTTTTCATACAATGACAATCCCTAATGATCGCATTTGTGAAGCTCCAAAAATGGCCTCTAAAATACTGTAAAAATGTTCCATACCACTGTTTAAGTCTGAATTCAATTGAGAAACAGAACAATTTAAGTCATTATTAATTGTGATTGAGTGCCTTCTAACCAACTATTGTGAGACTAACATCCATACTGCGCTAAAAGCCAATTTATGAGTAAATTTATTTTTTATATTTTTATGTTCTTATTCCTTTTGATTTATTGTCATTGAAAAAATAAATAAATAAATAAATAAATATATATATATATATATATATATATATATATATATATATATATATATATATATATATATATATATATATATATACATATTAAAAGGTTTATCAAAAAACAAAAAAATTCAGAGCTATATGGCTATATGTATTACCTGGAACACAAAATAAATATTCCTTATAGCTTTTTGTGAGAAATAAGTGACAACATAAGTCACAATTCACTTCTTTTACAAATCTAATTTATATATGTATATGTTTAAATGTGCAAATGCCTGTTCTAAGCAGAGTTTGATGTCACTAAAATAAAATCTTTGTGCTTTTTTTAACTTGTAACTATTAAGATCATGTTACAAGTTACAAATGTTTTAGGTCTTGTTTAGTCATGGGCTGTGTCCGAAATCACCCCCTATACCCTTAAATAGGGCATTATTTGAGGGGACAGCCATTTGTAGTGGTGACTGAAACCATAGTGGACGTCCCGAAAGGGCATACATTACACTCACATACTACATTTTCCATGTTTTTAGTATCATGTGAATTACCAGCTTCAATTATGATGCTTCACTGCCTTTCATAAATCCTCTCCTGTGGTCTCATGTGATAGTAAAGTGTCAATCATATACACATTCTGAATATATTCAGAATGTCATCGGAAGAAGTAAGTAATCTAGGGACTTTTTACATACTCTTTTTTGAGAATTATGAATTCGGACATACTATTGTCACACACTCTTTTTTGCCTACCATATAGTTTAGTATGCAATTTCGGATGCGGCTTCAGACTACTATGGAGCTGATTTATTATTTTGTTTTCTTCCTTATGAATTTGTTTTATGCACCATTCTATAGGCCTGTATGTATACTTGATATTTAATATAAAAAAATTAAATATAACCAAATATTAATTAATATGTTAATATATTTGTATTTAAAAAAATTTTTTTTTAAACACGATTAAAAATCATCAACTATAATTGAGTTAAAAAACAGTCAGCTTAATGTAGCTACAGCAAGTATTAAATGTGGTTAAATGTTAAAATAGTGCCAATATCATACATTATGTTGTGTGGGGTGGGGGTAATTCAAGTTTGATCTGCTGTGATGTCACTATTATGGTGCATTGTGGTCTATAGATCTGCCTGAAGGGTGCATGTTGAGTGGACTCTGTTGGTCAAAATCAAAGGATCAAGGCCTGTCCAAGTAAACTTTCCTCGTCCGAATTTGAACGGACTTCAAAATGTTGGTGAGGATTTCCCATGTCTGACCAGAAGATAGTGCTTGCAATTTAATTTTCCATCTGTTTTTCAAATCTGCTGGTCCAATGTGGCTACAGCGTAATATCATTCAGGTATCAGTTCCTTTTTAATGGATTATAAATTTTTTTAATTAAGTTTTATACATGCTAGTTCCGATGACAAAGTTCAAGATAAATATTTTCATTAGTACTGGAACTGCTAATTTGCTAAGTTTCAAATGATTAATCCACACATAACTGGAGAGCACAGACTGGGATCATTGTGTCGGGGGAGCTTGACCACAGCCCTCAAGGACAGCGCTGCATTTTCGGGGCTTAGCTCAGGGGCCTGAGCTTACTCCTGGCAGAGCTCTGGGGCTGTAGTGGGCTCCGGAGCGGGCTCATGGGCTGGAGTGGACTCCGGAGAGGACTCATGGGCTGGAGTGGACTCCGGAGAGGACTCATGGGCTGGAGTGGACTCCAGAGCGGGCTCATTGGCTGGAGAGGACTCAGGAGCGGGCTCATTGGCTGGAGAGGACTCAGGAGCGGGCTCATGGGCTGGAGTGGACTCCGGAGCGGGCTCATTGGCTGGAGTGGACTCCGGAGAGGACTCATTGGCTGGAGAGGACTCAGGAGCGGGCTCATGGGCTGGAGTGGACTCCGGAGAGGGCTCATGGGCTGGAGTGGACTCCGGAGAGGGCTCATGGGCAGGAGTGGACTCCGGAGCAGGCTCATGCGCTGGAGTGGACTCCGGAGCGGGCTCATCAGCTGGGGTGGACTCCGGAGAGGGCTATTCAGCTGGAGTGGACTCCGGAGAGGGCTCATGGGCTGGAGTGGACTCCGGAGCGGGCTCATCAGCTGGGGTGGACTCCGGAGAGGGCTCATGGGCAGGAGTGGACTCCGGAGCAGGCTCATGCGCTGGAGTGGACTCCGGAGCGGGCTCATCAGCTGGGGTGGACTCCGGAGAGGGCTATTCAGCTGGAGTGGACTCCGGAGCGGGCTCATGGGCTGGAGTGGACTCCGAGGGGCTCATCAGCTGGGGTGGACTCCGGAGAGGGCTATTCAGCTGGAGTGGACTCCGGAGCGGGCTTATGGGCTGGAGTGGACTCCGGAGCGGGCTCATGGGCTGGAGTGGACTCCGGAGCGGGCTCAGGGGCTGGAGTGGACTCCGAGGGGCTCATCAGCTGGGGTGGACTCCGGAGCGGGCTCATGGGCTGGAGTGGACTCCGGAGCGGGCTCATGGGCTGGAGTGGACTCCGAGGGGCTCATCAGCTGGGGTGGACTCCGGAGCGGGCTCATGGGCTGGAGTGGACTCCGGAGCGGGCTCATGGGCTGGAGTGGACTCCGGAGCGGGCTCATGGGCTGGAGTGGACTCCGGGGGGCTCATCAGCTGGGGTGGACTCCGGAGCGGGCTCATGGGCTGGAGTGGACTCCGGAGCGGGCTCATGGGCTGGAGTGGACTCCGGAGCGGGCTCAGGGGCTGGAGTGGACTCCGAGGGGCTCATCAGCTGGGGTGGACTCCGGAGCAGGCTCATGGGCAGGAATCATTTTAGCTGAATACTGAGGGAAGGCTGCATTCTTCCTAAATGCTGAGCCACTGAGGAGTGGGGCACAGTCAATGAAACTCCGTAGAGTCCATTCGATGCCTTTGAGTGGGATCACCAAATATTATATATTCACTCAGTCCTCCTCAAAAAAAGTATCTAAGAGACATCTTCTCAAAAAGTTCACTTGAGGGGTGAGTTTCAAGAACTCAGCAACAAAGTCCTCAGTGCCGTGTTCTCTTTTTTCATCAGATGAACCACTGGATCTGTTAGTGGTCTGGTGTTCTGTGCATTTTTGTCCTTTGTGGAGGTAAAAGTTACTGCATGATTTCAGGAATAGAGCATCATGAACACCATTCAAAACATCTTGTTTTTTGTTGCTCACTGTTTTGAACAGCGTAAGCGTGAGTGAATCATTTTAAATGTGTTCCTTTTTCTTCAGTAACAACAGAAATGTTTTCTTGGCTTCTGCGGACAACATATGCACAGACTATAGTGCAATTTGCCTAATGGGGAAACCAAGTGCACCTGAGGACTCTGAAAAGTACCATATTCTGTATTGCTTTATTACTTTCAGTATGATTTAATAGTTGGCAAATGGCATTATGGCCTAATTAAGCCATTTTTCAAAGGCTGCAGCCAGTTCCTTCCAATGAACTATCCAGCGGTGTTCATTTCAAAATAAAAGCACTCTGGTGAAGGTTCCTTTGAAGTTTTATTTGCACTTTATTTGTAATTTCTTGACCTCTGTGAATGGAGAAGGCATGGCTACTAACTCTTACAAGCCGATTAGTACACACTTGAAATCATTTAGAAAAGCCAGCATCTCTTGTTGTTGATGTTGTAGTGTATTGTTGTTGTGGCTTTGTTGAGAGTGCTGTTGGAGTAGATGTGTGTACTTCAAGCACCCTGGCTCTGTGAAATCCACAATGAAGAATGAATTTCCCAGTAGTCTCTTTAACCTAAGTCACCGCTGCTTCACTTACTGTCCGTGTTGCTTGGCAACCAGCCAACCACAGTGAAAGTATTTTGTGTGCTTTTTTTCAATCTTAGGGGGGGGGGGGGGGACAAGAGAAAGTGAGAAAGAGAGAGAGCAAAGGACTGTATAAAGACCCTCCTCCCCAGTTTGCTAACTAAGCACGGGGTTCCGGAAGTTAACAAGAAGCATCCGGAATGCTGGAAAACAGAAGTGTAAAAAATGAATCCACTCACTTAATGCCACATATTATGCAACATATTCCGAGTTTACAAGTTAAATAATATTATCTCTGTAAGATACATTTTTATCTCATCTTAAAGTGTTAGATTTTGTACAGTATTATAATAAACATTAAAATTATATTTTATTATATTATTATAAAATATTATTTAAAAAAATGATAGTAAAAACTTACATAACTGCAAAATATTTCCGTTTCAAATAAATGCTGTTCTTTTAAACTTTTTTTTTCATCAAATGAAGAATCCTTAAAAAATGCATCATATTTTCTACAAAAACTGTTTTCAACATTATTAATAATATTAAATGTTTTTTGAGTATCAAATCATCATTTCAGAGTGATTTCTGAAGAATCACGTGACACTGGAGTAATGATGCTGCATATGCAGCTTTGATCACAGGAATAAATGTCATTTTTAACACATATTGCAATAATATTTGACAGTATTACTGTTTTTAAAGTATTTTTCATCAAGAAAATGCAGCCTTGGTGAGCAGAAGAGAAATATTTCAAAATGGTAGAGATCCCAAACTTGAATAGTTGTGTTAGATCCCTTGTGGGATTTAATACAGGTACATTAACGTGTTTAATGTGATACATCCATTTTTCTTTCATATGTCACACAAGTTATAAAAACCTGGGGAGTTTTAAAAGCCCTAAAAGTGTGAGCAATGCTAAAAATGTATGGTAAATGTTATTTTAAAAATTAAGTTTTTCCTCTAAAAAACTTCTGCACATCTATTGAGGAATTGATGTTTCTCGTGAAATCATAGATGTCATAAAGACAGTCAGAAGATAACTTGGGGCTGTTGTTCGCATCGTTTTGTTCTATAATATATCCAGCCCAGGCAGATACTCTATACTATTTATAGATTGCACTTATGCGAAGAAAATCTATAATGCCGTTGTGATGGAATAAAGCCAATGGCGAGCAATGAAATATAAACTGTGATAACAATGCCACGAAGAATATTGTTTTATTGGAAACAACATTGAGCCTTTTTAGACACACATAACTTAGATGTGACAACTTCCATTTCAGTCAGCCAGATAAAACACACTGGCACGCACAGAAACACCACAACTGAAATATACAGCAATCATCATAACTTCCAGCACAGACGTACTGTTGAGAAACACAAAACGTTTCATCGTCAGACACAGTCACGTTAGGCGTGATTTACAGTTATCCAGACCACTTCTGCATGTTGCGTAATATTGGCTGAATTAGGCCTTCAATAAATGAGCACAAGTGAAAAACATCAATATCAGAATGAGAGAGAACAGATTGTCCTTTATGGTAATTTACAGCCGATACATCAAGAAAACTATTAAAGTTTCTGTAGCTCATAATCCTCCATAAGCATCTTTCCACAGATGGTCGGAGGTGTACATTGATCCACCCTGTCCTGCTTAGCGTATATAGCGCGCTTGAGATGTTTTCATCTGGTGAGGCTTATTTAAGAATTCTCCCTGGTCCATTGTTCCGTCTCCTCCTCCTTTCCTCAGAGGGGCAGTTTCATTGCCTACCCTGTGGATCTGGACTCCTCTCCCCCACTGCTCCTTTCAGCTTCTGGGTTAAACATTTATCTGTGAATAGGGAAAGCACAGTGCCAAAACAAATCAATGTTTCCCACTGTCCTGATGTGCATGACTTGACAATATCCTGCCCAGCTGGCCCACTGGGCAACTTGAGTTTTGTGTACTTTTCTCCCTGTTAGAGGTTTGTTGCATCTGAGTTTCAAATTTGTTGCGTTCAACAATGCAAATAACTTCAGACATGTTTAAGCCTAGAAATGCAGAGCCAATTGAAAGCAACAACATATTGGTGTAGAACCAGTGCTTTTTTTCTTCTTCTTAAAAACATTTTTTTTGGTTGAATTTTACTCCAATGTCTACACACACACACACACACACACACACACACACACACACACATATATATATATACACATACACTTATAAAAGGGGTTCATATTATATTATATATATAATATGAACCCCTTTTATAAGTGCTATAACCTTTCAGTTTATTTTCATTAGTATCTTTAAATTATTAATATTATGCATATATATTATTCTTTTTTTATGCTTCTCTTTCTGCCTGGTCTTATAACATCTTATTGCCTCTACAAAAATAAAAATGTATGTTGAGTAAATTGTGCTTTTAGTTTTAATGGCATTGCAAACTGTAGCAAAAATGACAGTGCTCTAACAACAGTTATCCGGATACATTAATAAATAACAACTGACTCTGAATATGATATGGATGTAATGAAAACTTCCAGTGAAATATCTTTACAATCCACTATGATGTGTTTATGTCCATGTGTGTATTTTAAGAGTCAGTTTCTCTCTGCAGATGACAGTGTCTCTTCCATGTTTATGAAGGCCCAAATTAGCACAAAAAAGGACATTATGTGAGTCTTTTACCATGTTAAAAATAGAAAGTGATATAAAGTCATGGGATAGCTTTAATGATTTTTTTTACTATGCTCAATGCATAAAGTAATAATAATAATCAAAAAATAATTTAGCAATATGGATCATAAATTCAATATCACTATTACTTACTTAGTCGGGAAGAGAAAATGAGTACCCTGAACAGAGTTGCCCACAGTTACATGTTCTGTTAAACTTAAAAGAGAAAAAGATATGATTGGTAGGACACCAGTTACAATAAAGTTCAAATTTAAAGACATTTAACAAAAGAAATGTACCTGTTGAGAGTGTGTTGACTGTCTTTGTAACTGAATGGCTGAGCAGTAAAGTCAGTAATGAGGTGATTTTGACCGTTACAGATTTGAAAAACAAAAAGGCGGGAATAAAGAACCTTAAACTCTAACACAAAGAACCATTTCAGATAAACGGTTACGATTCTAAATAAAACTACTGCTAAATACCCCCTTTTTGAGTGTAGACCGTTTTGTGGGGTTACGTTGAATTAATTTGGTTTTCATTCATTTCAAGTTTGAACGAAATTGTATAAGTTAAGCATACGTTATCAATGGAAAAAAAGGAAATAGCCCGTTAAACAAACATAAGACACGTTAACATATTGGCCTATAGAATAGTTTCAGAATAAAGCGTTCTTTTAAATGAGTCAATAACCCCAGGGTTCTAAATAGAACGCAAGGGAAACTTTTTTCAAACGTTCGCTTAAGTAGCTAATAAGTGCACCGACTTTCTCTTTAAAATGTAATCAAAAGCATAAGCACCTTCTTTAAACTACACAAAAGCCATAAATTACGTCTGAGCGCCAATGGGGTTCCATTAATGCTTCTATTAAATGAGTATTATATCTGTGGATAGCGGTTAACCCTCTCAAGTATAGGCACTCTGGCGAAGCGCCTGTGAAAAGGCGGCAGCGGGAAAGACTCTTTTAGCGCCAAATGAGCAATGGATTGCACGCGGGCGAGACACCCCGCGGAACTGAAGAGGAGGTTAACTCGCTTACTTCAGAGAGACAGATGAAAGGATAAAATAGTTTCACTTTAAGAGGGAGGAGCAGTGCCCAGGAGGCGGGAGTAAGGCCATGATTTATTAGGAGAAAAAGGACAGTGAGGGGATCCTTCAACTCGCGCCAGTCACGCGGATGGGTTGAGCGCTTGAGAGGGAGTTCATATAAATTGTTTTGCATATGTTACCTCAGTACTTTGCTAAAATTCTAAGGCTTATTATTGTAGGTTGAGTGTCCGACGTGGTATAACTATACATGTTTTTTCTTCCAGGTAGGCCTACCTCACCAGAAACACCTGCTTATCAAATCCACACTAGAAAAACCACACTAAAAAAAGCGAAGTGTTCTTGCGCTGTCTGAGGTAAAACAGTGTAGCAAAACAGATTCATATCTGTTGTCATACGAGAACGTTTATGGAATTGGTTTTAAAGTAAAAAATATATGCTATGTAACATTTTTAGGCCTTTAGAGAAATCATTATGCATTTAGACTGTAGCTTAAACCATAAAACCAGTATAGGCCTGTGGTGGATGGAGGTTTATTAACTGCAAACAAACTTGCATTAAATAAGAAGGGAAAAACTGGTAATCAAATGCCAGTTTTTGTCACCCAAAATATGCAGTGATGTCACATCTCAAGTGTATTATATAGGCCTATTTACGGCGATATTTAGTAGCTACCTAGAGATAGCCTATTCATAATTATTCATGTAAAGTGGCAAGAAAAATCGTGTTTTTGCGCAACTTTATTACGATTGACGATCCTAAAACCATAGATTTCTACGATAAGGCTATACATGTTAGTTTTCTTTTACTTCAGCAAACTCTTTCTTTGCAGAATAAAAAAAAATGTTTTATAGAAATAATAATACTACGTATTAGTAGGCTATATTTATTTTCTCCTTTTTATGTAAGACATTTGTTGTTTTAAAAGGTCAGCGGTCGTGTGTTTTACGTAAGTGCCTGGTTACAGCGTTGTACTAGCTTTCCTCACCCATAAAGGTGTCCAGAAAACAAACGTCATGCAGTGTGTGTAAACAGAATAAACAGTGTATGGATTGTGATCACTGTTGAGGAAAAAATGGGGCTGTTGTGTCTTTAAGAGGTTGCTGGTCCCTCGCTCGCAGCTGCTGGCTTGTGTGCAATAGAAGACAGTGGAGATTCATTACTTCTACAGCACAATGGACATTTATCACCCCATGGTGTTATTCAAATTCAGTACCAAGCGAAGATCATCCCCACTCCCTCTCGCCGTTCGTCGTGGCAACACCGGTATTGTTACGAGAGCCTGAGAAAAGCCTTCATAGGAACGTGATAGTCCGTGCCATTCCATAAGAACCGTCCCATCAAGGCATTGCTGAGGGCGTGCGGACTCCTCGAGCGACCCAACGCATCCCTCCTTCTCGCATTTGACCATTTTCTCCGCTTGCGTTAGTGAGGATACAGGACAGACGCTTCCTTGCTTTTTCATCACCGTTGCGTTGTAAGAAGAGGCTTTGCTGTAACATCGTCACGCTACGGGCAACAAAAGTATCGAAATGGGTGGACTGGAAATGGTTTTTGATAGTTTTTCGGGCTTCGCCAGTAGCAGATGATGATGTTGCTTGATGTCGAGAGGTGGAACTACAAGGATGTGCGTCCTTACAGGTGCAGAAATGGCGAAGAGATGCTTCTGTAACAAGCAGGACTTTACGAAACTGCTCTTCAAATTTGATTTGATTTCTCGTTTTTTTGTAAAGTGTTTCTTGTTGTTATGCGGCGAGCTGAGGGTTTGCATCTTCTGAGGTTTACACGCATTTATAACAAGCGCGCTGAAAGAGCGTCAAACTTTCGACCTCTTAAATGAAAGGGTTTTTGAAAGGAAGGTAGAATTCGTTCGAAGTTTAGACTTTTACTGCGGGTTCAATTCAAATAAAGTTTGTAGTTTAATAGGCTACAACCGGACTTTATTATTTTTATGGGATGAAAGACCAATTGCAACTCTTTTAAATAAAGGAAATGGAAATAGAAATCGTTCGGTAAAATGTCCGTACCAGAGCTATAAATTACGTCAGTTTGTCTATTTATTTCGTTACAACACCCGATATACTTTTTTCATTTTTAAGGTAAAATACAGGCATTCAAAGAATGGGAAATGCGGAGCGAAAGTGTTTTTAACGGGCTAGATATACTAGAATTTGGGATTTTGTGTGAAAATCTACTAGGCCCAAAAGCCACAGGGACACAATGATAGATTTCAAATAGTATTTGGTTCACACATGGAATATATATTTCCATGGAGGTTTCTATCTGTGCTGTGGCCAAATTATTCCTTTCAAGGGGTCCCAGAGATTGATTGTCCAAACGCAATTCTTGTAAATTATTATTTAAATCCAAGAATTGTGCCTGGACATCTGTTGCTGGAGATTCACCATCTTCGTCCTGGAGGACACATAGGCCCTGCTTCTACTCTATCTACACTAAATATTCATTTTCGTTAAGTTTCGCTGAAGGTAAGACTCTCATTAGCCTATGCAATAAGATTATTTTACTATATTCGTGTAACTTTGAATCAGTGCTCCTTAGAAAAATGCAATACATTAAAATAATTATCCAAACACTTTTGTTTTATGCATTCGCATCCTTGATCATATTCGTCTGGGAAATTTCATGAGGTTTATCTTCACTGAAGAAGAAACAACAAAACAGCAATGGCTGTTAGAACGTTGCTTAAACGCAAGTTATATATTTTAACAATTTCCCAAACGAAATTCGTTCACTGCACGACTTCTGATGTTTTGTTCGTGATGGTATTTATGCTTTTCTCACTGTGAATGGTAAATGAATAAAAAGTCACGCTGATTATTAAAGCATGGTGGGAAAACGCTTTGAGCATGCTTGAGTTTCTCATTCACTGAGACTGCCATCTTTTGCCCAAAGCAGCATGGTGAAGGACTTTCCCATCAAACGGAGAGAACTAAAACGCCACTTACGCAATTCATTTCCAGCTTCATTATTTGCATCACTCCGGATGATATTTTGGGCAGGCAACTGCCTTTATTTAATTTAGCATTTTACAGTAAATGTGTCTGTGTGTTTCAACGCACTCTAGGCCTATATGAGACACAGGGTCAATGTGTGTGTGTGTGTTGGCATCTGTCTAATTCTCCAGGACTGACACTAAAAATTAATTTGCGGTGATTGTGAATTTCCTTCAGGCTAATCATTTGGCTAAATGCAATTTAACATCGGGCGGCTGTCGGTAAATAGTTGTTTTGCCTTGATCTGATATTCCATTTCAGACAGTCGATTGATTGTATTGGTAACTATACGTTCCTCTTGCTGAATCAATAAACTGCTAATTACACTACAAAGTAGTTTCAGCGACGTTTTTGACAACGAAAAAAAGAGCAGTAAACCCTCCAGCGGGGTTTTGTTTGATTTGGGAGCACAGACTTGAGGGCGAATTAAACCTTTGCACCTGAACCACGTGTGTTTGAGAAACCAGAAGGAATACTAACAAATGAATAAGAAACAACTGCACTACCGTTCATTTCAATCCACTTTTTTTCATTTGACCATAAACTTAACCTTTTGTGGATTAAAGTTAAACGCTGGGCCCCACAAGTTCTTTGAATTTAATAATACCGTCGTAATTTATTAACAGCAGGATCTAAACGCTTTGACGATGGTTGGGAGGCAAGCCAGACGAACTTTTTAATTTACGAAATATAACAGTTTTAAACCTCACGACTTTGGCCAACCTCAAAGGGTTATGTGGGCTATCTTGAGAGTTTAAAGGGAGACTATTTAAATAATAAAAAAAAAAAGTTATGCAATGTTATAATTGCGAGGAAGCAAGTTTCCCCCGTTTCGGGTTTCAGAATGTTCTAGATTTTAGGTTTGACTGTAAATAAAAAAAACAAAAACATAATAGGCCCTTGTCTTGGTTATAAACGTCTAAATAAAACGTCGTTGGTGTTTGTTATGTCAAAGTTGTGTTGATACGTTTTTGAAAAATGCTAGTGTTGCCTGTCGATGGCGCACTTCTAACGGTCATCACGCCCAGCCGTTGGCCGGAAAATACAGCCTAGCTGATTGCTAATTAAAGTATTAGCTAATGCTATCATATCCTGAAGGACTGGTGGATTCAAACGAGAGGCAGTAAATATTCAAGTATGTTTGCTTTATTTGTAGCTAGCATTTAGTTTTAGGCCTGAACGGACTAAAGTGTCAACACACACACATAAACACACACAAAACGATTATGTTGTATAAAACCAGAAAGCAGTATAATAGATTGGATGAACGAGAAATGATTTTGAACGTGAAAAAAAGACTAATAGGACTATAGATAAAAATAAGAAAACATGCTAAAATGTTGATATACTAAAAAGTAGGATAGTTCAGAATAACAAGCCATAATTAAAACTATAAATCACAGTTTCTGGTTGTTCATATTTTCAAATGGCCTATAGAAATATATTTTAAGCTTCTGGCTATTATATGCAACACTTGTTTCAACACTAGTCAATGGTGTTTTCCCCTCTTCAATAGAGGAAAATGGCTTACCGTGCTCCATTTTGTAAAATCTCTGTTGGCTATTCTCGTAGTCAAACAATAGTTTAAAGTTCAGCCATTATTTATTACAGACTTGCTAAGTCGTTTAAATTGATACTCTGTCGTTATAAGATCTATATCGTAGCCTTTCTACATAAAGTTACATATTCATAAAACTTGTAGTTTGACGTGATATTATTTTTTGAAATTAATTAATTGTTGTGTCGTTGTTAAAACGTGTTACAATAACATGGGTTGATAAATCAAGCGGGGTAAATTCATTATCGTATGAGAATAATAAATAAATAATAATAATAAAACTACGGTTAAATATTGAAATAGCATCAACATACTTTACTGTGCAATTAATAGAGTAACATATAAACGATTCAATTTATGTTAAATCTCCATATTTATAATCTTCACTTTGCTCTAGGCTATAAGTTATACATTTTATAGAGTAAACCGTTCTCTTGTAATGTAAACAAGCGAAAAATAGACATCTTTAAACTAATTTCGCTGGCTATTAGGAAATAGCCTACATTTTATAATATATTTAATAATATAATAAGTCGTCCGTTTATGCTAAAAACCAAAACATTAAAAAAGTGATCAACCTTATAAATAACGTTTTGAAAAATAAGCGAAAATCAAAGTGTGGATCACCAAGTTTAAATCTCAGTAGGAAGTGTCTTTAATAAAAGAGAAATTGACTCGTGGACTCCCAAAAGGTCACACTGCAGGAGAAGCATGTTTACCCCCTGTATTCCCCCCCTCACACACACACACGCGCGCGCGCACACACACACTCCCTCGACATCATTAGCATCTGTATTATAGTGTTATTATCATCATACGAGTTTCCGTTGCAAATCGAGTCTTTAGCCAAAAGAGATTTGCGCTTGACCTCCCGCCATCAACCTATAGTTTATAATAGTTAATATTCAATGTAAGGAAGTAAAAGTAAATCAAACATTAAAGATAAAACGTCATTTGACTAGAGAAGTGCTATTTTATTCTATATGATCTGCTATAGTCGTCCCAAAGCTTCAACGTGATATTTAGAAATTGACTAAGAACGTACAGGTATACTATAGCAGTCTATAAGTGGAGGAATGTAATAAAACATCTTGTCCTCACATAAATATTTAATATTAAATAATCAACCTGCCAAACTTATAAATGTAAAACATTAATGATTACTGACTCCAGCAATCTTAAACACTTTAATGCAGCTTGTTTAAAATCACAGAGCAAATAAAACAATCTTGTGGCAATAATTAAAAATATATTTATTACTTCAGATTTAAAAAAAGGACTTACATAGTAAACACAGAATTGACAGCTGTAAAGGCATCAAACAGAAAACAAATGAAAATTATAACGGAGCCATTTGACATGGGGCAACCGGCCCATCGTGTCTCGAGAGAATCCATCTGGACACTGGCTAGACAGAGTGACCTTCCTAATGAGCCCTTGCTCCCAATCGTAACCCCGCCACGCTCCTGTGAGGTACAGGGGACAGGGAATGTCCCTCGTCAGCCGGATTCCCGGTGGCGTTATGTTTTATTGGACTTAAAAAGCAAAATAAGTCTTTTCGCCGGATTGGCCAAAGTCCATGGCTGGGATTGAAATCGGCCACCGATGGCGTTGTTGATGGATCATCTTGTATTTGACCTTTTAAGGGGTGGAGGGGCTCCTGTATGGGTGTGGTGCTTCTTTTAGAGTCAGTTAGCCTCCGTGAAGAGTAGAGATAAACACAACATTATCCTGGTCCTGAAGCTGGTATTCCAGTTCGCCCTGCAAGGGATATGGATGCACACAAAATAAAATAAAAATCTACACTGAAGAACTAATGTATACACAGGAAAAAAAGTATATTTTTATTGTAAATTGTAGAAAGAGTTGCAGATTTAAATCAACATTTGATTTGCAGGTTTTAGTCATCATTGATAGTTGTTGAGGCATTGACTTTTCTCAATTGATTGTTACTTTAAAATACGGTCTCATGCCAATACACGTTTTCCTGAAAGAACAACCCAGCATAGCCTTTATGTGCATTAGATGAATGAAGAGAAGCTGACATTGGACCTAAAATGAGCATGTCATTAAAACAGAGAGTGGAAGGAGTGATTGAGGAACTGTACAATCACACACACACACACACACACACACACACACACACACACACACACACACACACACACACACACACACACACACACACACACACACACACACACACACACACACACAGTCTTACCATCAGTTCCCAGTCTGCATCGTTAATCAATACGAGAATCCCAGGTCTACTGTGTGTCAAAAAGAAGAGCCCATGTAAGTGATGTGAGCTACACTAAAACAGCTCTCTGATAATAAAACGCAGCCCGTATACACACAATGAAAATCGCCAGTGTTGCGGTTTTCTAAGGCCCTTGCACCTATGGTTCATTAAATGAATGAGCTTCTCTCCTACAAACATACATGTGCGAGATGAAAACTATGCATAGAACACAATACTTATAATTACAGAAAGCAATACAATATAACAATACAGCATTATATAAAACATAACAATATTATCACTGTATTTTGCTTTGTTTCCAACCATTAATACCTGCCTAATAAGGAATTTTATATTTTGTATGTTAGATTTGAAGTACGAGGTGTAGGTGAAGGGACGGTCTCTCACGGCGAAGAGGTTTATTCGCCATTGAAGACTACACTGTGTATCAGAGGTTTACTGCAGTTATTTTATTACTTTTAGTTAGCAGTCCATGCTGGTAAGTGCAATAAAAGTCATTTATGACGATTCTCTCAATAAAACCTGTAGGAGAATTCAAAATTAAGAAGCATAATTTAGAAAGAAATGTGATTATATCATAATTTAAAAAAATACAAATTAAGTCACTGTTTAGCTTTCCAGGACTGAGGAAGCAAGGTATGATTTCTCATACCTGATGCATAAAATCTTTAAAAAAAAAAAAAGGAGTATTTTATCGTCCCTGGCCAAATCACGAAAGAGAGTGAGGTGTGATTCTACCTCCATGACCTCACTGCGAATCTGCAGTGAACACGTAGCACTGCATTTATGACGAGTGTGTGTCTACAGAGCCTGTGTATATTTGTCTTCGCATCATCCTGCATCGGTAACGTATTTACTGTGGATCTGCGTGCGTGTGTGTGTGTGTGTGTGTGTACTTACACAGTGTCGCCCTGCATAAAGAGCTCTGGGCGCTCCTTCAGCATGTTCCCTCGGATCCACGCCAGCAGCTGCTTCATGTCCCCTGTAAGAGTACCACAGAGGTCAAAGTTCACAGGTCAGAGTTCAGTGAGCCAGCCCCACGGTCGATGTGACGCGACAGGGCCTTGGATGCAGGGTGGGGGGAGGCTTGAAGGAGGTACATCAAGAATAGACTCACCCACTGTCATTTTTGAGAGCACTACTGAAAATACAGCAGTGATGCCGATTAAATTTAGATTCGTAAACACAGAGAAGCCATTAACTGTAGCCATATCAGCCTGAAAGCACTGATCAGGTAAACGTGACTGGAATAGGTAGGTTTAGGTTAGGTTTGGGGGGCGGGGGGGATTTGGTTGGGGGTGTGTGATTGATGGATATAAACCCAGGACGCCAACGTGAATTCAAATGAAATCTAGGATGTCTGCACACCCCTCATGAAAACAAAATGCGCTAGAAGCCGACATTTGTAAGCCAATGAGAAGCAAAAGCAAAAATGTCTTGTAAATATCTGCACGACAGAAATGCAGCTTAGAATGTCTTGTTACTTGGTGGGTGTTAGAATAAAAAAAATCTACGGAAACTGTGAAAATATTCTCCAATCATTTGATGTTATTCCCTAATTGAAGGGTAATATAGATTGGTCTTCAAGATTTGTGTTGCGTGGTCTGTGATAATTCAGTTGTGCGATGATAGATGATAATCATTTAATATCTGTACATTTCTATGTGAGCAATGAAGCTCCGCTGCCCAACATGGCGGAGAAGTCGGCATGTCCAACATCAACATTGTATCATCAGCGTCCATTTCTGGAATGTACCAGTTTCCTGCTGAGAGGGGTGGTGGAGACAAAGACAGAAAAGAGTGAGGAAGAGAAGGAGAGGAAGAAGGAAGAGAGAGAGAGAGATGTTTTCATTCGATCCGGGGAGGAGTTTAAATTTATTGTTTAAGGCTGGTCACGCAAATTGTGCATTTTCCATATTTTGTATTCTTGAAGATCGTTAGTTAGTCCGTATGAAAAGCCATTACGTTTATTGGAAATGTGACATCACTTTAAAAAAAATAAAAAATAACTCCTGCACTGCTCACCCAATCTGAAAACGAGGGTAGAATCACCTGCACAACATCTATATTGTGCATGCGTGTAAGCCTTGTGTCAAAAAACATGCACAACAACCTTGAAAACGTACCCTAATCTTTGGATATAAATAGGTATATAATTCACAAATCTTCAATGCAGTTTAAATGTTATATAATCCTAAGACACATTTCAAGGTGCATTAGAGGACAGCTGGTAATGGCGTTTGGCAGCAATTTAACAGCGAACGCCATGTTTTTACTGTGTGGCGGTAGATATTTTATATCTCAATTCTCAATTCAAGTGGCAGGGAAGGATACTGGTATATAAGGTCTCAGATGGGAAATGGTTTCTACCTGTGAGGGGGGAACCCATGATGGGTTTGAGGACACATGATGACCAGAAGACATAGTTGCTAGTGTCTTTGTGCTATAGCTACTGGCTATGGAAACGTTTATAATTAGACCAGGACAAATTACCAAGAGGACGAAAGAAGAGGGAAAGGGGGTGCAGGAGCGAAGGTCTATACAATACTCTTGACTGGGCAAGTTTCCACCAGAACTGAAGCTTTCAGAGATGTCAGCACCAACGCGTGCAAGTGTGTGCGCTCGTGAGCGTGAGGCGTGCTTCTCAGCGAGAGGAAGGGGTCGAGCAACAGAGGCTGTTTCAGGTTAATTGAATCGCTGTCAGCCTCTTCAGTTGTGTAACGATCGTTGTACCTTGCAGCTCAGCTAGCCCACAATCCTGAACCTATAAAGAAGAGTGATGCTTGCTTCAGTGCTACGCTACCGCAATGAATATTGACTAGTACCAAAAGTAGGGGCAAAAAACAGACGTGATCACTTTCAGCCACATCGGTCCTTTGAGTGGGAGAAGCAAAAGGACTTGAAGAAAGCAAAAACAAAGCAAAAGTCTCCTGCTTCGTACAAAGGGTGTTTTATTTGAGCCGGGGCAAAGAGCGAGGGGGTCAACAAGAAACGCCATGTTTCTTTCGCTCTCTTTTCTGCAGGGGTAAGGGAAGAACGGAAGATGAAAAGGACTGGATAGGTTGTGGTGAGGTAGGAAGAGACCAAGGGAGAACACGACTAGATGGGGGGAGTATGCGTCATCGCAGACAGGTGCATGCTGGGATAAAGACTGCGTGGGAGGGTGGCGGCGTCTGCATAGCATAGTAGCTGCTAACTCTCTCCATTTCCTTTCTCTTTTCACGACAATCATCATTATCACCACTATCTTTGGGTGGGAGGGAATTAAGTCATTCGTCTTGCTCAGGATATGAGGGTTGGCGTTTCTATGACGATCATGCGTGTGTGTTCAGCAGCGGGGGACTCTGCACAACTCATCAATCACTCAGAAGGGTCTGGACCAATGGACAGAAAATTTAGGAGGGATTAGTGTAGAGCATCAGTGTCAGACTTCGCAATCATAGCCAGCCATCCGTGTACTCGAATCATGCCCAAACATATGTACAGACTATGGGCTTCAAATGTGCTCCAAGGTCATGCCCTAGGCCCCTGCGAGGTCTCCGTGGCCACATTCCCTCCTGCCGTCCACTTTTGTGGATGGGTTGTCGTGGATACTCCGGTGCCATAGAGCTTGACCCTTCTCTTGTTTGGCAAGGCCACCAAAGCGCACATAGATTTGACTGTTCTCAACTTCGGAGCTGGGACAGGGATGTAAAATACTAAAACACTTGGGCAAAAGTTATAGTCCAGCTCAATACAGCTAAGACCTAAAGTGAAGCATGAACACTGTCCACGGGACAGGGAAAGTGACAGGCCGCCAAAAAAATCTCAGCAAACTCTGGTAGTTTTTGCACATCCGTGCCTAAAAGATTGGCCCACTAAACAACCAGACCAACCTTGAGTTACCAGGCTAACTGTGCATATTTACCAGTTGAGGGAAAGAAAGGTTCAAGGGAACATTATATCCTAACTATTGATACACTGATGCATTTTTTCACCAAAAATGCACCAATATCTACTAATCACCCTATCCCAAAATGTCAAATTCTCCAGGTACTTCTGACCATGTGCATGGGACATAAGGTCTCACCTTACCAACCTATCTTTTCCACTAATGACTCTCAAATAACTTGCATTCTAATCCAGATATGGCAGAGAAATGTTACCCTCTTAATGCTTAAATAGAGGGGGCAATACAAGCACTTCCCCACAATCAAACATCCTACCGCTTTAACCCAAATGTCCCACCAAGAAGCCGTAGGAATGTGAGGTGTTTGTACGAATGAAGCATTTGTACTGTCAGGCATCCCAAAAAATGACTGCACACAAAAAGGACTTAGTGCTTTGTAACAATTGCCCCTCCCTCCTTTACTGGCCCTCCATTCTCCATACCTTTCCTGTGACCCCAGCACTAGGCATAAAAGATCCATCAACAGTATCACTGGCTGCATTTACAAGTGAAAGGGGCCCAATAATGGAGCAGTTAGGGAAAGAATGGCTGGGCACAGGGAGGCTCACAGATGTTGGTGGTTGAGGGGGAGGTGGGATGTATGGAGAAGGGGCTCAGCTCCATTGTTGCTGAGGGAGGGGTGGAGGGAGAAAAAAAAAACTCGATTTGTGATGGCAGGCCGGCACTTGTTTGCCATTGGCCCAATGTCAGAGTGAAAGCAGGACTGGATGGAAGAAAGGGTGTCCAGGGAAGCGTGTGAACCAGGTCTCTGAGAGGTCAGGGGAGGAGAGGAGGAGAATGGGAAAAGGCCATCGGGCAGAGGGACGGCAGAATAAAAGAGATAGATGTGGAGAAAGAGGCACATAATTTGGTATGATTTGTGTGGCTTTCTTCTATAAGAGTACTAAAGAATAAAAAAGGCATCCTTTAGTTCTAGCAGGGCATAAGGCCAATAAGTGAATCCTACATCCGAATCTCTGGTATTGGGAGAGAAAGGGTAGATATTTGGAGCTAATTAAGTCATCAGCACAGAGAGCGGTAAAGCACTGGTTTGGAAGAGAAAAGGTGATAAATATTTGAAGTCTCTCAGTCTTACTCAACCATAAGCTCATCTGTGCATTAGCTTTCAAACATGGTCAATGGTCAATCATTTACTCACATCAGGTCATTTCCGAATATATTTGAAAAATGTCTTTGGCTTTTTTTATCCATACGATATTTTAGACCTCATTGCCATTTACTATATGGACAAAAACAATTGAAACATTTCACAGAATAAAGTCATACGACAAGAAAGCAAGTAAATGATGACAGAATTTAAATTTTTGGATGAACTATGGTTTTAATACTTAGAGTTAGGTGTTTGATCCAATTATGAGTAATAGCAACAGCGATAACTTGTTATTAGCAAATACCATAAACACAACAGAAGAGGTACATTTTTTCAAACTCACAGGGATCTGATTGGCCAGGGAGTGTCACATGGTGATTCTTTACTCCATCAAACAGAAGTTCAGCTCCTCCTCTAAAACAAAAACACAATGCAGTTTATGCTTACCGGGAGAGTTTTTAACTATAATATTGTTCAGTCCAAAATCACTTAACAGTATCCTCCATGCAGCTTTAATTTACTTAACATCCAATTTTTTGTCCTTAATGTTTTATACATCTGACACCACATGTCAAAAATACTGATTTTATAATCTTAATCAGGGCAGAATAGCACTTAGGATTTAAAGGTAGAGTACGCAATTTTGGAGAGGCTAGCAATAGAAAGCTAGCTTTGAAAGTATTGGATCTCACCCTCCTTTCACTGCATCTCCAAAGCAGAGACAGCATTAAAGTACCTCAAGTCTCAAAGCTAGAGATGCGCAATATATCGCCCACCATATTGTTATTGGTCTAATAAGATTTGCACTCTTAAAGCTGATAAATAATGGATTACTTCATTCATCCTCATCGTTTTGATTTGTTTTAAATAGTTCAAACTAGGCTTCTGTACTTTTTTTGTTTGGTTTATGTTGAAATGCCCAGGACATGGCTTTCATTGATGAGACTTGTTTTTGTAATCAGGCTCTCAAAAATTATATAAAAATGTTGTATTTAGAGAGCTGAACTGACAGCTGCAGATACATTTTGCCATTGATAGTATTTCCAGAGCCGAATGCAATTATTGGAAGAACATTTTTTGGTTCTGAGACTTCCAGAGAAGACATGCAACTTTACCATTTAGATCACACTTCTATTATTGATTGATAATAGTGCAGAGAGTTATAGTACAGTGGAGTTCGGTTATGTCGACGGCCTCAGGGGTTGCAAAAAAGCATCAAGAGAACCATTTCTCGAGATAACCAACAGCCAATATATCTATGTATTGAAGCGATCGGCATGCTATAAAAATATCCATACACTGTATATGTTTGCTAACAACAAAAGGCATACGTGCACCAACTAACAGCAGAGATTTACCAGTATACAATAAAAAACACCTTCCATTGTCGATACAAACCTTTAATTATATTCTCCAACATTGCAAACACAATTTCGCGCACAGCGTAAACAGTCGTAACACTCGTGTAAACATTCGCTCATAACAGTAATTTCGTAATCACTCTTGAACACCAGCATTCGTCCCATCAAAATGTCATTTATTGGATCACTGGAGTAACAAATATGTTTGAGGACTCTTATGCAATGAAAACAGCGCGTGCAGCAATACACGACACGCTGTGAAAGAAAGAGAAGATTAACGTAAAGAAAATTATTTCAAAGAAGAAAAATAATCAATGAAACATTGTGTACATCACAAAAGTGCTCGAGGTCACAATTATATAACATGAAATCATCAATTACACAACGTATGGCCCTTATGACGTGACCTACCGCTGTAAAATCACAATTTGACTGGGCAAATCCGGAAAGACCAAAAATGGTCATGGCATGCACGATTAAATGATAAACACCACACTCGCACATGCGCAGTGAACTCGTACTATCATTAGTCACGGGATTGAGATAAGCCATTTGAAGTGGCGACTTTGTCCCTCTTTTTGTGCTCGAGATATCAGGGTTCGGCGACATAAAATAATCGACAAAACCGATAAGAAAATGCGAAGACAAATAGGGAGTTTGGCGGTTCCACTTCAAAAACGTCGACATAACAGGGTTGGCGAGTTAACCGAGCTCGAGAAAAGTGAACTCCACTGTATAACAAAAAGTGTTTATAAAAAAATTGCCTACCCAAGAATTAATCTTGAAGATTTTTTCAGGTATGATTGAGGTCATTTGCTTTTTAGTAAAATAATTTACATAACCTAATTTCTAATAAATTTGTGCAGACCAATAGATCTACTTTAAAGACAACATCGCAGTAGATATTTGTTATATCACTTTACTTTCACCTAACCAGTTAAGCAGCATTTAATAAACGCAAACTAATTAAGTGACAGAGATATGTGTAAGATCGAGAGAAGGTGTGTGTGGGGGTACAGATAGAGACATGAAGTCAGAGTAGGACTCATGTAGCAGGTGCAGACCCAATAAAGAGAGCTCACATCTCCTGGAGAATGCCCAGTTGTCCTCCAGATCGCCAGGCCTGGCGAGATGCCCGTACCCTAGCGGCACAAAGAGAAGCCAGCCTGTGTGCCAGCCTCAGAAAGGCCACGCACAAACACCACCTCTGTCCAGAGACAGTCACATAGGACTCTGTTGCGACTTAAAAGCAGTGAGAACTTTGACCAAGTGCCAAACGCAACATTTTTCTGCACCCAATGAATTCTGGCAAAGATTTGTTTTGAAATGCTTTCCCTTTTCTGTGACTCTGATGCAATCGACGGTCTCGGTCACTCTATGACTGTTTGAAATAGCATACCGCCGTACTACAGTTATTTCTGTAATATACGATATGTGCTTTCCTGGAGCTCTAACAGTAGAGAGTGGCGCTTGCAACGCCAAGCTCATGGGTTCGACTCCCAGGGAAAGCAAGAACTGATTAAAATGTCAATGTGTTTTTTGAATGTTTGTTAATGTTAATATGTACCTTACTATTTCAAGCAATGTTGGAAACTTTGTATTGTGACTCTTGTGAACTTTTGCATCTTCAGGATGAATCGCTTTCTGTTTTCCTCAAGTTGTAAGTCGCTTTGGATAAAAGCGTCTGCTAAATGAATAAATGTAAATGCAATGCAAGTTGCTTTGGATTAAAGCGTCTGCCAAATGCATTAAAGTGAATGTGCACAGTGAATTAAAACAATTTAACACAAGACTGTATAAAAATAATAATAAAATGAACTGCACAATATTTGCACATTATACTTGTCTGTACTTTCTGTTAACCACTTACTTATATAGTCTACAGTTTACTTTGCTGCACAGTCTTTCTCACTTATTTTATTCCACGTCTCTTATTTTTTTTACTTGATTTATTCATAATTCTACACATGTATATAAAGTACTTTTATTCTATTTCTATTATAATTCCCTTCTTGTGTTCTTTTGTAACTGTTATTTGCACTGTCCATGGAGTGGACCTGTTTACATTTCACTGCCGGTTGTATATTCTGTATATAACCGTGTATGTGACAAATAAAACTCTTGAATCTTGAATGAAGTGAAGTAACGAGGTTTAAAACATAAGAAATGTTTACTGTTGGATAAAAGATTAAACTGAAGTCTGTTAGTATGCCATTCCAAACATAGCCTTCGTTTCTCCTCAGAAACGCTGAAAAGCTGTGCCGTGATCGAAGCAGTTAGCGCACATGATCTCACATCGAGTAGTGGTTTGAATCCTGCTTGCAACCATTCTTGCTCTTTCCCCATCATCTCCTCTTTTTTTCTACAGTGAAAACTAGTAACTTGTAATCATTACATTATAATAATTTCCACCTGATCTTACAATTAAATGTAGTTTTGAAGGTGTAACCTAATATATATATATATAAAAAAATTGATGCAGTAACGCTAAAACAGCCTTTTGTGTAATAAAATCAATTAATTTAGATGTTACCACAGGAAGTGCATTTTTAAGTTACCACTTTTTCTTTCTTTTTTGGGAGTACTACCTTTTAACAATAAAAGGCAAAAATCAGAAAGGTAAATAGTGAAAAGATACTGATGGGAATATCATAATATGATAAAAGATTAGTTAGTAGCGCACGCGCACATCAGCACCAACTTCATCTCTATCACTTTAACACACTTTAAAACTGCGTTTCTCGTCGAGACGGAAGTTAAATAGCCAAATAAATCACAGGCTTCATCAAACAGGAATTGGAATCGGTTTGAAGACTTAACATGCATTATGAGCACGAAGGAAACAAGATGAGCTATGAGGACAGTGCGATGAATTATGAGGAAAACGCGAGGAATACAAACCCAAACTCCAGGTGCAGAGATATGGGCGCTGCCATGTTGCCGCAGAACCCGGAAACAGTCGCTCTCACTCACCGGAAATGACATCTTCCTCTGACCGAGGAGGACCATTTTATTGTGTGTGTGTGTGTGTGTGTGTGTGTGTGTGTGTTCAGAGGCAAGCCTGGGCTCTCCTTGGGTTATTTGCTTTATTACACATTATTAAGAACTAAATAGAATAGATAGAACTAGAATAAATATTTTGAGTGAAAGTTTACCTTCTAAAATATGTAATGTAAATTATGTTAAATGGAAGATTAATCAAACAACATTCTATATTATATTATACTGTTTAATATATTATAATGTTTAATGCAACTTTTTATTTATGTTCTAAATGTTATACAGGCTATACTGTGTGTGTGTATATATATATATATATATATATATAAACGGTGTACATTCTATTGATCACAATTTCTTTTTGGCTACTTCAATCATAATTTCATAATATGATAATCAAACATAATTTTTACTGTCTCACAGGTTCCACTGACAATTTGCCAGATGTCGTGTAACAATGCCAACAAGTCCAGCTATTACTTTGCTTGTAATAATGATGGTTTTTAATGTGCTTTAAATGTTGCCATGTCCCCTCCGTCTCGTCAGGAAAGTGTGATGTACAGTGCAGGGATGTGGTGGTCCCCCACCCCCTCGGCCTCTGTCACTCCGGTGACAGGTCTGTCCCGACTAGGAGCAGATTGAATTGCAAATCTCCTGCCTTCTGTTGGCGTCCGAGGATGAACTGGCCCTTTGCAGCCGGGCATTCATGTGGTAATGTGAAGTCTGAGGGGCAAGGGGAGGGGGCCCTGGGACCACTGAGAGTCACATGAGGGGACACTTGGGACTGACTTCCAAAAATGCTATTTATCACAATGAATTTGGACGATCGCACGTGTATGTGTACACTTACCATACATATGTTGTTCACATATAACCACGATTAACCGAACGGATGGGAGACGCAGGCTTGAATTTACATATCCAGGCTTCTGTTGTATTTTCTTTAAAAGCACATTTGTTAACTTTCCAGGTTGCACACGACTGACAGTGACATGAGTTCAGGGATAATATGCGTGTGTGTGTGTGTGTGTGTGTGTGTGTGTGTGTGTGTGCGTGGTGGATGCGGCATGAGCTCTAGATTTGGATGACAAAGTGTTAAAGCACCAAGACATGTAATCCAGTCACTTTACATGTACTTAGCCGTTCAGGACATGACAGGCTGTTTCTGTGCTGTCAACAGTCTGTAAACCAGATCCGTCTGTAAATAAACCAGTTTCTACAAAAAAAGAGCGAGAGAATCAAATCAGTTCTAAAAAAAGCTAAACATAATGCCAGAAAGGTAATCAAAATAGGCTGGAAAGAATGAGATGCTGATGTTTAAAGCTGCATGTCACAGCTTTTCCCAGCTGCTTTAACACAATTTGAGGCATTTTCAGAGCAGTAATGTCAAGCCCAGGACCCTGTTGTGTTGGAAAACACTTCACCCAAAAATAGCCCACAGGCACACAAAAAGCATTTTCACCAGATTGAAAAACAAATAGAAAGTCATATACTATAATATTGCAGTCGAATGACAGGTTCACCTTGAAATTCCCTTGTTTTTTTGTTTTAAATATTCTGTTTTGCTTGCAGAGTCAGTGCCACACACACACACACACACACACACACACACACACACACACACACACACACACACACACACACACACACACACACACACACACACACACACACACTAAGTTTAGCTATCTTTGTGGGGATTTTCCATAGGCATGATGCTTTTTATACTTTACAAACCTAAACCTACTCATCACAGAAAATGTCTTTTTACAGTTTGTGAAATGTAAAATTATGTTTGTTATTAATGTTTATTAATTATTTTCCATAGTAGAGACTGCTGGTTGCTCCTCACAGTGTAGGTGATTTCAGGTGTTACGATCCTTGTGGGATTTAGTCCCTACAATATAATAGAAACCCACACAAACACAGACACACACACGTGACACACAGAGAGAAGCACACTCATACGCACAAACACACATATTTGACATACACACACACACACACACACACACACACACGTTACACTGTTTTTTGGTTACCAAAAACATATAAATATATATATAATAGCATGTACAACAGTATTCTTTAGTAAAAGTGATCAACTTTACAAAGGTTTTTTAGTTACCAAAATAAATAATTAAATATATAAATTTAATAATATATTAATTTCTATTAATATTTTATAAAACAAATTATACATTTTGTACTATTATTTAACTATATATATATATATATATATATATATATATCACTATTATTTAACTATATATATATATATCACTATTATTTAACTATATATATATATATATATATATATATATATATATATATATACAAAGTATTCACAGGTAAAAGTGGTCAACCTTTTCTGTAACCAAAATAATGTAAAATTTTAGCACCAGCGTTAATCATGTGTGCATAAAAACCGAATAAAAAATCTTGTTAATGTTTACAAAAACGGCAAACAAGTTTGCTCTTAATATATAAGGTGTTGATAAGGTCTTGTTCTCTTTCAGTGCAGATTGTGTACTTATGCTATTGTGTGACTTGTCGTT